>CM039510.1:13366880-13839380 GCA_022432975.1 Begonia masoniana
TCATGTGTTTGTTGGATTTTAGTTTTTTTTTTTCTTAGGATAGTTGTTTCTTTGTTTTCCAACAGCTTATCATGAACTCTGCTTGGATAAATTGAACGTATGATCAAGAAAATTGGCAGCATGTTTAGCTTAGGATTTGTTTCTGTTTGTGTTTATTTTGTTCTGTATTAGCTCTGCCATATTGATCCATGAATGCATAACCTGTTGCACGTAAATGAAGATAATTTCCATGCATAATGGTTTTAAATATTGGTTAGCTATTTAGGATGTTTAGCTAGGTGTTTTGCTGTTTTTCTTTTCTGTTTTTAACTAGGTTTGTGCTTGCACAATTTCTTGCTCACTTCGAATTTAGACTTGTATTTTTAATAGCATGTAACTAACATTGTTGGCTAACTTCTATTAAAATTTCAGATCATTTGGACAAGAATTGTGGTAGTTTTTGTTTAGGCTAATTGTTCAAAAAAAAAAAAAAATCTGGTTTTAAAACTCTTTTCTCGCTGTTTTTCAGATGAAAACTTTTGTTGTTTTCTTTGTTTTTCTTTGCTGTTTTTCAGCATGCGTCTTAGGTGTTTTCTTGAGTTTAAATTGATGTTTTCAGCATGATTTCTTTGTTGTTTTACTTGAGTTTTGTTTGCTGTTTTTCTTGTTCTTTCCTGTCATGTTTTAGGAGCATGTTTAGGTGTTTGTTTGTTGTTCAAATTGCTAATAGGTTTAGCATTGAACCTTACATTATTGTTTAGTTCTAGATTGCTATTTTTGCATATCTTAGACTCTGTTGTGTGTGTTCTCGTAACTCTTACTGTGCAGTTTTCGTACCCATCTCTCAAGGCAAGAAGCCTCCTTAATTGGCAAATTTAGAGTGACAATTGCTTTGGTTAAAAGGTACGTTCCTGTCCACTTTTAGTTTAGCACTTTTGGGAGACTCTTCAGAATTGTTGACCGAGAGCAAATTCTGTTTAGTGTTTATTTTCTGTTGGAAGACTCTTCGGAACTGTTGACCGAGAGCAAATTGTGTTTTATGTTTGTCTGTGATTGAACTTGTTGTTCTTTGAAGTACATTGCTGTGACAATTATCTGATATGATTTTGCCATATTAACCTCGTGTTACTGATTACCTAGCATGAATTAACCATGGTCCGTATCTGTTTAATTTTCAGAATATTTTCTTGAAAGCATGTTCTTTTTGTTTGTGATTTGTTTGTGTTTGAATTTGCTGTTCATTGGATTCCATTGCTGTGATATTATCCGATATGATTTTTGCCATATTAACCTCGTGTTACTGATTAGCTAGCATGAATTAACCATGGTCCGTATCTGTTTAATTTTCAGAATGTTATTCTTGAAAGCATATTCTAATTTTCTTGTGTATTGTTTAGGTGACTGTCTTGTTGTTTTGTTTCTATTTTTAGAACCATGTTTCGTTGTTTAGGTTGTGTTGGCAAAATTAATTTACATAGAGAATAGATTTGAAAATGAATGCTAAAATTGAGTTCTCATGTTAGTTTATATTTGCTGAAATTATTGTGTTGTTTTGGTGTTTTCTAAATGTGTTTTAATATGTGTATTGTTTTGTTTAATCTTTTTACATGTTCCATGTTTAGGAGAGTTTGATGTGCTAATTTGTTGTCCAAATTGGCATTGTTTTGTTTAGACTTTTCTAGGATGTTTAGATTAAAATTCTGGTTTAGAAATTTCTGGTTTTTCTAGTTTTAGTTCCTACTTTGGACTTGCATAATTCTTTGCTCACTATGAACTTGGATTTGAAATTTTTACAGCATATGCAACATATTGTCAACTATTATCTGTTAAAATTTCAGGTTATTTGGAGTTGAATTGTGCTAGTTTCGGTTTAGGATACTTTAGGTTGTTTAGAAATTTTTCTGGTTTTTGAGTTTAAATTTCCTGAACTTTAGGCTTGCATAACTTTCTGCTCATGTTGAATCTGGATTTGAAAATTTGACCGCATGTTTATCATCTTGTTTTCTAATCCCTGTTAAATTTTCAAGAATATTAGAGTAGATTTGTGTTAGTTTTTCTGTTTCGGAAATTCGGTCGTTTTTATGTGTTTTGTGCACTATTTGAGTTTTTAAATTTCTGTTTTATGTCTTTAAAGCATCTAAAATATTATGTAAATGTTTTACCATGCTTATTTGTGTTTTAAACTTGTTTAGGATTTTATTTGATGCCTTGAATTGAAATTGAAGTGAAAGCATAAAACTATAACATGTTAAAATTGGATTGTAAAATTCTGTTTCTATCCATGTTTAAGTTTTTGTTTGATGATTGATGCATCCGTGAGTCTATGATTTGTATAGTGTCCTTGATGTTAAGTTAAATTTAGAATGAAGAGCATGAATTAAAATTGCATGTTAAATAGAGCTTGGCAAATTCTATTTCACCATGTTTTATAACTTCTGTTTTGAACTCTTGATTGATTGCATCAAGTTGAATGTCTTTTGTTTTGTTTAGGACTGTGTTAACTTGAGGTCCGACCTTTTAACAAAAGCATGTCATACACTATCTTGTTAGTCGCTTAGGATTCACTTGTACGTCGAGTGATTTGTGTTTGTGGCCAAGAGCTTTCCTCTGTGGGCCGTTGGTATTGTCCGAGGTTTACCGCTGGCCATTGAGCCCGACAGATCGCCGAGTGAGGCAGTCGCCTATAAAGGGTGTGGGATAATGTGACGATTTCCACAAAAGTTCTAGAGGGTTGCCTAGACCCAATAACTTATCATTGATATTAGTTGCAAGTCTATTTTCTTTGATTAACTTGCTTGATTTGTTGTGCTGTTTGATTAAATGTTTAGGACTTTTAGGTTGAGTCTTGTGACTTAGTTGCTTGTGTTGTTTGTTTGTCTTTGTTTAGGAATTAAAATTTAGAGTCTCACTTTAAAGTCTAGTGCTTGGTCAATTAGTTTAATTGTTGTTGACCAAGGTAAAGATAAAATCAAAATATATATGCATATTGTTTTATCTTTTGATGATTGTTTAGCTTCCTACTCCTTAATGAGTTTTGGCAATGAACACGTGAGGAGTTGGATGAATTTGTAGCAACAAGGTATGTGCCCATGAAACCTTACTTAAATCTCTTTTTGACTTAGTTGAATAGTAGGTTGATTGGATGAATTATATGAGATCAACTTCTTGTATGTTCTTGCTATAATTGGATATCATGTTTAATAATTCTTGTCTAAGCTTGATTTTAATTTGATTGAAAGAACTAGGAGAAGAATTTTGTGATTCACAATTGTTGTTGCCATTTGCTTAGTGCTTTTAAATGATAAATTCTAGCTCATTTGTTTAATAGAAAATTAATTCCTTTGAGTTTTGGATTTAGACTTAACTTATAAGCTTGATTTTTAAACTCTTATTCTTTTGATGGTTTTAAAATTGGGTGAACCAAATGTTGTTTGTAAAATGGTAATTTTCACATTTTGTGGTTCACTATTGATTTGATAGCTTAGCTATAAAATGAAATTGTTCAATTATACTTGCATGAATCTTATGTCATTATCATGTATGCTTGTCTCTAAATTGTTGAAATGAACAATTATTCTTGACATTGTTAAATGATTTTTAACTTTATGATAACTTTATGGTTTAGTAGTGAAATTTTATCCTTAGTGTGTAATGTACCCCGGTGAGTCAACAGTTGGATTTGAGGTCAAATCCTCAACAACCGGGAGGGGATGATATGCCCCCGGTCCCGATCCATCGTGCACAAGTCAAGTCTTCAAAGGAAGGTGAACCAAAGACTGAACCAAGTGAACCGAGGCCAAGAGAATGTTGAAACAAGGCTTGAACCGGACTTAACCAAGCTGAACCAAAGAAGAACCAAGCTGAACCAAAGAAGAATCAAGCTGAACCAAGGTGCAAAGGAGTGAACCGGCTGGAGCACCCTGCCACTAGCGAACCGGACCATTTCTGCGCACAAAAGCGCTAACGGCTAGTTTTCCAGCCGATGTTGATGGATTTCTCTGCAGATCTCTCCTCCTTCTCCTTCCATTTCTTCTCTGTATTTAATCGTTCATGTAACTCTGTAAATCGTTAGCTATTCATTGGAATTTTTGGAAAAATAGAACCTGTGTTCTTTCGTCGGAGTTTTCTCCATTACAGAGAGATTTTCTCTCTCGGCATTGCCGGTGCCAAGCACCAGACGGCTTGCCCAGTGTTCCTCGAGCTTAAGGTTGCTCGGAGGAATTCTTAGTTGTCTCCCGTTTGCTCGAGCACGAGCTAGATCGAGGAGATGGCGAAACCTTGCGTTCCCAGATGCTGTGAACTCTTCGCCCGCGAAGGTTCAGTCGTCCAAAGGCACCAATGGCCACGGACCAGCCATGGGTCATCGACCCCCATCCCTTCGACCTCTTCTGAGGACGAAGACCGCGCTTGCAGGGCTGTTTCCAGCCGCTGGAGAGTTTCCCCGATCAACGGCGAAACTCTGTCCCGAGAGGTGCCGAGAGCAACCTCTCGGCCGGCGATGGATCCCTCAACGCTCCGCCACCTCCAGAACCTTTCTCTCCATCCCTCGCAGCCCTATGAGGAGTTGGCCGACGTGCCCACCTCTCGGTAACCATTTTCATCCCTCGCCTCCCTTGCCCTGTGTTTTCTCTGTTTTCTAGCAAGTTTAGAGTCTGTTTTTGGGGTGTTCTTAGAGCACCGATCATTGTTATTATTTCGAGTCTTCCGCATGTGTTTTCTAACCCCATTTGCAGGCCCGTAGCCTATCAGTCGGCTACAGTGAGGTTTAAATGAGATTTAAGGTTTCCTTTTTCTATTTATACTTAATCCATCGATCGTAATTACAAATCTGCCACCCAACCTAGCTTTGCTCAACTTGTAATAAATTTGTCTTAACATTAAATTTAAATCATAGAGGTTAAATAAAAGGGTGATAATTAAAATGGTCAGAAAATCACCTGGCCGAAATGTCGGGTGTTACATTGACAGTTGGCAAACTTGTGGAAGAAGACAAGCCATGTATCCCATTTCCTTCTCTTCCCTCCTACGTGAAAGTTTCTACTTCTCCATCTTCTCTCTCTCTGTTTTCTCTCGGCCAGGCGACAAAAGTTCACCCAAACACCTTTGATCTCCTAGGTTTCTCCTTGTTTTCTGCCTAAGATAAACATCGTCTAATGCTAACACATTTGGACAAGCAAAAAGTATGCGTTTTACTGAAGTCTTAGGTTAAGGTATCTAGGAGAAAACTCTCGATTTTTGTATGGAAACACATTGTTGTGTTCTACAAGTCTGAATGGAGTTTTCTGCATAACCTTCCAAGTTATTTGTTAGCATTTGCAGCTTGTTTATTACTTCTTCATGCATGCTACAGATCCGAGCATTCCGGGGACATTCGAGCATCTGACACCGCAGCAAACAGGTAAGTTCATACGTTTAGGTTTGGCCCTTAAGGCCCTACAACACGGAGGTACTAGGTTTATGTTGTCGGGATTTCTGTTGGGTAGTTAAACCATAGGTTATGTTTAGGTTAAGTGTATTCTGTTTTATATTCTGCTTATTCTGCTTATTATTCTGTCGTCTGTCTATGAATGTTCATGCATACACGTTTTCTCTGAAAGTCATGAAAAATGTTTTCTGTACACGGTTTGAAGTTAAGTAAGATAAAACCTGTAATGAAATGTATGGTTAAGTGTGGATGAGGACTGGCATCCTGTCATGTACTCCTGTTATGTCCTGTTGTGGCATGTACTCCTGTTGCGCCAGCTCCTCTGCCCACTTATACCTTCCTGTCCAGTGAAACGTAATGTAATGAAATGTAATGTTCATGTATTTGAAAATGTTCATGCATAGCATATGCACACTGCATTCTAGTATGTCCTTACTGAGCTCTAGGCTCATAGATGAACTTCATGTTGTAGGTACGGATACTCCAAATGAAGACCCTGTGCCTCAAAATGACGAGCTAATGTAGTTGATGGATAGAGCTCACGGGATGGTTGCTGCAGTCAGACAAAGGTCATTTCTGTGAGAATGTGTTTTATGTAAAGTTATGTCAAGTTTTGTACAAGTTGTTTTGGGGTTTTTAAAACGTTTGAAGTGTATGTCAAGTTCTATAAAATTTTTGGGATCTTCAAAACGAGGTATAAAATCTGTGTTGATGTTTTTCTTTAAAACTTCTGTCTGACAGTTGAATGTATATTTTGAAATATTCTCGAACTGCCTTGAGTTTTCTCTGTTAGTGTGTGCATGGATTGTCTCGAGTTTTAGAGCTATCCATGCAGTTTGTTTTCTCGAATCTCTGTCATGTTGTCAAATATGTTGTTTTAAAACTATGTTTTGAAATCGGGTTTTAATAAATTTTGAAGTTTTATGCCTTCTGTTGTTATGTCTTCTGTTGACCTGTTAAATGTTGTCAATTCAGTCATCCGCCCAGTCAAAGTCAATTTAGTCATCCGCCCCCGCCCCAGTCAAAGTCAATTCAGTCATCCGCCCAGTTATATGCCTTAGTCATCCGCCCCAGTCAAAGTCAATTTAGTCATCCGCCCAGTCAAAGTCAATTCAGTCATCCGCCCAGTTATATGCCTTAGTCATCTGCCCAAGTCAAAGTCAACTTAGTCATCTGCCCAAGTCAAAGTCAATTCAGTCATCCGCCCAGTTATATGCCTTAGTCATCTGCCCAAGTCAAAGTCAATTTAGTCATCCGCCCAGTCAAAGTCAATTTAGTCATCCGCCCAGTCAAAGTCAATTCAGTCATCCGCCCAGTCAAAGTCAATTTAGTCATCCGCCCAGTTATATGCCTTAGTCATCCGCCCAGTTATATGCCTTAGTCATCCGCCCAGTCAAAGTCAATTTAGTCATCCGCCCAGTCAAAGTCAATTTAGTCATCCGCCCAGTCAAAGTCAATTTAGTCATCCGCCCAGTCAAAGTCAATTCAGTCATCCGCCCAGTCAAAGTCAATTCAGTCATCCGCCCAGTTATATGCCTTAGTCATCCGCCCAGTTATATGCCTTAGTCATCCGCCCAGTTATATGCCTTAGTCATCCGCCCAGTTATATGCCTTAGTCATCCGCCCAGTCAAAGTCAATTTAGTCATCCGCCCAGTTATATGCCTTAGTCATCCGCCCAGTTATATGCCTTAGTCATCTGCCCAAGTCAAAGTCAATTTAGTCATCCGCCCAGTTATATGCCTTAGTCATCCGCCCAGTCAAAGTCAATTTAGTCATCCGCCCAGTTATATGCCTTAGTCATCCGCCCAGTTATATGCCTTAGTCATCCGCCCAGTCAAAGTCAATTCAGTCATCCGCCCAGTTATATGCCTTAGTCATCCGCCCAGTCAAAGTCAATTCAGTCATCCGCCCAGTCAAAGTCAATTTAGTCATCCGCCCAGTCAAAGTCAATTCAGTCATCCGCCCAGTCAAAGTCAATTTAGTCATCCGCCCAGTTATATGCCTTAGTCATCCGCCCAGTTATATGCCTTAGTCATCTGCCCAAGTCAAAGTCAATTTAGTCATCCGCCCAGTTATATGCCTTAGTCATCTGCCCAAGTCAAAGTCAATTTAGTCATCCGCCCAGTCAAAGTCAATTTAGTCATCCGCCCAGTTATATGCCTTAGTCATCTGCCCAAGTCAAAGTCAACTTAGTCATCTGCCCAAGTCAAAGTCAATTTAGTCATCCGCCCAGTCAAAGTCAATTCAGTCATCCGCCCAGTCAAAGTCAATTTAGTCATCCGCCCAGTCAAAGTCAATTCAGTCATCCGCCCAGTCAAAGTCAATTCAGTCATCCGCCCAGTCAAAGTCAATTCAGTCATCCGCCCAGTTATATGCCTTAGTCATCCGCCCAGTCAAAGTCAATTCAGTCATCCGCCCAGTCAAAGTCAATTCAGTCATCCGCCCAGTCAAAGTCAATTTAGTCATCCGCCCAGTCAAAGTCAATTTAGTCATCCGCCCAGTTATATGCCTTAGTCATCCGCCCAGTCAAAGTCAATTTAGTCATCCGCCCAGTCAAAGTCAATTCAGTCATCCGCCCAGTTATATGCCTTAGTCATCTGCCCAAGTCAAAGTCAATTTAGTCATCCGCCCAGTCAAAGTCAATTTAGTCATCCGCCCAGTCAAAGTCAATCCAGTTTTCCGCCAGTATAATGCTTATATCTTCCGATTGACGTCATCCATCTTCCGGCTGACGTCATCTCCTCATCCGATCTCAGTTACCGTCTGTGTCTTCCGCTCGACGTCACTCGTCTTCCGGTTGACGTCGCCACCTCTTCTGCCCAGTTTTATCCAGTCTCTTCCGCTGAACCCTGTTCACATTTTGATCCACCGGTCACTGTTCAATTTTGTCTCATTTGAATTCACCGCTGCCCCTCTTAAACTAAGTCCTCCGCCAGTTTATTTATTTCTGCTTCCTGCTTTATCCTGTAATTCCGTCATTTATTTCTGAAGCCCGTCTTTCCCTTCCTCTGAAAAGATTACGAGTTTACTTTAAAAGCTCATCCTGTTTATGTTAAAAAAAAAAAGAGTCCCCGTTTTCTGTTATCTGTCCCGGAGTGATGGCTCCGATCCCGGACTCCGATCGGGTTCCGGTGTCGGGCTGTCACACAGGGTGTTACTGGTGTAACACCCGACAACTTCGGTCAGGTGATTTTCTCAATAGAATTAACTGTCACCTGTTTATTTTTTTTTTAACCTTTTGATTTAATGTCTTAATGCCAAGTTTTTATGTATTTTGTCTTAAACTTGTGCGGTGGCAGATTGGTAATAAAGTGGGATTTTGGCTTATATAAATAGAATAAGGAAATCCTTAACCCTCTCAAAAACCTCACTGTAGCTGTCACACTTTCCTCTTCGATTTCTCCACTCTCCAGAGCTCTCTCTCAGCCGGCGACTTCTCCACCAGCGAGCGATTTCTCCTGTATCCACTCCGATAACCCACATTCGAGGTAAGGTTCTGACAATGTAGTTGTTGGAAAAGTTATTTAGAGCTCTGCTTTTAGCTAGAAACCCGCAGTCCGGATTTTGTTATGACAGAGTAAAATAGGAACATTGTTAAGCTGAGTTTGGTAATAGCATTGCCGATTTGAATCTGAACTTTTGACAACCGACTGTAAATAACTGCTAGGTTGAATCCGAATGTCTGGAATCTTGGAGCTTAACCCACGCACCCAAGGTGCTTGACGGAAAAGACTAAGAAATACAGAGTTTAGGATGACATTTAGTTAGGACCTTATTAGTTTTTGAGTTTAAGTTATTTAACTACGAATATGAAATGTCATAGGCAAGGAAAGCTCAAGTGAAGGTGCTGCTCAGCTAAGGAATCCAGGTAAGTGAATGTATTAAGATTTCCGGCCACTAGGGCCCTACACCGCAAGGGTATTAGGAAATCATTGAGATGTCTGTCTGTTGACTATGACTAGTTATTGCCATGATATGAAGAATTTGTGTAAGAAGATGTTAAGTTACAAGATGTTTTGCTTGTCCTTATGGTATGACTTCTCTCTGTGAACTTCATGTTTATGCATTGAGTCCACGTTTATGACTGAGTTAAGAACATGAAAAGTAAATGTAATCATGATTAAGTGCAGGACGGGGAAAAGAGACTATGACAAGTATAGCTCGCGGATTCTCCCCCTGGTGGAGGCCGAGTTGATGATATGTATGGCTCGCGAATTCTCCCACTGGTGGAGGCCGAGTTGATGATGTGTATGGCTCGCGAATTCTCCCACTGGTGGAGGCCGAGTTAGTTGTTACTATGATTGCCGCGATAGGCAAATGACTATGTACCCCTGTCTTTCTCCCTCGTCTCCTGCCTTAATACATGCTATGTAAATAATGAAAATGAGCATGAATGAAGAAAGATTTACGGACTTATGTTTATTAATTTGTACACTCATGTATGTCTGCCAGCATGCATTCCTTACTAAGCATTAGGCTTATAGTTAAACCTTATGGTGTAGGTGAAGAAGGTTCAGGTGAGGATGCTATGTTCAAAGAGAATGTTTAAAGCTGGTTGCTGGAGGATGCTCAGAATGACAGTGCAGGACTGGAGAGGCGATTTATGACCCTTGGTTATGCTCATAGTATGTCGGTGGTTTATATGATAAAGAAGGTCTAAGTGGATTAAGATTTCTTATAACAATGGAGTCTGAATTAGCTGATTTAAAATTCGGAATCTGTTAGGGATTTTAAGGACTAATGAATGGTCTGCGTTACTTAAGTCTTCCGTTATCTATACTCTGAATGAATTGTAGTTTATCAGTAAGGTTTATGGTCAAGTTGAGCTATATAAATGTTGGAATGAGTTCTGTCGTAGAAGTTTCTATCGATGGAAACTAAGTTAGCGTTTTCTACCGGTAGATGTGGTTTAGCTATCGGTAGAAGTCGAGATAAATTTTCCCTTTCGGAAGATGAAATCTGTGGTGTTAATGAGGCACGTGAGAGGCTCGTGTCGAGCGGGCAGAAATAAAGTGTCATGTCATTGGCAGAAGTAGAGTATTTTGTCATCGGCAGTTTTAGGTATTTATGTCATCGGCAGATGTAGAGTATTACGTCATCGGCAGAAGTAGAGTGTTATGTCATCGGCAGAAGTAGAGTATTACGTCATCGGCAGAAGTAGAGTATTACGTCATCGGCAGAAGTAGAGTGTCATGTCATCGGCAAGAAGTAGAGTATTTTGTCATCGACAGATGTAGGTATTTAGTATTACGTCATCGGCAGAAGTAGAGTATTACGTCATCGGCAGAAGTAGAGTATTTTGTCATCGGCAGAAGTAGAGTATTTTGTCATCGGCAGAAGTAGAGTATTACGTCATCGGCAGAAGTAGAGTATTACGTCATCGGCAGAAGTAGAGTATTACGTCATCGGCAGAAGTAGAGTATTACGTCATCGGCAGAAGTAGAGTATTACGTCATCGGCAGAAGTAGAGTATTACGTCATCGGCAGAAGTAGAGTATTACGTCATCGGCAGAAGTAGAGTATTACGTCATCGGCAGAAGTAGAGTATTACGTCATCGGCAGAAGTAGAGTATTACGTCATCGGCAGAAGTAGAGTATTACGTCATCGGCAGAAGTAGAGTATTACGTCATCGGCAGAAGTAGAGTATTACGTCATCGGCAGAAGTAGAGTATTACGTCATCGGCAGAAGTAGAGTATTACGTCATCGGCAGAAGTAGAGTATTACGTCATCGGCAGAAGTAGAGGCAGATGTAGTGTATTTTTCCACCGGAAGATGTAAGAGATATTTGTCGTTAAAGCTACCGGAAGATGTCTTCTTGATCGTTGTTCATTAATGGACACGTGATCTGCACATGTTCACCGGTAGATGTATTAGGAAGTTTGTCGTTAGTGCCCGGATGGGGTGTTTTCTATCGGTAGATGAAGCCTGTTTTTCATCGGCAGATGTTGTGTCTGTGACCATCGGCAGATGCCGCTTAAAAGAGGTGTAGAAAAGATGTGTTGCGTGGCTGGCACGTGACCATCGGTCGATGTGAGCCTAGGACTCCATCGGCAGATGCATTAAGATGTGTTTCCAAATAAAAATAATAATATAAAAGTAAACGCACCGTTAATGAATAACATGCATGAAGCATGAACCGAATGATTAGGAGATTAAGAATGGTGATCACGTGACGGCTCCTGGCCGGGGTCGTTACAACTGGTGACACCGATAATGAATGCAATGACTAACAATATAAATATGTAGAAATAAATGAGACAGAAGGTTGTTAACGCAGTTCGGCAACCAGCCTACGTCTGCGGGGCCACGCCCAGATATAAAAACATTTCTTTGAGTTCACAAAGTTACAAGACAATCAGACTTGTACAAATAAAAACTCCCTCTTATCTTTGTCGTCGCCTTTAGCTAACTTCCCCAAGGAAACTGTTTTTGCGAGATCCCCTCGACTTTAGAATGACCTCTCCCGAGATCTAGATAACAACAAGATCCCCTCGTTGTTGATTCCTCCTGGAACCCGTGTTATGGCAAGATTCCCTCGCCCACGATCAAAGTGACAAGCTCCCCTTGTCTAAGAAACAGAACTCCTCCCGAGTTCGGATGCAGCCTCCTCCTGAGATTGAGCTTCAATTAAGAACAAAGAATATTGCCTCCTGGGACATCTCCTGGAACACAAGATCGAAGTCTTCAGATGCAATAATCAACACACTCAATAAAACGATGAAATCCACAGATTAGGTCGAGTGTGTAAAACCATCACAAACCCATACGCAGAAACGTAGGGAGTGAAAGAAAAAGCGACGGCTAGGAAAAACGAATAAACATTTTCGCGCGAAAATAAAAAACTCCGTCGTCAATTGGCTTTCACAGAAAAATGAAAGCTTTAAATAACCTTGGTAACTTCCATATCATCGAATCAGAACAGTTACCAAATTGGATATGATGCCGCAAGATTTAAGGAAAAACAAATCTTAACAAATTCGGTTGTGTGACACACCGTGTGACACTTTAGGAAAGTATCTCCAACGAATCAGATATTCACCCAAAAATTTAGTAAATCATCCCATTAATCATGGGAACTCGAAGTCCAGCAGATCTGGCTGAATTTCAATCAAAACGACTTACCAAATAAAAATTTTCCAAAAATCAAGTGCCTATAGCATTTTTCAATAACTTTCCTAATTTTCTTGTTTCCTTATTTTTCTCTTTTACAGAATCTTCATGATTGTTAATAGGACCCCATCTAATAATCAGAATGTATTATTTCTTGATCACCAAGAAATAAATTAACAATTTGGAAAAATATATTATCGCCATCAAATATATATAAATATTGCCAAAAAATCAATGCCTGCAATATCTTTGCATTTACAATCTCTCCCTTTGGCATTTTTTTTTTGCAAAATCAATATAATATAGAGTTTCAAAAACTCCCCCTGAATTGTAACTTCAAACAATCATACAGTTATCACTTATCATATTGTATCAGAGAGCAGTGCATATCACACATACATATCATCAATCACCAAACCACTAAAATTACTCCCCCTTTTTGCCATAAAAAGACAAATATACATATAAGAGAATAGTACGTACCACAATTGCAGAAACATCACCAGATAAGTATTATGCATACAATCCATATCAGAGGAAATAACCAATAGCAGCAACATAACCATTTTATACGTACCAGGGAAGCATATAATAACCATAAAATAAATATAGTATCCACCAAAAAAAATATCCAAGGAGCCAATATTGTCAGAGAATATCGTATCTAGATGCAGGAGAGGAGTGACCATAAGTATCAAAAAATATTTAGAGAACAAACATATTTCTGAAATAGTTCAATGCTAATCATTATCTGACACACCCGCTGGAACATCCTCTGGGACACTTGATGGACCAGCTTCATCCCTTGCTCTGGTTGGAAGATCTGAATCAGCCATGTGTGGATTTTTCTTGTAAATATCATTTAATAACACAGCTATCGTTGATCTGTGTTTTTCTAACTCAGAAATTTAGATGCTGAGAGACTGTGACATATTCAGGAGAAATTTGACAGAGCGGCCAACACTGCTGAGTCGGTGCTTGACTCGAAAATAGGCATTCCCTCCATAAAACCTTCCAAGTCATTCTTATGTTCCCTCATTCTCAGCTTGTAGCTAATTCGAATTTCATCTTTTTCGACATACAACACTTCATTTTCTTTAATGATAGATCGTTGAGCAGTCAGAACTCCATAAATTAGAGATGGGAAAGGAAGAGCTAACCTCGTATTCTTACTATCTTCATGCTTCATGATCAAATCAAAAAACAACTTGCAAAATCAATAGGAATAGAATTTCCAATTTTGTATAGTAAAGCTGCCATGGCCTTGTTCACCCCTGTTCCATGGGATGTAGCATCCAATTTATCATGGCAATTTTGTGAAGGATTCCATATTTTACAGAGAGCTGTGATGCTGGAAAATCTTTGCCATGGGGCCAGATACGTCTGACACCCCCCATGACATAAAAAATTATTGCATTGTAATCCAGCACAAGCTTTTCAGAATCACTCATTTTCAATCCCAAATAATCATTTATAACGGAGGGATTAAAATTAAACATATGGCCTCTAACAAAAAAAGGCCCAAAATCTGAATGTACAGGGTTTTTCACATCACCATCCAAATTGCAATAAAATTCAAGCATCACATTCCAGACAAATAGCTCAATGTTTCTGAAGGTTTTTTCTAATCCAAGACTCAACAAATGATAAACTATAGCTTCATATTGAGTGAAGTCCCCTTCATGAATTTTTCTCTCAGGCCAAATATTTCTTTGGACAAAATTCAGCCATTTACTAGCATGCAATCTGGACTTAAAATCATCATTCGAAACTTTAAATAAGGGCTTACTTGACTCACCCTTCTGTGTAGATTTAGATTTTAAAGGGCTTTTGGTAGCAGGACCTTCATTGACCTATACAGTCTTTTGGATTTTGGAGCAATAGTCTGACTTGTCTTTGGTGGTTTTGCTTTGGATGTCTTTTGAACTTTCTCTACCGAGGGCTTAGAGTGCTTTGGTACAGTCGTTTTGGAAACTTTCGGAGTAGCAGGTTTTGTGATTTTAGGAACAGTAGACTTTGAACGTTTCGGAGCAGAAGTCTTTGAAAGCTTTGGAGCAGCTATTCTGGACGATTTTCGAACAGGTGTTTCTGGAGATTTTTCAGAGAAGACTTCCTCATCATCGGTATTGATTTCCAGGATGGCTTCTTGCAGCCATGAACTATCGGAAGAGGAATCTTTTACAGTTCTTGGCCTTTTACCCTTTGAGGCCAAAGAGACTTTTGAGTTTTTTGGTGCCTTGGGCGGCACTGAACTTGTCTTGAACCTATCGCCACTTGTTTTTTGGAATTTTTGTTGCACTCCAAAAGAGTCAACTTGTCGTAAAGGGGTGGCTTCGTAAATTTTGAAGAATCCCTTTCGGTAATACAGGGATTTACAATCGGTGAAGCTGGTGAATATATCACGATAGCCGAATCAGAGCACGGCGTCTTCTCTGGAACAGGCATTGAGACACTGCCTGAGAACTGCTCATCAGACATTTCTTCGATAATCACCATTGTGAGAGGAATGAAAGAAAAACCCTAATCGCAATTTGAAGATCAAGATGAAACAAGAGAATAGTGTTCTGGAACTTCTTTTCGGTTTAAATTTAAATCACCAACCTTCCATAAATATCAATCAAATCACAGCAATAAGAGAAAATCTCAGATATTTAGTAAATATTTCAGAAAATAAATCCGAAAATCCATCAAGTTTCCATAAATCAGTGGAATGAATCTTTGAAGACTAATTCAAACCTCCATAAGTTAGGAAATAAGTTCAATAAAATAATACTGCTCCAATCTTTTCTCGAAAAGAACTTCAAGAATTCACAAAAATATCCAGGTTTTGCATGTCACACACGGTGTTGCTCATATATAATATCAAAAAAAAATCTCTTCCAGCAGAGGATGAGCAAATGCCACTAGATTTTTAGAATAAAACCAAACGCCTAATGCTAGTGGCGATTTTTTTTTTAAATAAATAAATGCGAAAGCAATAACTAACTTACATAACACAGAGTGTGACGACCCCCGACCAGACCCGATCGGGATTCGGGATCGGAGCCATCACTCCGGGACAGTTTACAGAAACGGAGACTATTTTGTTTTTAAACTTTATACTTTTAAAACATTTACGAAGGGGGAGAAAGTTCTCTGGATTCGAAATCAAACAAAAAAAACAGTTAACAGAATCGGAACGCAAAATGGATGATAGAAGGAAAGCAGGAAATGATGAAAACAAAAGTAAATAAACTGGCATAAGGCGTTGACAGAAGAAGTAGGCACCGAGTGGAATCGGTGGATGCAAGCAGAAATGATATCGGAAGATTTAGGCAGATGGCGTGGCCGGATGATGTGGATGACGTCATCGGCAGATACAGATAGTAAACATAATCGGCAGAAGGTGATGACGTCAGCCGGAAGATGGATGATGTCATCGACAGATACAGATAGTAGACGTAATCGGCAGAAGGTGATGACGTCATCGGAAGATAGATGATGTCATCGGCAGATAGATGATGTCATCGGCAGATATAGACAGCAGATGGAATCAGAATGTGTGATGACGTCATCAGAAGATGTGATGACGTCATCGGCAGATATAGGCAGTAAACGGAATCAGCAGGAGGGATAACCTATGACAGAACCACTGTTTGGCGGTGGATGGGAATAAGACAAAACATGTACAGTATCTATCGGTAGATGAAGTTTAGACGTAGTTTAAAGGCAAAATTTACAATTTTTGACAGGAAAACATATAGACAGAGAGCTTAAGACAGACATAGAAGTCCCAGATTTCTCTGACCACATCAAAACATGGATCTGGAACACAACAGAAAACATGACAGAAACTTAAGAAAGATCACACTACATGGATAGCTCTAAAACCAGAAACTATCCAAGCACAGACTAACAGAAAACATTCCAAAACAAATTTCAGAATACTTCAAAACATAATTCAACTGTCAAATACAGAGGTTTTAAAGATCAATACAGGTTCCATACATCGTTTTACAAACCACAAAGTAGTACAGAACTGGACCTACATTTCAAATGTTTTAAAACTTCAAAAGATGGTACAATAATGGACATAACTTTAGAAAAACACATTCTCACAGGATTAACTCTTGTCTGACTGCAGAAGCCAAACCCCGTGAGCTCGATCCTCCAACTACATCAGCTCGTCATTTTGAGGCACAAGGTCCTCATCTGGAGTATCCGTACCTACAACAGGGAGTTCATCTATGAGCCTAGAGCTCAGTAAGAACATGGAATGCAGTGTGCATATGCTATGCATGAACATTTTCAAATACATGAACATTACATTACATTACATTACATTTCACTGGACATGAAGGTATAAGTGGGAAGAAGAGCTGGCGCAACAGGAGTACATGCCACAACAGGACATAACAGGAGTACATGACAGGATGCCAGTCCTCGTCCACACTTAACCATACATTTCATTACAGGTTTTATCTTACTTAACTTCAAACCGTGTGCAGAAAACATTTTCATGACTTTCAGAGAAAAACGTGTATGCATGAACATTCATAAACAGGCAACAGAATAATAAGCAGGATATAAAACAGAACACACATAACCTAAAACATAACCTATGGTTTAACTACCCAACAGAAATCCCGACAACATAAAACCTAGTACCTCCGTATTGTAGGGCCTTAAGGGCCAAACCTATACTCATGAACTTACCTGTTGCTGCAGAGTTGCTAATCCTGAATGTCTCGGAAATGCTCGAACCTGTACATGCACGTTCATAAATTAAACAAGCTGCAAATGCTAACAAATAAGTTAGAAGAATTTGTTCCAAACTCATTCAAACCCTTAGAAAACAAATCGGTGTGTTTTCATCCAAAAACAGTGAGTTTTACCAAAGTATCACAAATCCTTCACTCCAACTAAAACTCACTTTAAACTTGTCCAAACTTGTTAGCATTTAAAAGATGCTTACCCTAGTAGAAAAACAGAAAGGAGCCGAGGAGATCGAAGTAGCTTTGATGGCTGATTGACGACGACTAGAAGAGAGAATGTCGAGAAGAGAATGGAGAGAGAGCAGAGAAGTGAAATGAAGAGGGTTTCACGTAGGAGGAAGAACTTAGCTTCTTCAACAAGTTGCTAGATGTCACTCAACCATTGGCAAACTCCCACCAACCTTAATTTCTCCCCAATTTGCCCTTCCATTGGTTTTTGACTAAACTTCTATTTAGTTAGTCGAATTGGTTCTACAATCACTCTCATTCAATTGAACACTCCGACAATTTCATTAAAAATAGTTATCGCATTAATATCATAGTAATCCCACTTAATTATTCGAGGAAAATAATTACACGGAAAATGTCGGGTGTTACACAGAGGCCTAAGGCAGACCTCAACTCTTCAAATCTAGCACCATCCAATGCCTTGGTGAAAATATCGGCAATTTGTTTTTTGGTCACCATGTGCTCCAAATTAATAATTTTCTCCTCCACTAAAGATCGAATAAAATGATGTCGTATGTCAATATGCTTTGTCCGTGAATACTGAACAGGATTTTTAGAGATATTGATAGCGCTCAAATTATCACAATAGAGGGTCATGACACCATGTGTGACACCATAGTCTTTCATCATTTGTTTCAACCAAAGAAGCTGCGTACAACTGCTACCTGCTGTTATATACTCTGCCTCAGCCGTAGATAGAGAAATAGAATTCTGCTTCTTACTAAACCATGACACTAAGTTGTGTCCCACATAAAAACATCCACCTGAAGTGCTTTTTCGATCATCGGAACTACCTGCCCAGTCAGCATCACAATAACCCACCAGATTTGCATTAGACTCAAAAGAATACCAGATTCCATAATCAGTTGTTCCACTAACATATTTTAGAATTCGTTTAACCGACACTAAGTGAGACTCCTTCGGATTTGCTTGAAATCTAGCGCATACACCCATGCTATAACAAATATCTGGTCGGCTGGCAGTTAGATATAAGAGACTTCCAATCATACTTCTATATAATCGTTGATCAACTGCAATTCCTTTTTCATCTTTAGAAATTTTCTCATGTGTCTTAAGGGGTGTTTTACTCGGACGAGCATTCTCAAGCTTAAATTTTTTCAGTAAATTCTTGGCATATTTGGCTTGGGAGATAAAAATATCATTCTTCTCTTGTTGTATTTGAAGGCCGAGAAAATAATTTAGTTCTCCAACCATACTATCTCAAATTTGCCGGTCATTTGAGCTACAAATTCATCCACCATAACCGGTGACACCGAGCCAAATACTATATCATCAACATAAATTTGAGCAAGGAGGAACTGACCTTTGTCACGGCGAACGAATATGGTTTTATCTACTCCCCCTCGCTCATATCCCTTGGTTAATAGATATTGTGTGAGGTGTTCATACCATGCACGAGGGGTTTATTTGAGCTCATATAACTCCTTTTTCAACTTATACACATACTCGGGATGATGAGGGTCTTCAAAATCCTTTGGTTGAGAAACATAAACTTCTTCATTGAGAAACCATTGAGGAAAGCGCTCTTCACATCCATTTGATATAGCTTGAACTACATAACACAATAGAGAGATAATAAAAGCTCAATAGATTCAAGACGAGCAATTGGAGCGAATGTTTCATCAAAATCAATACCTTCAATCTGGGAGTACCCTTGAGCAACTAGCCGAGCTTTGTTGCGAGTAATGTTACCATGCTCATCGGTCTTGTTCTTGTAAATCCACTTAGTACCAATAACGTTCACATCGGGAGGGCAAGGTACTAAGTCCCAAACTTGATTTCGGGAGAAGTGGCTGAGTTCTTCTTGCATAGCTTCTATCCAGTATTCATCTAGTAATGCTTCTTTTATATTCTTTGGCTCAATTGTTGATGTAAAACATGCCATTTGAATCATTTCATGTAAAACTTGATCTATGGTTTGTATACCATCATTTAGACCTCCAATAACCTCATTTGCAGGATGATTCTTCTGAACATGTATAGATGGTGGCTTGTTGTGTATTGTAGATACTTCTAATTCATTAACTGTCTCTGTTTGATCTGTGACACCGCCTGTGACAACTTTTGTGACAACGGATGGAACACTAGGACCTTCATTGTTTGAAATCTGATTGGCATTGTCTTTCGGATTAAACGCTGTGTCTAGAGAGTCGTCTATTTGAACATTTGCAAATTCGATAACAGTTCGAGTTTGTTTGTTTGTTGTAAACTCGATAAGCACGGCTATTTGTAGCATAACTGAGAAAGATAGCCTCATCACTCTTAGGATCTAGTTTCCCCATGTGTTCTCTGTCATTCAACACAAAGTAGATGCTACCAAAGGGGTGAAAATAATGAAAATTTGGAGTTTTATCTTTCCATATCTCATAGGGTGTCATAGAGGTGTTGCCGCGGAGATACACATGATTTATGGTATAACAAGCAGTGCTCATAGCTTGAGCCCAGAATTTTTGAGGTACATGCCTTTCATGTAGCATTACTCGAGTCATTTCAGCCAATGTACGGTTCTTCCTTTCAACAATCCCATTTTGTTGAGGTGTTTTAGGAGCAAAAATTCATGAGCAATCCCTAGATGTTTACAAAACTCCGAGAAATCAGAATTTTCAAACTCTCTTCCATGGTTACTGCGGATGCGAATAATCTTCAAGATAACACAATCTTTTTCACGTTGGAGACGAATACACATTGATTTGAAGGCTCTAAAAGTGTCAGACTTTTCTCGAAGAAATTCCACCCATATGTAACGTGAGAAATCATCAACAGTAACGAAGACATACCGTTTTCCTCCAATACTTTCAATCGGCATTGGCCCCATTAGATCCATGTGAAGTAATTCAAGTACCCGAGTAGTTGAGGATGACTGGGACATCGAGTGTGACACCTTGGTTTTCTTTCCGATTTGACATGGTCCACATAATTTCTCTTTATCAAACTTTAATTCAGGAATTCCTCGGACAACACCTTTCGAAATAAGCTTCTCCATCATTCTGAAATTAACATGTCCCAACTTTCTATGCCATAGGATAGTGTCTTCCATACTTGACCGAAAGCAGTTAGACGAAGAATGAATAAGATAACAATTGTCTGATGATCTAACTCCTTCAATGACACAATTTTTATTTGGATCGGACACAACACATTTTTCTCTCGTAAATTGCACATTCAGATCT
Source organism: Begonia masoniana (assembly GCA_022432975.1). Lineage (NCBI taxonomy): Eukaryota > Viridiplantae > Streptophyta > Magnoliopsida > Cucurbitales > Begoniaceae > Begonia > Begonia masoniana. Next base: position 13,387,571 of record CM039510.1, read on the forward strand.
TGATCACAGAGCTGGCTAATACTGATTAGTTTGGACTTCAAACCATTTACCAATAAAACATTGCTCAACTGTGGTAAACCAGGAACGTTCAACGTTCCCCTGCCAATGACATCCGATGAGACACCGTTGCCGAAAGTTACTTTTCCCACGGATTCAGGTATAATATCCTTCAAATATCTTTCTTCACCTGTCATATGTCTGGAACATCCGCTATCAAAATATCATGCATTGGTTTCGATCGCTTTTAATGAAAGATGTGTAACATTGCACTTTAAATTTGATTTCTTCACCCATTTTGATAAGGAAATCTATAAGAAGCAGCATTTCTAACAATACCCAATCTTAAGTCAGCAAGATAAGTAAAGCATTTAGGGCGAATATGACCACGGCGTTGGCAATAGTGACACACAGAACCATAAATGTTACATTTTCTGCTTGCAGCATGATAGTAGTTATAGGAATTTGATTTTCTGTCAATTCTTGGCATTCTGATTGCAACTTGCTTTCCTTTATAATCAAACCCCTTGTCTGACACCGGCTGTGACACCGGACTTGCCCTTACAAATTTCATCACAGAGCGACTTTTCTTTACTGCAATAGTCTTTGAACCTGAACTTTCACCTTTGAATCCCAGTCCAAACCGATTTACGCTTGTTTTGCCGACATTTAAAATATCATCTAGATTAGACGAACTTGAATTCAGCATTTTGACATTCTTCTTCATGAGGCTTATCTCATTGGTTAGATTATTAGCTTCATCCTTACTTGCTTTCAGCTTTGTCTCTAAATCATCAACAACATTTTAAAGATTATTCTTCTCATCCTTCAAATTTCTAATTTGAGTATGTAGAAGCTGATTTACTTTAACGAGCTCGGTCCATTTTGCATGCAGAAACTTATATTCGCCAATAAGATCTTCTTCTGTGATAGGTTCTTCATCTTCATCACTACTATTAGAAAAACCGTCTGTGACACCGCATGTCACACTGCCTTTTTCTTCACATTCTGACTTTCAAACAAGCGCCACATGATTGCTCTCAAATTCATCTTCCTTCTCTGACTCATCCTCACTCCATGTTGCATTCAGAGAATTCTTCATTTTCTTCAAGGTGTTAGCACATTCTGCTTGTATATGTCCAAATCCTTCACATTCTCTGCACTGAATGCCTTTATTCTTTAATGGTTGCTTGAAGAACCATTTTTGAAGTTTGTGACACCCTGCTTGACATCGCGAGTATTTCTTCCAAATCTCTTCATAACTCTGCTGAAATTCTTCGAAAGTAGGGCCAGTGATTCCTCTAAGTCATTTTCATTAAGCTCGTTGTAATTCTGTACCTCTGTTTTAAAAGCAACTCCCTTTGCCTTCTTAATTTTGGTCTCTCCTCCAAGATTCATTTCGAAAGTTTTGAGAGATCCCATCAACTCTTCTAGCTTCATTTTAGACACATCTTTGGCTTCTTCAATGGCAGTTACTTTATAGGCAAATCTTTGTGGCAAAGATCGTAGAGTTTTTCGCACAAGTTTTTTTTCGAAAATCATCTCACCGAGAGCAAATGCTTCATTTGCTATGTCACATAGTTTGGCGTTGAACTCGCCAATAGTCTCATCTTCCTGCATCCTTAGATTCTCAAAGTGAGTGGTTAACATTTGCATTTTTGGAACTTTACCGTAGATGTTCCTTCATAGGTGGTTTGAAGAATATCCCATGCCCTTTTTGCAGATTCGCATGTGGAGATAAGTCTGAACTGAATTGGATCCACACCATTAAAAATAGCATTTAGAGCCTTTGAATTGCTAAGTGCCAAAGCATCTTCATTTACGTTCCAATTCTCTTCGGGTTTTGGAGATATATTATCTTCTGCATCGATGTTCACAGAGTGATTCCAACGTGTTAAAATCGATCTCCATGCCTTCTCGTCAATAGCTCTAATGAATGCCCTCATCCTTGCTTTCCAATAAGCATAATTACTTCCATCCAACAATGGCGAACGCATTGTAGAACCTCCTTCTTTCATAGAGTCCATCGCACACGAACTATAATCTTGTCCCGCTAATCATACTTAAGAAACATAAGCGACCAGCTATGATACCAATTGAAAGATTACGATTAGTTATGCGGTGTCCCACAGGGTGTTACTGGTGACACCGATAATGAATGCAATGACTAACAATATAAATATGTAGAAATAAATGAGACAGAAGGTTGTTAACGCAGTTCGGCAACCAGCCTACGTCTGCGGGGCCACGCCCAGATATAAAAACATTTCTTTGAGTTCACAAAGTTACAAGACAATCAGACTTATACAAATAAAAACTCCCTCTTATCTTTGTCGTCGCCTTTAGCTAACTTCCCCAAGGAAACTGTTTTTGCGAGATCCCCTCGACTTTAGAATGACCTCTCCCGAGATCTAGATAACAACAAGATCCCCTTGTTGTTGATTCCTCCCGAAAACCCGTGTTATTTAAGATCCCCTCGCCCACGATCAAAGTGATAAGCTCCCCTTGTATATGAAACAGAACTCCTCCCGAGACTAAGCTTTAATGAAGAACAAAGAATATTGCCTTCTGGGACACCTCTTGGAACACAAGATCGAAGTCTTCGGATGCAATAATCAACACACTCATTAAAACGATGAAATCCACATCTTAGGTCGAGTGTGTAAAACAATCACAAACCCATACGCAGAAAAGTAGGGAGTGAAAGAAAAAGCGACGGCTTGGAAAAACGAATGAACCTTTTCACGCGAAAATAATAAACTCCGTCGTCAATCGACTTTCACAGAAAAACGAAAGCTTTAAATAACCTTGGTAACTTCCATATCATCGAATCAGAACAGTTACCAAATTGGATATGACACCGCAAGATTTAAGGAAAAACAAATCTTAACAAATTCGGTTGTGTGACACACCGTGTTACACTTTAGGAAAGTATCTCCAACAAATCAAATATTCACCCAAAAAATTAGGAAATCATCCCATTAATCATGGGAACTCGAAGCCCAGCAGATCTGGCATAATTTCTATCAAAACAACTTACCAAATAAAAGTTTTCCAAAAATCAAGTGCCTATAGCATTTTTCAATAACTTTCCTAATTTTCTTGTTTCCTTATTTTTCTCTTTCACAGAATTTTCATGATTGTTAATAGGACGCCATCCAATAATCAGAATGTATTATTTCTTGATCACCAAGAAATAAATGAACAATTTGGAAAAATATATTATCGCCATCAAATATATATAAATATTGCCAAAAAATCAATGCCAATATATATGCAATATCTTTGCATTTTACATAGTTATTGACTAAAGAATGAGGTTTAACCAAAGGTGTAACACCCGACATTTTACCTATGTAATTATTTCCCGAATAATTAAGTGGAGTTACTATGATGTTAATGCAATGACTATTTTTAATGAAATTGTCGACGTGTTCAATTGAATGAGAGTGATTCATAAAACTGATTCGATGAACTAAATAGTAATTTAGTTAAAAACCAATAGTTAGAAATGCATGGAGGGGTAAATTGGGAAGGAATTAAGGTAGGTGGGAGGGAGCCAATGGGTGGTTGCCAAATGTCCATAACTTGCTGAGAAACCTACCTATTGTCTCATCTTCTCTTCTCTTCTCTTCTCTTCTACGTAAACCTTCATTTTCATCCTCCTCTCTGTTCTCTCTTTCAGGCGATTGAGACAAACTTTGAAAACCTTGTTTCACCTATTTCTTCTATTTCCTTCAGCAAAGGTAATCATCTAAACTAGTTAACGAATTTGGACAAGTTAAGATGTGAGTCTTGTGGAAGTTTAGGGTTAAGGTATTTAGGAGAAAACTCACTGTTTTTGTATGAAAACACGTTGGTTTGTTTTCTAAAGGTTTGAATGGAGTTTGCTGCATCTTCTACTAAGTTATTAGTTAGCATTTGCAGCTCTATTTATTTTCTTTACGTGCATGTTTTAGGTCCGTGCATAACCGAGACGTTCAAGACTTGCAACTCTACAGCAACAGGTAATTTCATACGTATAGGTTTAGCCTTTAAGGCCCTACAATACGGAGGTACTAGGTTTTATGTTGTCGGGATTTCTGTTGGGTAGTTAAACCATAGGTTATGTTTTAGGTTAAGTGTGTTCTGTTTTATATCCTGCTTATTATTCTGTCGCCTGTCTATGAATGTTCATGCATACACGTTTTCTCTGAAAGTCATGTAAATGTTTTCTGCACACGGTTTGAAGTTAAGTAAGATAAAACCTGTAATGAAATGTATGGTTAAGTGTGGATGAGGACTGACATCCTATCATGTACTCCTGTTATGTCCTGTTGTGCCAGCTCTTCTTCCCACTTATACTTTTATGTCCAGTTAAATGTAATGTAATGTTCATGTATTTGAAAATGTTCATGCATAGCACGTGCATCACTTTGCATTGTATGTTCTTACTGAGCTCTAGGCTCATAGTTGAACTCCCTGCTGCAGGTATGGATCATCCAGAAGAGGACATGTGCCTCAAGATGATGAGTTGATGTAGTTAGAGGAATGAGCTTACGGGGTGGTTGCTACAGTCAGACAAATGTATTTCCTGTGGATGTATCTTCTCTTCTCTTCTCTTCTCTTCTCTTCTCTTCTCTTCTCTTCTCTTCTCTTCTCTTCTCTTCTCTTCTCTTCTCTTCTCTTCTCTTCTCTTCTCTTCTCTTCTCTTCTCTTCTCTTCTCTTCTCTTCTCTTCTCTTCTCTTCTCTTCTCTTCTCTTCTCTTCTCTTCTCTTCTCTTCTCTTCTCTTCTCTTCTCTTCTCTTCTCTTCTCTTCTCTTCTCTTCTCTTCTCTTCTCTTCTCTTCTCTTCTCTTCTCTTCTCTTCTCTTCTCTTCTCTTCTCTTCTCTTCTCTTCTCTTCTCTTCTCTTCTCTTCTCTTCTCTTCTCTTCTCTTCTCTTCTCTTCTCTTCTCTTCTCTTCTCTTCTCTTCTCTTCTCTTCTCTTCTCTTCTCTTCTCTTCTCTTCTCTTCTCTTCTCTTCTCTTCTCTTCTCTTCTCTTCTCTTCTCTTCTCTTCTCTTCTCTTCTCTTCTCTTCTCTTCTCTTCTCTTCTCTTCTCTTCTCTTCTCTTCTCTTCTCTTCTCTTCTCTTCTCTTCTCTTCTCTTCTCTTCTCTTCTCTTCTCTTCTCTTCTCTTCTCTTCTCTTCTCTTCTCTTCTCTTCTCTTCTCTTCTCTTCTCTTCTCTTCTCTTCTCTTCTCTTCTCTTCTCTTCTCTTCTCTTCTCTTCTCTTCTCTTCTCTTCTCTTCTCTTCTCTTCTCTTCTCTTCTCTTCTCTTCTCTTCTCTTCTCTTCTCTTCTCTTCTCTTCTCTTCTCTTCTCTTCTCTTCTCTTCTCTTCTCTTCTCTTCTCTTCTCTTCTCTTCTCTTCTCTTCTCTTCTCTTCTCTTCTCTTCTCTTCTCTTCTCTTCTCTTCTCTTCTCTTCTCTTCTCTTCTCTTCTCTTCTCTTCTCTTCTCTTCTCTTCTCTTCTCTTCTCTTCTCTTCTCTTCTCTTCTCTTCTCTTCTCTTCTCTTCTCTTCTCTTCTCTTCTCTTCTCTTCTCTTCTCTTCTCTTCTCTTCTCTTCTCTTCTCTTCTCTTCTCTTCTCTTCTCTTCTCTTCTCTTCTCTTCTCTTCTCTTCTCTTCTCTTCTCTTCTCTTCTCTTCTCTTCTCTTCTCTTCTCTTCTCTTCTCTTCTCTTCTCTTCTCTTCTCTTCTCTTCTCTTCTCTTCTCTTCTCTTCTCTTCTCTTCTCTTCTCTTCTCTTCTCTTCTCTTCTCTTCTCTTCTCTTCTCTTCTCTTCTCTTCTCTTCTCTTCTCTTCTCTTCTCTTCTCTTCTCTTCTCTTCTCTTCTCTTCTCTTCTCTTCTCTTCTCTTCTCTTCTCTTCTCTTCTCTTCTCTTCTCTTCTCTTCTCTTCTCTTCTCTTCTCTTCTCTTCTCTTCTCTTCTCTTCTCTTCTCTTCTCTTCTCTTCTCTTCTCTTCTCTTCTCTTCTCTTCTCTTCTCTTCTCTTCTCTTCTCTTCTCTTCTCTTCTCTTCTCTTCTCTTCTCTTCTCTTCTCTTCTCTTCTCTTCTCTTCTCTTCTCTTCAGATATTTTTTCTAAAGTTATGTCAAGTTCTGTACAACCTTTGGGATTTTAAAACGATGTACAAACTTTCTGTTGATGTATTTAAAACCTCTGTTTGACAGTTGTATCTATGTTTTGAAAACATTCTAGAACTGCTTGATTCCTTCCTTTTTAGGTTGTGCATGGATGGTCTCGAATTTTAGAGCTATCCATGCAGTTTGTTTTCTTGAATCTCTGTCATTTGTAAAGCATGTTTTATAACTTTGTTTTGAATCGGGTTTTGAGGGTCTGAAACTTTTTATACCTTCTGTTTTAAGCTCCCTGTTTACATGTCTTCCTGTTAAATGTTGCCAATTCTGCCTTTAAAAATCACATCCACCGCTGCCTTTAAAATCACATCCACCGCTGCCTTTAAAAATCGCTTCTTCCCTCTGACATCATCCATCCACATCTTCCGCCCAGTTCACTTATGTCGGTGAAAAGTAAACTTTTGCCTGTAGTTCACTTCTACCGTTGAACAGTAATCTTTTACCTGTAGTTCACTTCTACCAGTGAACAGTAATCTTTTGCCTATAGTTCATTTCTACCGGTGAACAGTAATCTTTTGCCTGTAGTTCACTTCTACCGTTGAACAGTAATCTTTTGCCTGTAGTTCACTTCTACCGTTGAACAGTAATCTTTTGCCTGTAGTTCACTTCTACCGTTGAACAGTAATCTTTTGCCTGTAGTTCACTTCTACCGTTGAACAGTAATCTTTTGCCTGTAGTTCACTTCTACCGTTGAACAGTAATCTTTTGCCTGTAGTTCACTTCTACCGTTGAACAGTAATCTTTTGCCTGTAGTTCACTTCTACCGTTGAACAGTAATCTTTTGCCTGTAGTTCACTTCTACCGTTGAACAGTAATCTTTTGCCTGTAGTTCACTTCTACCGTTGAACAGTAATCTTTTGCCTGTAGTTCACTTCTACCGTTGAACAGTAATCTTTTGCCTGTAGTTCACTTCTACCGTTGAACAGTAATCTTTTGCCTGTAGTTCACTTCTACCGTTGAACAGTAATCTTTTGCCTGTAGTTCACTTCTACCGTTGAACAGTAATCTTTTGCCTGTAGTTCACTTCTACCGTTGAACAGTAATCTTTTGCCTGTAGTTCACTTCTACCGTTGAACAGTAATCTTTTGCCTGTAGTTCACTTCTACCGTTGAACAGTAATCTTTTGCCTGTAGTTCACTTCTACCGTTGAACAGTAATCTTTTGCCTGTAGTTCACTTCTACCGTTGAACAGTAATCTTTTGCCTGTAGTTCACTTCTACCGTTGAACAGTAATCTTTTGCCTGTAGTTCACTTCTACCGTTGAACAGTAATCTTTTGCCTGTAGTTCACTTCTACCGTTGAACAGTAATCTTTTGCCTGTAGTTCACTTCTACCGTTGAACAGTAATCTTTTGCCTGTAGTTCACTTCTACCGTTGAACAGTAATCTTTTGCCTGTAGTTCACTTCTACCGTTGAACAGTAATCTTTTGCCTGTAGTTCACTTCTACCGTTGAACAGTAATCTTTTGCCTGTAGTTCACTTCTACCGTTGAACAGTAATCTTTTGCCTGTAGTTCACTTCTACCGTTGAACAGTAATCTTTTGCCTGTAGTTCACTTCTACCGTTGAACAGTAATCTTTTGCCTGTAGTTCACTTCTACCGTTGAACAGTAATCTTTTGCCTGTAGTTCACTTCTACCGTTGAACAGTAATCTTTTGCCTGTAGTTCACTTCTACCGTTGAACAGTAATCTTTTGCCTGTAGTTCACTTCTACCGTTGAACAGTAATCTTTTGCCTGTAGTTCACTTCTACCGTTGAACAGTAATCTTTTGCCTGTAGTTCACTTCTACCGTTGAACAGTAATCTTTTGCCTGTAGTTCACTTCTACCGTTGAACAGTAATCTTTTGCCTGTAGTTCACTTCTACCGTTGAACAGTAATCTTTTGCCTGTAGTTCACTTCTACCGTTGAACAGTAATCTTTTGCCTGTAGTTCACTTCTACCGTTGAACAGTAATCTTTTGCCTGTAGTTCACTTCTACCGTTGAACAGTAATCTTTTGCCTGTAGTTCACTTCTACCGTTGAACAGTAATCTTTTGCCTGTAGTTCACTTCTACCGTTGAACAGTAATCTTTTGCCTGTAGTTCATTTTGTTTCCAATTTATTAGGTTTCCCACTGCATGTCAAGTCATCCATTTCTGTCTGTTTATTTCATCGCCCATTTCTGTCTTCCCGTTTGCAATTCTCCCTATCTCCCTGCACTCGTCCAGAGAAGGTTTACGTCTAAATCCTTAAGTGTTCCAGTCTTCCTGCTTTCCCTTATGTCATTCGTTCTGTAGTCTGATTTTAACCGTTTCTTGTTTAGTTTTTAATTTCAGAGAACGTTCTCTCTCTGTGAAAAGTTTTAAGGGTTTGTTTTTAAAGGTTCAGTCTGTTTATTCAAAACCCATTTTGAATGTCCCGGATGTTGACTAAATAGTGTTTAACTCTAACGATGTTTTTGATGATGTGTTTTATGAAATGTATTTTGATTAAATTAAATATATGAGATTTATAAATTGATTAATAAGTTAATTATTGACCTCCATATATATATATATATGTCTCTAAATCTTCAGTGGAAATACCCTTTGAAAAGGGTATTTTAGTTGTTTAACAAATCTGTCAAGTGTTCAGGGTGTGATAGCAAAGCAGGGCTAAAAATGATAAAATATTGCATATCCACCGCTGGCATTGAAAGACCACATCCACTACTAGCAAAACAACAAAGGTTACATCCACCGCTGGCATTCAAAGGCCACATCCACCGCTAGTTAAACGACAAAGTTCACATCCACCGCTGGTATTTCAAAGAAGACTTCTACCGCTAGCTAAACGACAAAGGCAACATCCATCGCTAGCAAAACGAAAAAGTTCAACATCCACAGCTGGAATTTCAAAGACAACATCCACCGCTGAATAGTATCGGTTCGAGTATTTTAAAGCCACATCTACCTATTGCGGTTCAAGTATTTCAAAGGTACATCGACCGATGGCAGTTCAAGTATTTCAAAGTTACATCTACCGATGGCGGTTCAAGCATTGTAAAGCAACATCTTCTGCCAGAATTTAGAAAGACCGCGAAGCTACAGTGATAGTTGTCCAGAGCTTTAACTCCAGACCATTAATGGCCGACGAACGAAAGTGACTTCAGAACGCAACGGCTAGCCATCTAAGTACAGATGTTTCTCCGATGGCTATATTTCTATTTGAAGATGAAAAGCATTCCAGATCTGAAGCCGATTTCAAATAGAGTATAAATAGAAGGAAGAAGCTCGAGAAAAGAACTTTTGCCAAAAATTCTCTTTGAGCCCTAATACGCAAAAGCTTTGTAATACTTTGTTACTCTTCCTACACCCCTCTGCTCTTAAACTTGAGATTTATATCTTTGAGAGAGTGTAGCTTGCTGAAAACTGTATTCATCTTGTAAAATCGCAAAGGCAGTGGATTGACGCCCGTGAAGTTCAATCCAGAATTGTAAAGGCTGTAGATCGACGCCCGTGAAGGTCGATCTGGAATTCTCGTTGAGGAGAAGTTAAGAATCTTCAAGGGGGAAACCTTGAAGCGTGGACGTAGGCAGGTTTTGGCTTAACTACGTAAAAACTCTCGGTGTTGTTTTTTTCTCTCTCTCTGTTTATTTGAATTAGTAAGCAATCAATATTGAGAAACACTTATTACACTTAGTAAAAGAGATTAAGAAATTTCTAATTCACCCCCCCCCCCCCCTCTTAGACTATAACGATCCTACAATTGGTATCAGAGCGAGGTTAAACATTGTCTAAGTTTTTTTATACTCTGTGATATATATTTACAATGGCATTCAACAAAAACTCTACACAAATAGAAGGTCAGTCTACTACTAGACCTCCATTTTTTGATGGAAATGATTATGTGTATTGGAAGTCTAGAATGAGAATCTTTGTCCAGGCTATGGATTATAATGTTTGGAATATTATAGAGAATGATCCTTTTAGAGCCATGAAAACTGAAAATGACATTAGCATTCCTAAGTCCCCTCATGAATTTACAGAGTCTGATCTAAGAAATTTGAGTTTAAATGCCAAAGCCATTAACACCCTATACTGTGCACTGAACAGAGACGAGTTTAATAGAGTCAAAGGGTGCGATAGTGCTCAAGAAATATGGAACTTACTTGAGATAACTCATGAAGGAACTAATCAAGTAAAAGAGAGTAAATTAAGTATGTTAGTACATGAGTATGAACTGTTTACCATGGTAAAGGATGAATCAATTAGTTCTATGTTTATTCGTTTTACTAACATTACTAATGGTTTAAAAGTGCTTGGTAGAGTATATCCAAATGAAAAGCTTGTCAGGAAAATTCTAAGATGCCTACCGAGGGGATGGCAACCTAAAGTGACAGCCATTCAAGAAGCAAGAGATTTGAAAGTGCTCAAACTTGAAGAGCTCATTGGCTCTCTCATGACACACGAAATAACAATGAGAGCCAATGACAAGGAGGATCGCAAAAAGAAAGAGATCAACAAAAAGAAGGATATTGCTCTCAAAACTTCCTCTAGTAGGAAGAAAGAATCAGAGGAGGAAGTTGATGATGAAGATATAGCACTCATCACTAAGAGATTCAGCAAATTTCTTCAACAGAAGAGGATGCAAGGAAAAAGATTTCCAAAGGGTGAGAAATCCCAAAGAGAAAAGGAAATCACTTGTTTTGAGTGTGGTAAGCCTGGTCACATGAAGGCAGACTGTCCTCAAACTAAGAAAGGTCCCAAGAAATTTAAGAAGAGGGCTATGAAGGCCACTTGGGATGACAGTGAGAGTGACGCTTCATCTGAAGATGAGGAAGTCGCCAACCTATGCTTCATGGCCAAGGAGGATGAGGTTAGTCATTCTTCTAGTGATAGTGATGATGATGAAGGTAATTTAATTGATGTCTTCAATGATTTAGTCAAACAATACAGCATGCTTAAGTCCAAATACAACCTGTTGAAAAAGGAGAAGGTGGACTTAATTGAAAATCATGCTAAGGAAATTAGTTTACAGGAAATAAAAACTAAGGATCTCAAAAGTAAAAATGAGAATTTGAATTATATCGTGCTTACGTTCACAAATGATACCAAGAACTTAAACTTGCTGATAGGAAATCAGAGAGCTCCTTTTGATAAAGCAGGTTTAGGTTATGATAAGTTTAATAAAAGGAAAGCTTTTAAGAACTTCTTTGTTAAACCATCTACCTGCCATGCTTGTAATGAGATAGGACATAAATCCTTTGAATGTCCTCTAAAACTAGGAAAAACTAAACCTGGCAGGGGATTGCAATGGGTTCCCAAGGGAACCAGACCTAACACTAGGACCCAAAAGATTTGGGTACCTAAGAAGACCAATTGATTACTGTTTTGCAGCTTGACTGTTCTCCCGGGAAAAATCAATGGCGATGAGAACCACGGGTATATGAAACCCGAGACCCTTCAACAACGTGGAATTAGAAATTCAGGAACACCTGTGAAATCAAGTATAAGGAACTTGACCTCAATCGAACCTTGCCGACGGAACCAAAATTATCAAACAAGGAGCTTGACCCGTAACCGAACTTGTGGTTAGAACCAAAGCTATCAAGTTGATCTTTCAAGTTTTTGACTTGAAGAAGATCTAGTTCTTCACAAAGAACAAAAGAGAAAATTCTCACAAAGAGTAACTCAAAATCATGTATATTGCTTTTATAATGTTGAAGAGCTTATGCCTTTAAATAGCCTACAAAATATCCTAAAAGTAATTAGGAAATATTACTAAAACGATAATTAGGAAACTTTCTAAAACAATACTTAGGAAAACTTTCTAAATCTATGATTAGGAAAGCTTTCTAAAACTATAATTAAGAAACTTTCTAAAACTATAATTAAGAAACTTTCTAAAACTATAATTAGGAAAACTTTCTAAAACTATAATTAAGAAAACTTTCTAAAACTATAATTAAGAAATTTTCTATAATTACGCGATCCAGCCCACTGTAGAAACCTTTGTGAAATAGTTCAATAATCTTTGAACGTGTGCTTGATCCTCCATTTATGCCTCACCTTGAAGAATGTCATAATGTAAGAGGATGCTGAATTGAAAATGTTGATCTCCGTAAAATATGTTTCTCCCTGAAGAACTACAATATTCTGACATTGGTGTTTGTCTTTGGGCTTGAGCTTGGTCGCACCTTGATTCACATTAGGGCCTTCTTTGTTAGATGGATTATTGTCCTTGACATTGGGCATGGACCTATCTTGGTTCGTATCATCTCCTTACCCTTCGAAGAGATTCGTCCTCGAATCTCCTGGATCATACACAAAGAAATTCACACTAGAAAAATGATTAAAATTGTTAGAAAAAATAAAATTTTTGGAATAAGTAACAAGTGCTTGTTCCCTTGCCAACATGACAATATTGTTCTCACTTTCTTCATCAATTTCCTTCACCTTTTGTACCTCAACTTCATAATCTTTTGGTTCATGCTTCAACAACACTTTTGCTTCTTGAATCTCGTAGATTTCTGGGACAATTTCCTCCATCGAGTAGTTATCTTTCTCTTGTTGAAATATCATAAAAATTGGATCCTGTTGAAGACAACTAACTTCCTCTTTTATGGGCTCTTTGGCAGGTGATTCTTTGGTTGGTGGATCTTCAGTTGGTGGCTCTTCAGTGGGTGGCTCTTCAGTCGGTTGCTCTTTGGTTGGTGGCTTGTCGTCTTTTTGTGTAACCTATTGTTTCTTCAATATTTGTTTCTTTGCCTTTTGTTCCATTAACTCTTGGTAGTATTCAACCAAAAAGTTGTCATGGCGTTGTTCGAGCTTTCTCATTGAAGTTCTTACCTCCTCGGCCTCTTGTTTCTCTTTTTGTTTCTTTGCTTCTTGTTCCACCAAATCATTGTAGTAGTCGATCAAAAAGTTGTCACTTTGTTTTGTTCTAGTATGTCTCTCTCTTTTGTAATTGTCATCCTCGTAGTCGAATTCCTCATAGTAATACTCAATTGGTGATTTGCTCTTCCGTGCATGGCTATTAAAAGGAGACTTTTTTCTTTCATACCTCATGTCTAACGCCTTAAATTGATCTAGTATAGCCCTCATGTACTTCATAGCAAGTCTTTCATCACTACTCATAATTTCGAGAAAGAAAAAAATAAAAATTATCAGTGAACAAAAATAAGTATGTAAACGGAACTCACTCACTCCCTCACGTGTTTACACTCAATTATATGTTTCTCCACTCGTGTTTCCCTCAAATAATGGCTTTTATATGATAGTCTCACTGTCTTGCCTTTTACCTCTTAATTTTCTCTTTAAGCTCTTTATGTAAAAACCTAATCAAGAGAAAAATTCAACAAGCAAAAACAAGTAATATCAAACTTTTTAACTCAAAATTCTAATTTCCAAAATCGGTTAGAATCAAACAATTTAGAATAGGATGTAGGACTTCAAGAGAGTAAACTTTTCAAGAAAGGAAACTTTTACGAAAGGAAACTTTTCACGAAAGGAAACTTTTCAAGAAAGGAAACTTTTCAAGAAAGGAAACGTTTTACGAAAGGAAACGTTTTACGAAAGGAAACTTTTCAAGAAATGAAACTTTTCACAAAAGGAAACTTTTCAAGAAAGGAAATTGAGACAATCAAAGAAAAGAATTGAATAATCACACCAAAAAGCAAATAATGATGCATATAATGACGAAGAAGAAATTGATACTCGAGATATTGATACTCGAAATATTGAGATTTTTTTTTGAAAGAAGAAAACTTGACAAATAAAGAGAATCGTTGATTCAATGACTTTTTTTTCGAATTTCTTAATTTTTTTTTTAATTTTTGGATTTTTTTTTGTTTTTTTTTTTTCAAATTTCAATTTTTTTTTTTTTTGAATTTTCAAAGGAAGAAACTCTAGAAGAAGAAGAAGAAGAAACAAAAATAAATAAAGATAGAGACTTGAATCTAGGAGCCAAAGCTCTGATACCAAATGATGAGAACCACGGATATATGAAACCCGAGACCCTTCAACAACGCAGAATTAGAAACTCAGGAACGCCTGTTAAATCAAGTATAAGGAACTTGACCCCAATCGAACCTTGCCGACGAAACCAAAGTTATCAAACAAGGAGCTTGACCCGTAACCGAACTTGTGGTTAGAACAAAAGCTATCAAGTTGATCTTTCAAGTTTTTGACTTGAAGAAGATCTAGTTCTTCACAAAGAACAAAAGAGAAAATTCTCACAAAGAGTAACTCAAAATCATGTATATTGCTTTTATAATGTTGAAGAGCCTATGCCTTTAAATAGCCTACAAAATATCCTAAAAGTAATTAGGAAATATTACTAAAACGATAATTAGGAAACTTTCTAAAACAATACTTAGGAAAACTTTCTAAATCTATGATTAGGAAAGCTTTCTAAAACTATAATTAAGAAAAGAAACCTTTCTAAAAACTATAATTAAGAAAACTTTCTAAAACTATAATAAGAAACTTTTCTAAAACTATAATAAGAAACTTTAGAAACTTTCTAAAACTATAATTAAGAAACTTTCTAAAACTATAATTAAGAAACTTTCTAAAACTATAATTAAGAAACTTTCTAAAACTATAATTAAGAAACTTTCTAAAACTATAATTAAGAAACTTTCTAAAACTATAATTAAGAAACTTTCTAAAACTATAATTAAGAAACTTTCTAAAACTATAATTAAGAAACTTTCTAAAACTATAATTAAGAAACTTTCTAAAACTATAATTAAGAAACTTTCTAAAACTATAATTAAGAAACTTTCTAAAACTATAATTAAGAAACTTTCTAAAACTATAATTAAGAAACTTTCTAAAACTATAATTAAGAAACTTTCTAAAACTATAATTAAGAAACTTTCTAAAACTATAATTAAGAAACTTTCTAAAACTATAATTAAGAAACTTTCTAAAACTATAATTAAGAAACTTTCTAAAACTATAATTAAGAAACTTTCTAAAACTATAATTAAGAAACTTTCTAAAACTATAATTAAGAAACTTCTAAAACTATAATTAAGAAACTTTCTAAAACTATAATTAAGAAACTTTCTAAAACTATAATTAAGAAACTTTCTAAAACTATAATTAAGAAACTTTCTAAAACTATAATTAAGAAACTTTCTAAAACTATAATTAAGAAACTTTCTAAAACTATAATTAAGAAACTTCTAAAACTATAATTAAGAAACTTTCTAAAACTATAATTAAGAAACTTTCTAAAACTATAATTAAGAAACTTTCTAAAACTATAATTAAGAAACTTTCTAAAACTATAATTAAGAAACTTTCTAAAACTATAATTAAGAAACTTTCTAAAACTATAATTAAGAAACTTTCTAAAACTATAATTAAGAAACTTTCTAAAACTATAATTAAGAAACTTTCTAAAACTATAATTAAGAAACTTTCTAAAACTATAATTAAGAAACTTTCTAAAACTATAATTAAGAAACTTCTAAAACTATAATTAAGAAACTTTCTAAAACTATAATTAAGAAACTTTCTAAAACTATAATTAAGAAACTTTCTAAAACTATAATTAAGAAACTTTCTAAAACTATAATTAAGAAACTTTCTAAAACTATAATTAAGAAACTTTCTAAAACTATAATTAAGAAACTTTCTAAAACTATAATTAAGAAACTTTCTAAAACTATAATTAAGAAACTTTCTAAAACTATAATTAAGAAACTTTCTAAAACTATAATTAAGAAACTTTCTAAAACTATAATTAAGAAACTTTCTAAAACTATAATTAAGAAACTTTCTAAAACTATAATTAAGAAACTTTCTAAAACTATAATTAAGAAACTTTCTAAAACTATAATTAAGAAACTTTCTAAAACTATAATTAAGAAACTTTCTAAAACTATAATTAAGAAACTTTCTAAAACTATAATTAAGAAACTTTCTAAAACTATAATTAAGAAACTTTCTAAAACTATAATTAAGAAACTTTCTAAAACTATAATTAAGAAACTTCTAAAACAGTTGATCTCTGTAAAATATGTTTCTCCCTGAAGAACTACAATAGTCTGACATTGGTGTTTGTGTTTGGGCTTGAGCTTGGTCGCACCTTGATTCACATTAGGGCCTCCTTTGTTAGATGGATTATTGTCATTGACATTGGGCATGGACCTATCTTGGTTCGTATCAAATGGTATCTCGATAGTGGTTGCTCGAGACACATGACGGGAGACTCAACAAAGTTTGCTATTGTCATTAAGAAGAAAGGAAATGTCACTTTTGGTGGAAACCAAAAGGGTAAAATCGTTGGCTTTGGCAACATAGGTAACCCTGTCAACCCTATTATAGAAAATGTTTTGTTAGTTGATGAGTTAAAACACAATCTGCTCAGCATAAGTCAATTGTGTGACAAAGGTTATAAAGTAATATTTAAATCAAATTCATGCATAATTAAAGATAGCTCATCTAGTTCTATTCTGTTTAAAGGATATAGAAAAGAAAATGCGTATATTATTGACTTAGATAATATTGAATTTTCTGATATAAAATGTTTTGCTGTGAATTTCTCTGGTGATAGTTGGACTTGGCATAGGAGATTAGAACATGTAGGAATGGATACCTTAGCTAAGATTACTAAGAATAATTTAGTTAGAGGGATTCCCAAGATATCCTTTGAGAAGGATAAGGTCTGTGATGCTTGTCAAATGGGCAAGCAGATCAAAAGTTCATTTGCATCAAAGAATGCAATCTCTACTTCCAAGCCTCTTCAACTTCTTCACATGGACCTCTTCGGTCCTTCCAATGTAGTCAGTCTATGAGGTAAATTCTATGCCTTTGTCATTGTCGATGACTTCTCGAGATTCACTTGGGTATTCTTTCTTAAGACCAAAGATGAAACCTTTGATATATTCTCTAGCTTTAGGAAAAGAGTTCAAAATGAAAAGGAACTCACCATAGTTGCTATTCGTAGTGATCATGGTGGAGAATTTGAAAATGAGAAATTTGAACTCTTGTGTCTCAAATATGGATTTGAGCACAATTTCTCCTCCCCTAGAACCCCTCAGCAAAATGGTGTTGTTGAGAGTAAAAATAGGTCCCTTCAAGAGCTGGTTCAGACCATGCTCAATGAAAATTTCCTTCTAAAATATTTCTTGGCTGAAGCTGTCTCCACAGCTTGTTATGTGCTAAACAGGGTCTCCATAAGGCCTATTCTTGAGAAAACACCATATGAACTTTAGAATGGAAAAACCCCTTCTGTTAAGTACTTTAGAGCCTTCGGTAGTAAATGCTTCATTCTTAACACCAAGGATAACTTAGAAAAATGCGATTCCAAATCTGACCTTGGAAGCTTTCTTGGATATTCTCTCTCTAGTAAGGCTTATAGAGTGTTCAACAAGAGAACTCTAGTTGTAGAGGAATCTGTCCATGTCAACTTTGATGAGACCTCTCAACCCACAATCAATGTGGATGAGGATGATACTTTAGATAAGCATCTAGATTCCCTTTCCTTAGATAAGCCTACTGATACCCTTCTAGGAGAAAACCCTCTAGAAATTGTTCCTGCCAAAGATGAAATTGATGCTCTGCCTAGAGATTGGAAGTATGTAAGAAATAATCCTTTAGATGAAGTTTTAGGTGATCCTTCCTTAGGAGTGAAGACTAGATCCTCTCTTAGGAATCTCTGTGCCAATGTGGCATTCATTTCCCAAATAGAACCTAAGAAATTTGAGGAAGCAGAGCAGGATGAAAATTGGATTGTGGCTATGCAGGAAGAGCTAAACAAATTTGAAAGAAACAATGTTTGAGAACTTGTTCCAAAACCAGTTGATCATCCAATTATAGAAACAAAATGGGTGTTTAAGAACAAGATGGATGAAAGTGGCATAGTTATTAGAAATAAAGCTAGATTAGTTGCTAAAGGTTACAATCAAGAAGAAGGAATAGATTTTGAGGAAACCTTTGCACCAGTAGCTAGATTAGAGTCTATTAGGATGCTCTTAGCATATGCTTGCTACAAAAATTTCACACTCTTTCAAATAGATGTAAAGAGTGCTTTTTTAAATGGTTATATCATGGAAGAAGTTTATGTAGAGCAACCCTTAGGATTTGAAAACTATGAAAAACCTGACAATGTTTACAAACTTAGGAAAGCTCTCTATGGACTTAAACAGGCTCCTAGAGCTTGGTATGACAGATTGAAGAATTTCTTTGAGGAAAGGAAATTCAAAAAGGGTAACACCGATTCAACTCTGTTTACCATACAAAAGGATAAAGATATTCTGTTAGTTCAAATCTATGTCGATGACATTATTTTTGGGTCAACTAATGTCTCTATGTGTGATGAATTTTCTTCTCTAATGCAAAGTGAATTTGAAATGAGTATGATGGGCGAGCTAAATTCTTCTTAGGACTCCAAATTAGCCAAAAATCTGATGGTATTTTCTTCTGCCAAGAAAAATACATGAAAGACCTCTTGAAAAGATTTGGATTAGAATCCTCTAAGTTTTCTAGAACTCCCATGAGTACCACTACCAAATTGGACAAAGATGAAAATAGAATAAGTGTTGATATTAAAAAATATCGTGGTATGATTGGATCTCTGTTATATTTGACAGCTAGTAGGCCAGATATCCTCTTTAGTGTTTATCTCTGTGTTAGGTTCCAAGCTGCTTCTAAGGAATCCCACTTAAATGCAGTCAAGAGAATATTCAAATATTTGAGTGGAACTCATGATCTAGGATTATGGTACCCAAAGGGTACCTCGTTTGATTTGATAGGATATTCAGACTCAGATTATGCTGAAAGTCTAGTTGATAGGAAAAGCACCAGTGGAACATGTCAATTCCTTGGTGAATCTCTAGTTTCCTGGTACTCCAAGAAGCAAAATTCTGTTGCATTTTCAACGGCTGAAAGTGAATATATTGCTGCTGGCAGTTGTTGTGCACAAATGCTTTGGATGAAGCAAACTCTAGAAGATTACAATCTTTTTTATGATAGGATTCCCATTCGGTGCATAAATATTTCCAAAAATCTCATCCAACATTCGAGAACAAAGCACATCGAGGTTAGGTATCACTTCATCAGAGATCATGTTCAAAGAGGTGATATTTCATTAGAATTTGTCAATTCTGTTGACCAATTAGCTGATATATTTACAAAACCTTTGGATGAGAAAACCTTTTGTAATATTAGAATAAGGTTAGGGCTCATTAAGTGTGAGAAAAATTAAGGTTCTTTTTCCTCATTGTTTAAGACTTTCAATGCAATAGGAATTCATTTTCCGTCGGAAGATGTGTATCATCCACTGTGGGTCGGAAGATATGTATCATCCGCTTTTCGGTGACATGTGTCACCATCGGGCGATATTATTTTCAAGTATATATTCTAATAATCGAGCGAACCCTAGAGCATTTGAACCTCTTTGCTTCCGACGTTTCATCTTTTCGCGCTCTTTCAATAGCTCCTGCCATATTTCCTCTCCTTCGAGTTTCTCCCTCAGAAAGTTCTTCACCCAAATCAATGGCATCTTCATCTAGAGCAGTTCCAGAACCAGCTAAGAAGAAGGTCAAAACTTCTGTTCGTCAGCCACGAGAGCTTCCTCGTGCGACTCAGTGGCCATCTCTCTACTTCCTCAGTCGGTTTGCCAAAGAGAGGTATTATGACGATTTTAAGCTTAAATCCCTTATTCCCAGTCGTGGTATTATCTTGGAGGATTTAGAAGGCTTGGATTTAGTTGAACCCTTGAAAGGTCTTGGTTTATTGGGATTATTCGATGTTGAATCTTTTTATTACGCCGTAGCAGTCACAATGTTTTATGCCAATCTTAGCTACCCTTCTGACTTCAATTCTATCTCGAGCTATGTGTATGGAAAACACATAGTTCTCATATCCCAAGCAATAAATGATATTCTGGAAATCCCCCAGTTGGATAACCATGTCAAATTTTTTGAATCAGGGCATGAGCTCCCACTCCTTAACTCTCCGGAGGGCCATTTGTTTTTTAAATCAATTACTCAAGACCGGAATCACATCCCTAATCCCTTAAAGAGCAAGCACCTTAACATCAGGGCTCGGCTCTTTCACCAGATGATTGGGTACAATATCATTCATAAGGGTGGTTACTATGATGATGTGAGTGGCATGAAATTGTTTGTTCTTTTTGCCCTCTACCAAAAAACCCCCTTTAACATGGGTTTCATTGTGTTGAGAAGGATGATTCAGAGTGTCTCCACCAGGACTACATCGCTTCCCTATAATCTACTTCTCATGAAAATTTTCGAGAAGTTTGAAGTTGAATTTCCAGAAAAGGATGACCCTTTCGTCTTCAGCCTTCAAGTTATTACTCGATCTCCACTCTGAAGAGAATGGGGATCAAAAAGACAAAAAAAAGGGGATTTTGTTTTGGATGAGGCCCGCAAGAGGGTGTCTAAGGCAACTTCTGCTTGGTGGGGGAAGAGGAAGCTGATTCTACAAGAGGATGAGTCTACTCATGAAGGTGTGGATGAATCTGAAATCACTGCCTTTGCTGATTCTCCTTCATCCTCTCAGGTGTCTCGCTCTCAACTTCCTCCTCCTGCTTCAAGACACCCTACCCCATCCCTTCCAACACATATTTTTGAGGCACCATCAGTTCCCTCATCTGTGCCCCTTCCACTTCAAGAGGGTCCTGCTTCTCCACCACCTGCTCCTCAAATCCAAAACTCCTCACCAATCCAAATAAATGCTCCTCAAACTCCAAAAACCTATAAGAGGAGATCATCCATTAGTGAAGACTAGTACAATGAGTTGATGTCTTGCATAGCCAGTTTAGGCACTTCTCTCACTTCTCTTAAGGATCAACTAAATGTATCATTAGATGCCAAGCTAACTCAGAGCAGAATGGACATGAGCAAGGACCTTGACACAGTTCAGGATCTGTTGACTTCTAGGATGGATAGACTTGAAGGCTCTCTCTCAAGGACCATTCGGTCTATACAGTCTGACATTCAAGCTTTTCAACCAGAACCGCCTAGCCCTCCTTGTTTCTCAGAGGCTTGTTCTACTGATTTCCTCCCTCCAATCAACAAACCAGAAGTTGGTGAGAAAGTGAACTTCATGCCTTTAAATATTCAGGATGCTGAGTTTAGATTCACTGCTCCTTTTGGTTCCTCTGTCAACGAGTCCACATCTGAACAACCACCTTCAATGGCTGATCCATCTAGTAGAGCCCCCTCCGTGCCTGGACTTGGTGGTATATCGAGGTCCATTTCTGCCTTCTGCACCATGTCTGGACTTGGTAGTGTATACAGATCCTTCTGCTCCTTCGGCTTCTACTACCATTTCTGAACCTCTGATTGTTCATGATGTCAATTTTACAGTGCCTCCATCAATCTTCTAAGAGTTGTGGAAGCACATTATGGATTTAGATTAAATAGGAGATATTTTTTTTAGACATTTTTTTTTACAGATTCAGAGTTGTACTAGTTTTTGTTTGGTACTCTGATCTTCTACTTCATCAATACACTAATGTTACGTAGTTGACTATTGTTTCCTTTTTTTTTTTATAATGTCAAAGGGGGAGAAAGTGTGACAGCACTATGTGAAAATTAAATTGGATTGTATGCACGTGCTGTGGGGGAGCTAGGATTATGGGGGAGAGATAATTAATCATTTTATACTCATAGTTTGTCATCATACAAAAGGGAGAGATTGTTGACTTAAATAGTGTTTAAGTGTAACGATAATTTTGATGATGTGTTTTATGAAATGTATTTTGATTAAATTAAATATATGAGATTTATAAATTGATTAATAAGTTAAATATTGACCTCCATATATATATATATATGTCTCTAAATCTTCAGTGGAAATACCCTTTGAAAAGAGTATTTTAGTTGTCTAACAAATCCATCAAGTGTTCAGGGTGTGATAGCAAAACAGGGCTGAAAATGATAAAATATTGCACATCCACCGCTGGCATTCAAAGGCCACATCCACCACTAGCAAAACGACAAAGGTCACATCCACCGCTGGCATTCAAAGGCCACATGCACCGCTAGCATTTCAAAGAAGACTTCCACCGCTAGCTAAATGAAAAAGTTTACATCCACCGCTGGTATTTCAAAGAAGACTTCCACCGCTAGCTAAACCACAAAGGCAACATCCATTGCTAGCAAAATGACAAAGTTCAACATCCACAGCTGGAATTTCAAAGACAACATCCACCGCTGAACAGTATCGGTTCGAGTATTTTAAAGCCATATCTACCGATGACGGTTCAAGTATTTCAAAGGTACATCTACCGATGGCGGTTCGAGTATTTCAAAGTTACATCTACCGATGGCGGTTCAAGCATTGTAAAGCAACATCTTCTGCCATAATTTAAAAAGACCGCGAAGCTACAGTGATAGTCGTCTAGAGCTTTAACTTCAGACCATTAATGGCCGATGAACGAAAGCAACTTCAGAACGCAACGGCTAGCCATCTAAGTACGGATGTTTCTCCAACGGCTATATTTCTATTTGTAGATGAGAAGCATTCCAGATCTGAAGCTGATTTCAAACTGAGTATAAATAGAAGGAAGAAGCTCAGAAAAGAACTTTTGCCAAAAATTCTCTCTGAGCCCTAATACGCAAAAGCTTTGTAATACTTTGTTACTCTTCCTACACCCCTCTGCTCTTAAACTTGAGATTTATATCTTTGAGAGAGTGTAGCTTGCTGAAAACTGTATTCATCTTGTAAAATCGCAAAGGCAGTGGATTGACGCCCGTGAAGTTCATTCTAGAATTGTAAAGGTTGTAGATCGACGCCCGTGAAGGTCGATCTGGAATTCTGATTGAGGAGAAGTTAAGAATCTTCAAGGGAGAAACCTTGAAGTGTGGACGTAGGCAGGTTTTGGCCGAACCACGTAAAAACTCTCGGTGTTGTTTTTCTCTCTCTCTCTGTTATTTGAATTAGTAAGCAATCAATATTGAGAAACACTTATTACACTTAGTAAAAGAGATTAATAAATTTCTAATTCACCCCCCCTCTTAGACTATAACGATCCTACACCGGAGTGATGGCTCCTCAGACCCCGATTGGGTTGGGGGCTGTCACAGTTATGGTATCAGAGCGAAATCAGGTTTTAAAAGCGATACTGTAAACTGTCTGACTGCACAACCCGCCACGTGAGATCGCTCCACCAACTGTAAGTGTTTAAGTTTCTCTACCCGTTTTGTTTATTAAGTTGAGTTCGTTAATATGTATAGGATTTTCTAGAAATGGTGAGAGGGAATCAAGGTGATGCAAATGACAGAGGCGACGCCCTCGAACATTTAACCGAGCTGGTCAGCGTTCAGTCACGTATGATGGAACACATGATGGCCAGGGAAGATAATGGGAACAACCATGTAAATGCTCCACGTGACTCTAGTGAAGAGAGATTCTGGCAACTCCAACCGCCTATGTTTGATGGATTATCGACGGACCCTACTCACACCGAGGAATGGATCAGGGTGATAGAGAAAATGTTCAACTATGCCGAAGTGGAGGAGAACAAGAAAGTGATATGTGCCTCGTTCTATCTCACCAAAAATGCTGGATATTGGTGGGACACGGTGCAGTCAACTACCGTGGCATTGAGCTGGGAAAGATTCAAAAGAATTTTCTACGAGAAATACTTCGATGGCAGTGTGAGGAAGGAAAAGATGATCAAATTTGCTCGACTGCGGCAATTTGGATCAGTGGCCGAGTATGTTCAGAGGTTCGAGTCGCTATCCCGCTATGCACCTCATTTGGTGGCCACTGACGAAAATAAGGTGCACCAATTTATTCAGGGTTTGAAGCTAGACCTCTTACGGGGGATTACATACGGGGGATTTGATGAGGCCCCGTATACAAAGGTAGTGGCCAAGGCTTATCAGTTGGAAGCCTTGAGGCGAAGTCTCAGAGATATAGAGATACAGCAAAGAGAATCCTACATGATGTCCCTCAACAACAACAACAAAGGGGTCAGGTTGGGCAACCACAACGGCAGCAGAACAGAGGTGTCAAGAGACCTAATGAGATTTTTGTTTATCAGGACAAGGGAAAAAGACCGATGGGAGCTCCTCAGCTTCCTGTATGCCCACGTTGCTAGAGAAATCATACGGGGGAATGTAGGCTCTTTACTGGCTGATGCTTTCGATGTGACAAGGAGGGCCACCAAGTCTGGGATTGTCTGGTGCCTGACACAAGGTCGAATTGTGTCGTGCCAAGAGTGTTTGCTATGATAGAGGAAGATGATGACACCCAGCACACGACAATTACAGGTACAGTTTCAATATGTGATACACCTGCTTATACCTTGTGGGACGCAGGGGCCACACATTCGTTTGTGGAAATGAACTTCATGATTAGAGAGAAGTTTTGTTGTATGCTGTCAAATCAGCCCTACAGCATTATGCTACCGTCCAGAGAGTTTATGCACTCCGAGCAGGCTATAAGGGGTGTTATAGTGTCAGTGGGAGACCAGAAGTTGTATGCCAATCTTATCGTCATCGGTATGAAAGGATACGATATGATATTGGGGATGGACTGGCTGTTTAGACACCATGCCACCATCAACTGCAGATCTGGGCTCGTGTCTTTTAAGCACCCGAACGAGGTAGAGTTCTTCTATCAGGCAATACCAAAGAAATACAATATGCCTGTTATATCCTCCTTGAAAGCTCAACAGCTGATGAGGTCAGGA
Organism: Begonia masoniana; assembly: GCA_022432975.1. Classification (NCBI taxonomy): domain Eukaryota; kingdom Viridiplantae; phylum Streptophyta; class Magnoliopsida; order Cucurbitales; family Begoniaceae; genus Begonia; species Begonia masoniana. The sequence continues at coordinate 13,412,367 of CM039510.1, forward strand.
TGTGTCGGTTTTCTTGCTCATGTAATAGATGTTCAAAGACAAGGTGAGGCAGGACTACAAGATATCCTGGTTATTCGAAACTTCCCAGAGGTCTTCTTAGATGACCTGCCAGGATTGCCACCGGACCGCGAGATTGAATTCAAAATTGAAGTACATCCTGGTGATGAATCGGTATCGAAGAATCCGTATCTTATGGCGCCAATAGAGCTGAGGGAGTTGAAGGCTCAACTAAAGAAATTGGTGGACAAGGGCTTTGTGCACCCTAGCTTCTCTCCGTGGGGTGCTCCAGTCCTATTTGTTAAGAAGAAGGATGGGTCCCTACGCATGTGTATTAATTACCATGAGTTGAACAAATTGACCATAAAAAATAAGTACCCGTTGCCGAGGATCGATGATTTATTTGACCAGTTACAAGGGGCTCGGGTATTCTCGAAGATTGATTTGTGCTCCGGGTATTACCAGTTGAATGTCAGAGCTGATGATATTCCAAAGATTGCATTCATGACCCAATACGGACACTATGAGTTGTTGGTGATGTCTTTTGGATTGACTAATGCCCCGGCGGCATTTATGGACTTGATGAACAGGATATTCCAGGACTTCTTTGATAAATTTATAATCGTCTTCATCGACGACATCCTGGTTTACTCCAGAAGTGAGGCCGAGCACGAGGAGCACTTGGCAATTATGCTATCGACTCTGAAACAACACCAATTGTATGCCAAGTTGTCTAAGTGTGAATTCTGGTTGAGCAGGATTAACTTCCTAGGCCATGTGGTGTCGGCAGAAGGAGTGTCCGTGGATCCAACCAAGATTCTGGAAGTGAAAGAAATGCCGAGGCAGAGAAATGCCATTGAGGTACGGACTTTTATCAGGTTAGTTGGTTATTATAGAAAGTTTATCAACGAATTTTCTGTAATAACGAAGCCTATGACCAGCTTAACGAGGAAAGACATCAAGTTCAAGTGGTATGAAGCTTGTGAGGTGAGTTTTCAGACACTCAAGCAGAAATTAATGACTGCTCCTCTGTTAGTATTGCCAGTTGAAGACGGCAAATTCAGCGTATACTGTGATGCGTCCAACTTCGGCTTGGGATGTGTATTAATGCAAGAAGGGAAAGTAGTAGCATACGCATCCAGACAATTGAAGAACCACGAGCAAAACTACCTTACTCACGACCTTGAGTTAGCGGCAGTTGTCTTTGCACTGAAGATATGGAGACACCACTTATATGGACAATCATGTGAGGTGTTTTCTGATCACAGGAGTTTGAAGAACATATTTACCCAGAAAGAGTTAAACATGAGACAAAGGCGGTGGTTATAATTTGTGAAAGATTATGATGTTGAGATTAAATACCACCATGGGAAAGCTAACGTGGTAGCCGATGCATTGAGCAGGATGTCAGCTACTATGCAACCAGCTATGTCGGCCGTATCAATGCCTTTGAGGACAGAGATCCAGAAGTTTGATATGGAGATAGTTTCTGGGCTATTGGCCATGCTAGCGGACTTGACACTACGGCCACAATCCTGGACCGAATTAAAGAAGCCCAGAAAACCAATTCAAAGGAAGTGGCTGATATAGTAAGTAAGTTACCTATGGCCTCTTCGGAGTTCAGCTATTCGGGAGATGGTATTCTGAAGTTCAGAGATAGATGGTATGTTCTGAAAGATGAAGAGCTACGAAAGAACATCTTGTCAAAAGCCCACTCGTCTTCTTTCTGTAACACCCGACGAGCTTGACCAGGTGACTTTCTTAACTGTTTTAACGGCCATGTTTATTTTGATCTTTTCGGTTTGGAATTTTATGCCAAGGCTTAATTAATGTGCATGTGTCATAAATTAGGTTGGGTGGCAGGATTTGTAATTAAGAATGGTTAGATTAAGTATAAATAGGAAATGGAAACTTTTAAACCTCACTGTAGCCGACATTCCCTTCTGCGTTCTCTCATTCCCCGAGCTGTCTCCCTCTCCGCCAACGACTCTCTCATCGACGACGGATTTCTCTTTCTCCACTTCGACAATCGACGCCCTAGGTAAGACTCAGACAATGTGGATTGCTGGTTATCTATTTGAGTACTATTTTTCAGTTGAACTTGAGATTTCGGATTCTGCAATGGCCGAGTCTGGTTATTGTGATTCTAGGAATTTTAGACTACGCACACAGAGTGCTCGACTAATGGACTTATATATACATAGACGTTAGATCCTATGGTGATTTTTAATTAGGACTTTTAGGATGTTGTTTTATTTCTACAATGTGAAATGTTTTAGGTGAAGAAGTCTGAAGAGAAGTACTCAAAGTTGCTAAGGAAACCAGGTAAGTGAATGTGTAGGAATACCCGGCTATTAGGGCCCTACATCACAAGGGTACTAGTTGAAGCTGTTTCGATGTTTAAAGGTTATCTGAGTTATTGTCTGTTGCTTATGAAACTCGATCTGTTAGTATGATTCTAGTTAGATGTATGATCTGTTCAATGGAATGACGAACCAAGAGTATCCTTGCTCATGCATCACGAATGTTTCTCAAGCATATAAAAATGTTTTAAGTGCATGTTTTCTCGCATGAATAAGATATGAATATCAAACCTATGCAACATGGATTATGAGAGGGTTGAGGGCGGTTTGGCGTATGTCACTGTCCAAAAGAGGGACCAAGAATACGACCCGCAAGGGACTATGTACACTCTCACTATCGAACCCCCATTACCGGCACAAATCCTCTCTTAATCCATACAATGTAAATATGAATATGAATGATGAATATGAACAAGAACAAGAAAAGATTCATGAGCATGTGTTTCTTTAAACTGTGCATTCATGCATATGTGTCAGCATCGCATTCCTTACTAAGCATTAAGCTTATAGTTTAAACCTTAAGATGTAGGTGATGAAATATTATGTGAGGATTCCAAATTCAATGATGATGTCTATAGCTGGTTGCAGGATGGTACTCAGGGGGGATGGTCTATGGCTGGCAGGCTGATTATGACCCGTGGTTATGCTCATTTTATGTCAGTAAGACTTATGAGAAAACTGATGTCTAAGTAGGACCAGATCATGTTTGTTTTTATTTGGACTTGGAATTGTCTTGTTCAACCTCTGAGTTTGAGGATGATTGTAAGAACCTAGGATATCCTGTTTTATATGAGTCTTCCGCATACGTATTCCTAAACGAGTCTATGATTTTTATTCGTTTGAGGTTTATGTCTATCAAGTTGAGATTTGTGTGAGTCGCGGTATTTTTTGTTGGTTGAAGTTGTTTGATGATTATAGTGTTTTACTGCTGAATGATAGAAGCTGGATGAGTGTATCATCCGGCTGACGTCATCGGCAGGAGTTGGATGGTAGAGGTTGATCGATTGAACCTTTCGGCTGACGTCACCGGATGATGTCGAGAATTGTACTCACCGGATGATGTCGAGAGTTGTACTCACCGGATGATAAAAGTGTAGTTTTGTCGTCTAGTGACCGGGCAATGTAGTGTATTTCAAATACTGGATGATGTAAGTATAGTTTGTCGTCTAGTGACCGGGCGATGTAGTGTATTTCAAATACCGGATGATGTTAGTATAGTTTGCGTCTAGTGATCGGTCGATGTAGTGTATTTCAAATACCGGATGATGTAAGTGTAGTTTGTCGTCTAGTGACCGGGCGATGTAGTGTATCTCAAATACCGGATGATGTTCAATGGATTACGTGCGTTGCACGTGCCCATCGGTAGATGACCTCTACCGGGCGATGTCCATTGAGTCACGCGAAGTGCACGTGACGATCGGTGGATGTGTCTTTCTTACCGATAAAGTCTGCAACTCCATGCAACCCGAGATCGATGGAGTCAGGTGATCTAAGGACACCTTCTCCCAGCCGATTTCCTTGTGTGGTTAATGGCTGAACATTGTCGTATAATTCTGCGACTTAGCATGTCAATAGTTTAAAGAAGAAGTCGAGTGTATGAAGGGTTCAGTTTCGTCTGATACTGAAATGTTTCGGAGTTCTGTATTTTCTTTAAAAAAAATATATATATAATGATATAACATGAAGTAGATAGGATGAGACAGAGAACAAGCCAGTACTTAACCGAAGGATGTTTATGTTTATGTCACGGCCTTTAACAGGGTCGTTACAATTATGGTATCAGAGCAAAACCGGGTTCTAAAATCGATTCTGTAGACTGCCTTCCAGCACTGACTGCCACCTGAGTACACTCCGGCAACTGTAAGTGTTTATGATTTTAGTAAATGTCATTAAGTTAAGATGTATTTATGAATATTTGGTTTAAGAATCTCAAAATGGTAAGAGGTCAGCAAAGAGAGACCAATGAGGACAGCAATGCCATTGCTCAGTTGACAGAGTTGGTCATGCGCCAATCTCGCCAGATCGAAAAGCTGATGACTGCCAGAGAAGAACAAGCGAATTCTAGTTCAAATGCAGCTCAAGATCATGGTGGCGAGCATTTTCACCGGCTTCGACCCCCGACATTTAATGGTCAAGTTTCAGACCCTGTTTATGCTGAGGAATGGATTCAGAAGATGGAGGACATGTTCAAGTATGCAAAAGTTGAGGACGGAGATAAGGTTACGTGTACTGTCTTTCACCTTGAACTTGATGCAATTTATTGATGGAACTCTATCCAGAGCATCGCTAATGCAGGAGCTATGACCTGGGAAATGTTTAAGACTGCCTTCTTTGACAAGTACTTCAGTCGAGCTGTTCGGGCCAGCAAGAAAATGGAATTCATGCAACTACTTCAAACCGGTTCTGTGGCTGATTACATCTGTAAGTTTAAGGCACTGTCTCGGTTTGCACCCCGTCTGGTGGATGATGAGGAGGACAAGATTCACTAGTTTGTCCACGGGCTGAAGCCGAGCCTCTTCCAGGGAGTGAAGACTGCAGGGATCTATAACATACCTTATTCCGAAGTGGCTGCTAAGGCTTTGGAATTGGAAGAGGTAGAGTTGGCAGTATGAGGACAATGTGAACCGCGAAGGAAGTTTTTCAAGGATACTCAGCCACCACCGCGTCAGGGCAGAGGTTGGCAACCACAACCGAACAGGGGGCCACAGCAACAGCAGAAAGGTATAAAGAGACCCTTCAATCCAAATGATGACCAAGGAAAAGGAGAGCGACCCCTGGCTCTTCTATGCCCCACCTGTCAGAAGAACCACCCCGGCAAATGCAAGTTACATTCTGGCCGCGGTTATAGATGTGATAAGGTTGGACACGTGGTCAGAGACTGCCCTATGCCGCCAGACCCGAATCGAGTTAGGGTAGCGCCAAGGGTTTATGCTTTAATGGAGGATGAAGATGCCGAGCAACACACAGTCATAACATGTACCATTATGATTTGTGGTATTTCTGCTTACACACTTATTGATACAGGGGCCACACACTCGTTTGTATCAACCCTGTTCGTACTTGAGCATAAACTAGAACTCATGCCAGCTGAGAGGCCATTTAGTGCCATGTTACTGTCGGGGAAGTCCCTACCTTCTGAGCAGATATTGAAAGGTGATGTTATGTCCTTAAGAGATAAGAAGCTATATGTAGAACTGATCGTAATCGATATGAGAGGATATGAAGTCATACTAGGGATGGATTGGTTATTCAAGTATTATGCCACGATAAGTTGTAGGTCTGGATTGGTTGAGTTCCGACCCCCGAATGGTGATCGGTATTCCTTCCAAGCTATCCCGAAACTAAGTAAAATGCCAATTATTTCCTCACTAGTGACTCAACGATTACTGAAGAGTGGTTGTGAGAGTTTTCTAGCTTGTGTAATTGATGTTCGGGTGGAGAATAAGGTAAAGCTACAAGATATTCCCATAGTCAGAGAGTTTTCGGATGCATTTTTGGATGACTTGCCCGAAATACCACCCGATAGAGAAATTGAGTTTGTAATAGATACTTATCTTGAGGCTTTACCTGTGTCTAAGAACCCTTACCGCATGGCACCTGTTGAGTTGAAAGAATTAAAAGTCCAACTGCAGGAATTAGTAGATAAGGGGTTTATACGCCCTAGCAGTTCTCCCTGAGGTGCACCTGTTTTATTCGTTAAGAAGAAGAATGGTTCTCTTAGAATGTGCATTGACTATAGGGAGCTAAACAAGTTGACAATTAAGAATAAATATCCTTTACCCCGAATTGATGATCTGTTTGACCAATTACAAGGAGCTAGGGTGTTTTCAAAGATTGACTTACGCTCGGGTTACTACCAACTGAAGGTTAAGGAGAGTGATATACCAAAGACAGCCTTCAGGACCCGCTACGAACACTATGAATTTCTTATGATGTCGTTTGGACTGACTAATGCGCCTGCAGCTTTTATGGACTTGATGAATCGTGTGTTTCGTGAGTATTTGGACAAGTTTGTGATTGTGTTTATAGATGATATACTAATATACTCACGTACTGAAGCTGACCATGCCGAACCTTTAAGAGTGGTTTTGACGACATTAAATCAGCAGCAGCTCTATGCTAAGTTGTCTAAATGTGAGTTCTGGTCAGATAAGGTCAATTTCTTAGGCCATGTCATTTCTGCTGAGGGCATATCTGTAGATCCAACCAAGATTCAGGCTGTTAAGGACTGGCCATAGCCAAAGAATGTCAGTGAAGTACGTAGTTTCCTTGGTCTGGCGGGTTATTATAGAAAGTTCATTAAGGGATTCTCTATGATAGCTAAGCCCTTAACTAATTTAACAAAGAAGGACACAAGTACTCTTGGACTGAAGCTTGTGAAGATGGCTTCCAGACACTTAAGCTGAAGTTGACAAAAGCCCCACTTTTGACTCTCCCAACCGAAGAAGGAAAGTTTAGTGTCTACTGTGATGCATCCAAAGTTGGTCTGGGGTGTGTTCTGATGCAAGAAGGTAAGGTTGTGGCGTATGCCTCTAGGCAGCTGAAGAGTTATGAACAGAATTACCCCACTCACGATTTAGAGCTAGCCGCATTTGTTTTTGCATTAAAGATTTGGAGACACTATTTATGTGGTCAACAGTGTGAGGTGTTTTCTGACCATAAAAGCCTGAAGTACCTATTCACCCAAAAGGAATTAAACATGAGACAAAGACGTTGGTTGGAATTTTTTAAGGATTATGACTTTGAAATTAAGTACCACCCGGGCAAGGCTAATGCTGTAGCCGATGCTTTAAGCAGGATGTCGACAACAATGCAGCCTACGTTATCCACCATGTCTATACCTCTGAGGACAGATGTACAGAAGTTCGAGTTGGAGATAGTTTCTGAATTGTCAGCCTTACTTGCTGATTTAACCATTCGACCAACTATTTTGGATAAGGTCAAACAGAAGGATTCAAAGGAGAATAATAGTATGATGAGTAAGTTAAAAGATGCCTCCTCTGAGTTCAGTCTCTCCATAGATGGCATTTTGAAATTTAGGAATCGTTGGTGCATTCCAAGTGATAAGGAGTTGCGTGAGTTGATCTTGGCTGAGACTCACTCATCTTCTTTCTCTGTACATCCTGGGAGCACCAAGATGTATCGGGACTTGAAGCTACATTATTGGTGGCCAAATATGAAGAGGGATATTGCCAAGTATGTGGAGTCATGTTTTGTTTGCCAACAGGTTAAGACAGAGCATCAACGCCCAGGAGGTACCCTTCAACCCTTACCGATCCCCAAATGGAAATGGGAAAATATTGCCATGGATTTTGTTGTTGAATTACCTAAGACAACTAAAGGTCATGACAGCATCTGGGTTGTGGTTGACAGATTGACGAAGTCAGCTCACTTCCTACCTGTAAAGACAACATACACGATGGACCAGCTTGCTAATCTGTATGTTCAGGAAATCATTAGATTGCATGGGATTTCGATATCCATAGTCTCTGATCGTGATCCCAGGTTCACCTCAAGGTTTTGGTGGGGTCTTCAAGGTACACTTGGTACAAAGTTAACCTTGAGCACCGCATTTCACCCTCAGACAGATGGCCAATCAGAAAGGACAATTCAGACACTTGAGGATATGTTGAGGGCGTGTGTACTAGATTTCCAGACCTCTTGGAGTCGACATCTGCCATTAGTTGAATTCTCCTTCAACAACAGTTACCAGTCCACCATCGGTATGGCACCGTATGAAGCATTGTATGGCAGAAAATACAGGTCACCTTTGTATTAGGATGAAGTTGGTGAAGAAAAACTCCTAAGACCCGAGATTTTACAGCAGATGTCAGACAAAATTGCCATTATTAGGAGGAGAATGGTGACTGCACGAAGCCGACAGAAGACTTACGCAGACCAAAGAAGAAGAGATCTTGAATTTGTTGTAGGGGATGAGGTATTCTTAAAGGTTTCACCCTTTAAAGGAGTTTTAAGATTTGGTAAGAAGGGAAAGCTTAATCCGCGATTTATTGGATCATTCCCTGTCTTAGCAAGGATTGGCAGTACAGCTTACAAACTGCAATTGCCTCCATCACTGGAAAATGTACATAATGTCTTTCATGTGTCAATGTTAAGGAAATGCATACGTGATCCGGCACATGTTGTTGAACCAACTAGAATCGATATGAGCCGACACTAGGGTATGAAGAGAAACCTGTAAGGATTATAGAATCTGCAGTTAAGACTTTGAGGAATAAGGAAATTAAACTAGTGAAGGTTTTATGGAAGAATCATGGCATTGAAGAAGCCACGTGGGAGCGACAGCAGAACATGCTAGACAAATATCTTGAGCTATTTGTTTGATCAATTTTCAGGGACGAAAATTTTGTTTAAGGAGGGGTGGATGTAACACCCAACTAGCTTGACCAGGTGACTTTCTTAACTGTTTTAACGGCCATGTTTATTTTGATCTTTTTGGTTTGGAATTTTATGCCAAGGCTTAATTAATGTGCATGTGTCATAAATTAGGTTGGGTGGCAGAAATGCATGGAGGGGTAAATTGGGAAAGAATTAAGGTAGGTGGGAGGGAGCCAATGGGTGGTTGCCAAATGTCCATAACTTGCTAAGAAACCTACCTATTGTCTCCTCTTCTCTTCTCTTCTACGTAAACCTTCATTTTCATCCTCCTCTCTATTCTCTCTTTCAGGCGGTTGAGACAAACTTCCAAAAACCTTGTTTCACCTATTTTTTCTGTTTCCTTCAGCAAAGGTAATCATCTAAACTAGTTAACGAATTTGGACAAGTTAAGATGTGAGTTTTGTGGAAGTTTAGGGTTAAGGTATTTTGGAGAAAACTTACTGTTTTTGTATGAAAACACGTTGGTTTTTTTTCTAAAGGTTTGAATGGAGTTTGCTGCATATTCTACTAAGTTATTAGTTAGCATTTGCAGCTCTGTTTATTTTCTTTACGTGCATGTTTTAGGTCTGTGCATAACCGAGACGTTCAAGACTTGCAACTCTACAGCAACAGGTAAGTTCATACGTATAGGTTTGGCCCTTAAGGCCCTATAATACGGAGGTATTAGTTTTATGTTGTCGGGATTTCTGTTGGGTAGTTAAACCATAGGTTATGTTTTAGGTTAAGTGTGTTTTGTTTTATATCCTACTTATTATTCTATCGCCTGTCTATGAATGTGCATGCATACACGTTTTCTTTGAAAGTCATGTAAATATTTTCTGCACATGGTTTAAAGTTAAGTAAGATAAAACCTGTAATGAAATGTGTGGTTAAGTGTGGACAAGGACTGGCATCCTGTCATGTTCTCCTATTATGTCTTGTTGTGGCATGTACTCCTGTTGCGCCAGCTCTTCTTCCCACTTATACTTTCTTGTCCAGTGAAATGTAATGTAATGTTCATGTATTTGAAAATGTTCATGCATAGCACGTGCATCACTTTGCATTGTATGTTCTTACTGAGCTCTAGACTCATAGTTGAACTCCCTGTTGTAGGCATAGATCCTCCAGAAGAGGACATTGTGCCTCAAGATGATGAGTTGATGTAGTTGGCGGGATGAGCTTACAGGGTGGTTGCTGCAGTCAGACAAATGTATTTCCTGTGAGGATGTATTTTTCTAAAGTTATGTCAAGTTCTGTACAACCTTTGGGATTTTAAAACGATGTACAAACTTTCTGTTGATGTATTTAAAACCTCTGTTTGACAGTTGTATCTATGTTTTGAAAACATTATGGAACTGCTTGAGTCCTTCCTTTTTAGGTTGTGCATGGATGGTCTCGAATTTTAAAGCTATCCATGCAGTTTGTTTTCTTGAATCTCTGTCATTTGTAAAGCATGTTTTATAACTTTGTTTTGAATCGAGTTTTGAGGGTCTGAAACTTTTTATGCCTTCTGTTTTAAGCTCCGTGTTTACATGTCTTCCTGTTAAATGTTGTCAATTCAGCCTTTAAAAATCACATCCACCGCTGTCTTTAAAATCAAATCCATCGCTGCCTTTAAAAATCGCTTCTCATCCATCCACATCTTCCGCCCAGTTCACTTTTGCCGATAAACAGTAAACTTTTGCTTGTAGTTCACTTCTACCGGTGAACATTAATTTTTTGCCTGTATTTCACTTCTACTGGTGAACAGTAATTTTTTGCCTGTAGTTCACTTCTACCGGTGAACAGTAATCTTCTGCCTGTAGTTCACATCTGCCGGTGAACAGTCCACTTTTGCTTGTAATTTACATCTTCCCCCCCAGTTTATTTACATTCTCCGCTCTGTTTAATTGCTTCTTCCGCCCTACATCACCCGACCCTGTCATTCGCTGTAGCCTTTCTTCCGGCATGACTTCCAGTTTTGTTTCACATTTTATTAGGTTTCCCACTGCATGTCAAGTAGTCCATTTCTATCTGTTTATTTCATGGCCCATTTATGTCTCCCCGTTTGCAATTCTCCCTGTCTCCCTGCACTCGTCCAGAGAAGGTTTACGTCCAAATCCTTAAGTGTTCCAGTCTTCCTGCTTTCCCTTCTATCATTCGTTATGTAGTCTGATTTTAACAGTTTCCCGTTTCGCTTTTAATTCCAGAGAACGTTCTCTCTCTTTGTAAAGTTTTAAGGGTTTGTTTTTAAAGGTTCAGTCTGTTTATTCAAAAAAATAGTCCCCGGTTTTGAATGTCTCGGAGTGATGGCTCCTCGGAACCCGATCGGGTCGGGGGCTGTCACAAAAGGATTTCCAGGCTATTCCAAAGAGTCTTTCTTCCTTCTGTTTGGGGTGATTTAACAGTGCGATAAGAGATTTTTGGTGGCAACCTCCTGTTCATAAATCAAAAAGGTATGTTAATCTTATTGTTTCCATACTCATTTTCTTTTTGAAAATTTAGAATCTAATGGAATGATTTTTGTGGGTGTAAAGAGTTACAATCATTTTGGAAAGAAGCCGATCGAAAGTGGATTAGAACTTGCCTAGGTCAGGAATTCATAAATTTTATTGTGAAAATATTGAAAGGAATTAGATACTTACCAGATAATGTAATTTTTGGAAACCTGATTTCAGAAATTTGGATTCGGATTCCTTTGGGTCGGATTTACTGCTTCTATTACTAGGAACGAGGTGTCCTCACATAAAATTTGGACTGGATTATATTAGCCCCAGTTGAGATCGGGATTTAATTGTATGAACGATATTTTTCTTTATATAAAATATTTGTTATTGAGCATGTATGTTCATTTAAATTTTATATTATTTTTTATTTATTATTGTTAACTAGAAGTAGTAGGACAGTTAGATGGCTGTGTCCTTGAGCGCAAAACTATAAAACTGATTATGGTACTTTGTGGCTTTAGTGATCGCCAAGTATTGCCTTTTTATAAAATGTTCTATAAATGGCATGCACACATGAATATGATTTAAATGTTATTTATAAGTGTAAAGTGCAATTTGGCCCCTACAACTAGGTGAAATGGACAATTTACACCGTAAACTTGGATAATGAGCAAAAACAACCTTAATGTATTGATAATGGGCAATATGGCCCATACTATAATATTTTCAGTTAAAAAGTCACGATTTTTTCACATGTCTATTTTTTCTTTCCGAAATACTCATGCCCTCTTCTCCCTTCACCTCGTTTCTCTCTCCTTCCCTCGCTCTCTCCGTCACTCTCTTCCCACTCTATGGTCAGAGCTCGATGCCTCTTCTTCTTCTCCTCTTGTTTCTCGTATTATCACCGATCGTGGAGTTCCAACTGCCGTGTGTCAAGAACGCAGCCACCGATGGATGCTTCAGAACCTCGTCCTGACGGCACTAGCTCGCCAACAAGCTTCTCTCTCACGTTTCCACTATGAATTCAGTTGGCAAAACTGCTGAATCACCGTCGATGAAATGGATGTTCATCAAGAAATGGATATTCAAGCAGTTTCTTAGCCGTCCACCGCTCTTTGGAATCTCTCTTCAAACACTTGCTCAAAAAATCCTTACCCTCATTGGAAAACCAGCTCGGGAAGAATGGTAATTCACTAGAAAACTTGATTCTGTAAAGAATTGATACCGGATCACCACATCTGTCCAGCCATGGATGTTTACCTGTTGCCATCTCGATCAAAGTACAGCCAAGGGCCCACACGTCGGCTTCAAATTCTTGTTATTCATCGCGCGCGACTTCCGATGCCATGAAAGCCGGTGTACCACCAAAAGAAGCTATTTCGGTGACTTTCTCCACCAATTTAGCACAACCCAAATCAGTAATTTTCACACCTTCTTCACCCACCAATATATTTTCACTCCTTATATCGCAATGTGCAAACCCATTATCGTGAAGATAATCCAGACCACGCAAAATCTGCCTAGTGTAGAATCTGATCAGTCCCTCATCCAATCAACCACTGTGCCGACGAATCGCGTCGGAGAGAGAGCCACCCGGTTCGTGCTCCATGAAAAGATTGAACATGGGCACTCTGTTTTCATCACTAACATCAAAACCCAAGTATTTGACAATGTAAGGAGAGCTCAATCCGGACAAAAATATCATGACGCCATCGGTGATAATACGAGAAACAGGAGGACAAGAAGAAGAGGCATCGAGCTCTGACCGTAGAGTGGGAAGAGAGCGACGGAGAGAGAGAGGGAAGGAGAGAGAAACGGGGTGAGGGGAGAAGAGGGCAGGGGCATTTTGGGAAGAAAAAATAGACATGTAAAAAAATCGTGACTTTTTAATTGAAAATGTGACGGTAGGGGTCATATTGTCCATTATCAATACATTAAGATTGTTTTTGCTCATTATCCAAGTTTACGGTGTAAATTGCTCGTTTCACCTAATTGTAGGGGCCAAATTGCACTTTACCATATTTATAAAATTTTATCTTTATTGAGTTTAGTCGACTCACCACAAACGACTCTCCCTGGCCGGACTTATTGAGAGGTTTGAATCGACCGACGCAGGATTGAGCTCAATAATATTTTAGTTCTTATTTTATTTCTCCAAAATGTATCTTGGTGAGGCCTTATTTCCATTTTAGTTCGTTTCTTTATTTTAGAGACATGTTATATCAACTTTATTTAAATTTACACATATTATTGGACATATATTATCATGTTATCATTGATGTCATTGTTGGACTTTATTTAAGCCCATTGATAAATGGGTCCTGGCTATTTAATCAATTCTATAAGACTTCTGCTATTATTTAGTGAAATTTAAAGTTAAAGGTTGACAAACTGGTTCGTTTTGGACCAGGTCGTTCCTCCTTCTTTCTTTAGTCTTCTTTGGGGCGTGACAGATGGATTGATTTTGATGATTGTAAATTCATCGATGGATTGTAAATTCTATTTTTGAAAGAGTAAACTAATTTATTAATATAATTTCATGCACTGTATTTTTTTCAGTGACTTTTCTTTATAAATGAAATAATAAAATTATTTTTCTCATACATTTGAGTATAGTATAAGATTTTCTATTGAGTTAGTCTCTTACTCTAAAAAATTTCCTTTCCTCCAGGTAAAGATCGTAAAAGTCAAGTGTAGATGATCATTGAGGAGTCTACCCTATAGTCTTTACTTTCTTTTCAGTGACTTATTTTATTTCCTTTCGTGAGGACTTTTCTATTTATTCATTTACTTATTTTAATTTGTGTAATTTATTAGGTCAAAACACTTTTATTGCTGGACTATTTTTCAACACTTTTATTCATGGACTATTTTTCATGGATTTTATACTGCCCTATCATGTTTTTTTGTGATAATTATGTGGACTTGGTTCATCTTGTGTAGGCTAGCACTCAATTCATGAATAAGTCTTTCTCTGTAGTATAAGTGATGAGGACATCTTTGATATTTTAGATTTATTATTTATATATTTTATTTATTTATTTTAATTAAAGTTAATTTCTCATCTTTTAAGGTTAGTCCTAATTTTGCTATTTAAGTTCTAGTATTTTAACATGGAAAGATAGATTATGATGATTATTAAATGAATGAAATGATTTTTATTTCTCAACCTTACTTTTCTCTCCAAAATTCTCCTTCTCCTTCTCCTCCTTCCTCCTCCTACGACTTCTCCCTCTTTTTTCTCATTCTTCCTCTCTTTCTTTCCCTATGAATGGCTTCCTTCTCAGCCGCCTACATCAATAACTCTTGGGTTAAGTGATCAAGTCATTATATGCCAACATTTCTATTTGGACCCTGCTTTGAGTTGTGACATGAGTTCATCCCAATAAGAATTGTGACAAGATGGAGAGTTTGCATGAACTACATGAAGCTCAACAAGACCACGAAAAAAGACCATTTTCCTCTCTCATTCATCTATATGACGTTGGATAGATTTGTTCAGCATAAATTCTAATGTTTCCTAGACGGATACACATACAATAAGATTTCCTTAAATCATGAAGATTAAGAAAAGACCATTTCAAAGATGCGTGAAGACAACATTCTCAGACATGGTAGAGGAGACAGTCAAAATCATTATGGATGACTTCTCAATCTTTGAAAATTCATACGATGATGATAAGTGTGTATTTTATACACTTATTTATACTTTTTACACTTGATTTGATAAGTTTTTCTCAAGTATGTGAAAGAATTTGATGAATTTTGTGAAAGTATGCAGATAATTAATTTAGAACAGGACGCAGCTATAACGAAAGAAGTTGAAGAGAAAATGAAAGAAGAAACAAATAGAAGCTGAAAAGACGAAGCAGAAGAAAACGAGAACCAGTAGAAGGCAGGGGACAAGCAGCGATCGATCGCCACACTATCTTGCGATCGATCGCTGAAGACCACGGATTTTGGAAACAGAATAAAAGGCGATCGATTTCTATACTTGCCAGCGATCGATCGCCATACATGCAAGGAAAAGCAGCGATCGATCGCCATACATGCAAGAAAAAGCAGCAATCGATCGCTATACATGCTAGCGATCGATCGCCTATCAATCTACAAATTTAGAAAGATGATTTGTTTTAATCCGAGCCGTTCACCTGAAGACAGACTTAATCTCCACCATTGATCGAGTTGAAAGAAAACATTAAAAACCTAGCAGACCAAAAGAAAGGGCGTTCGGCAATTTTGATTCGGCTAGGCGGCGACAGAGAACAGCAGAAGGAGAGCTTTCAGCAGAGAGGCGATTCTGGAGGTGATCAGCTATTTTCATAGTTTATTCTTCCTTTTTACTATTTAATTATGCATTACTTCGATATTATTGTTTATTTTTCTTTTAGCATGAACTAACTTTTTTTTCTAGGGCTACGATGTAGCCGAACGATGTTTATTTTCAGTTTCTTCGTTTAATTATATTTATTGAGTATTTCTTCCAATATTGTTGACGCATTTAATTTCTGTTCTTAAAGCCTGTAAATTTCTGGCCAATCTTTACTTGATGTTTGGGATGTTTTGAGACCGAGAGGTGATAAATATCCGAGCACTGAAATTAATGTCATGAATATACGTAGGCTAGAGATAGTTACGGTATTGATGTGATCACTGTGATTTCTTGGTTTATTTGTATTTGATTAATGTAGGATTTGAGACTGAGAAGTGATAACCCATTAATCAGATAAACTACGCAATGCTCGAGAGAGATTGTATTAGAATTTAGTGAAATCGATCATTAACATAGGAAGAATATTTATGAATATAATTGCGAAGGATTGAAATAAATATTGTCTTGGTGAAATCGTAGTACCTAGGCTTTTATCAATTTGATTTAATCTCATCTTATTTGTTGCAATATTTTATCTTAGTTTATTTTAGTTATTTTAGTTTTTGTTATTTTAATTACAATTCTTAAAAATCATACCAAGTTTGTTCGATTTAGAATTAAGATTAATTATTTCGATTATTAATTACAAGTCCTCGTGGGTTCGACACTCTAGTTATCACTGTATTACTTGTTGCGACTCGTACACTTACGAATTATTTTGCACAACAGATGACTATCTTAGAAATTTTAAAATGGTGGCAAAGATGCAAGGAAACTAAATTTAAATTGAGAAAATGCAAATTCTTGGTCAAAGAAGGAATTAAACTTGCACACCATATTTCAAACAAAGGGATTGAAGTTGAAAAGATAAATCCGAAAATTATTGAGAACCTTCCCTATCCAACTTTGTTAAAAAAAAGTGTCAAAAGTTTTTTTGGGCATTCTAGATTAAGACATTTCATCAAAAGTTCTTTTTTAAATTTCTAAAATTATGTGTAATTTACTCCAAAAAAACATAAAATTTGATTTTGAAAAAGACTCCTTGGAAGCTTTTCTAGCATTGAGAAAGAAATCAGGGCCTGCACTACAATTGTAACACCTTACTAGACTCTTCCATTTAAAGTGATGTGTGATGCAAGCGATTATGTAGTAGGAGAAATTTTAGGACAACACAAAGACAAGATATTTCTTTCCATCTCCCATGCAAGCAAGACATTATATGCGGCACAATAGAACTACATTACCACAGAAAATGAATTGTGGAAACTTGTATATGAATTTGATAAGCTTAAACTAGACATTATTTGAGCAAAAGTGATTTCATATATGGAACTTGTCGCAATTAAATATCTGATTTCTCAAAATGATGTGAAGCCAACCTTGATAAGATGGATTTTATTGCTGCAAAATTTGACCTGGAGATTCAGGATTCATGTTTCACGGAGCAAGAGCTAGCAATTAAGCACACAATGATAAATGACACATTCCCCTATAAACAATTGCTCGCCATCGGAGAAAAAGAACTATCTTGGTTGGCACACTGATTACGTAAATTGCATTGTCAGCAAAATCGTGTCTCCTAACCTCACTTTTCATTAGAAAATGAAATTCTTGCATGATGTAATATTTTATCAATACGACGAGCCATATTTGTTCAGATATTGTATGGGTCAAATCATTTCACGTTGCATCCCAAATGAAATTTTTGAAAGATATTCTTAGACCTTACCATTTTTTTAGAGTACGCTTGTCATTTCAGGGACAATCACCAAAGTACTTTCATGCAGTCTTTACTAGCCAACAATTTTGGACATCACTTTGTTGCTTAGTGCAATTGATGTAAAAGAATAAGTAATATTTCAAAAAGACATGAAATGCCTTTTAATACAATTTTGGAAATAGAGCTTTTTTTATGTGTAGGGTATTGATTTTATGGGCTTGTTCATACTGTCAGAAGAAAATGTCTACATCGTATAATCATTCGTTGCTACACTACCCGGGTATGCACTTTAGCAACAAGAGCTTTGAAGCACTACTGACAAAATATGGCGTAAATCATAAGAGATTGCTACAACCTATCCTGCTTAGAAGTGAACAGGTTGAAGTTAATCGGAAAATTAAAAGAATTTGGGAAACATTAATGAACTATAGATATGAAAGGATTGGTAAAAAAAATCCAATGATACTTTACGGGTCTAAGCATGAACTAGATAAGAAAGGATGGTTGAACAAGAATTTTCCACGGTTCGGTCAGTTTTTGACCTCCAAAATCGAGAACCAAACCGTGAACCACAGTTTTGGAGGACCCTGGATCATTTATGGGATTGAACCTTTGAAGAACCGACCGAGATCGCACTGAACCGGACAGGTCGGTCCGATCTCCCAGTTCTGAGCCAGTTTTGTCCGTCCCTAATTTTGATTGCTTGACCATCCATCAATTGAGATATCTTAGAACTTTAATCAATTTGAAAAAAAAATTAAGATTTAGAACTGGATAAATAATATCATGACATATTATTAATAGTTGATAATTTGATTTACACGCAAAGTAAGAATATATCAATGAGGCGTGTGCAATTGGATGATTGTAGTGCTCTTAACGAAATTGTTTGATTAATTTATTTCTCAGAGGAATATAGGAAAATTAGTTTGAATAACTATTTTTATAAAATTTGGAAGGCTTTCTAAATATTTTTGAATGTTTGTTGATTCAATTGGTTGAATAATAATTGATTAGTAAATCATAGGAATATAGAAAGTTGAAAACTTAATTGTTTTTTATTTGATTAACTAAATCTTAAAAGTTTTGATTTTATTGCTTTTATTAATTCTAAAAAATTACAAAAGTAGTTTTTTGGTTAATTTAGAATAAAAAAACAATTTTTAGGTTAACTAAACAAAATTAAAGTGGTCAATATTATTAAATTTAAAAAACTGATCCCAAGTGTGCCAATATATGATTCTTAAACTGTTATTACTTGCTATATCAATGGACAACAAGGTCCTATCAATAAAATGCAACGCGTCATGTTGGGTTTTTAGCTTTTAACGGGTGATGTGTCATGGATTGACTCGTTTTGTCGTTTTCAGCCACATTTGATTTTTTGAAGTTTTGGTCAATTCGATAATTAGGTAAATTATCGTGTGGTTAAATTGAGGAAAATTAACATCGGGTAATTCGAAATTTACCTTGTGAATATTTGGCACGAATTTCAGTGTCAGAGGAGAAAATAAAATCAAGGAATGGAGCTTTAGATGGGTTATAATTATTTTGAATTAAAAGTTAAAGGAGATAATAAATAAAAGAAAATAAAAATGTGAAATCCTAATTGGTTTCTCACTTGTGTGACGCGTTCAAGAAGAAGAGGAGACGAAGAAAGTGACCGAGAGGAGGGGAGGAGGAGATCCAACCTCTGATCGTGCAACCTAAGTGTGAAATCATCGGGATTTGGCGGCGGGCATTTAGGGTAAGTCTATTTTTCCCTCTATTTTTTGAGTTGTATATTAGGGTTAGGTTTTGAATCGGATTCGAGCAAATGAATTCGAATCCCTTGGTGTTTTTGTAGATATTTTTGGGAGTATATTGGTGCATGTAAAGTCTTTGCAGAATAAATGGCCGAATGTGGGCGAAATCGGCTGAGAAAGGGTGCGACGTCTTTGACGTTCATCACTGGAAATGTCGCTCTGGTCAACCGCAGGTGAAGCTTGGGCAACTGATTGTGGAGTCGACTTGGCTCATGGAATTCTTGAATGACCGCAGACAAGTCCGGTCGATTGTAGAGGTCGATCTGGGATCAGTCAGGATGACCGCAGACTAGCCCTGACAACCGCGAGGTTAACTGCTTGATGGCATAGGTCGACCGCACAGATCAATTTTTAGGAAAATTTTTCCACCTCGGCAAAGTTCTTGGTGGATCATATGTGGTCGTTCCTAGTTCCGGTATAGGATTCATCCTTGTAATTTCCCTTAGAGTTGAATGAGATATTTATGACTTTGGTTTTCTTTATTGGCTCGGACAAGTTTGCTGACTTTTGCTTCTTCAGTAAGGAAGAAGAGTAGTCATCGTTGAGATAAAGATTTTATGTTTCCTACATTGCATAGCATGTTTTCAAAAAAATTTATTTTAATGGGTTGTCACCTACAACAGTATAATGGAGTTTGGTTGTCGGCACGTCGATTTTATATGTATATGCACGTATGGTTTTCTTACATTTACTTTCAGCATTACATGATTTGAGTTTTGCCATTGTAACACCCGGCATTTTGGCCATGTAATAATCTGTTGAATTATTGTATGAATTTAAATTGCCACAAATACAATAACTATTTTATTATAAATTTTGGAGTATTTAGTGAAGGGAGAACCGAACTAATGGCAAACTAAACTAAAGGCTAAATTTGAAATGCATGGAAGGGTAAATTGGGGAGAAATTAAGGTTGGTGGAGATAGCCAATGGTTGAGTGACATCTGGCGACTTGGTGAAGAAGCTAAGTTCTTCCTCCTGTGTGAGACCCTCTTCACTTCTCCGCTCTGCTCTCTCTCCATTTCTCTTCTCGACATTCTCTCTTCCAGTCGACAAAACAACCGTCGAAGCTACTTCGATCTCCTCGGTTCCTTTCTGTTTCTCCTCTAAGGTAAGCCTCTTTTATTGCTAACAAGTTTGGACAAGTTTAATGTGAGTTTTTACTGAAGTTTAGGGTTATGGTATTTGGAGAAAACTCACTGTTCTTGGATGAAAACACACCGGTTTGTTTTCTAAGAGTTTGAATGAATTTGGAAGAAATTCTTCTAACTTATTTGTTAGCATTTGCAGCTTGTTTATTTTCTGAACGTGCATGTACAGGTTCGAACATTTCGGAGACGTTCAGGACTATCAACACCGCGGTAGACAGGTAAGTTAATACCCATAGATTCGGCCCTTAAGGCCCTACATCACGGAGGTACTAGGTTTCCTGTTCTGTCGGGTTGTTTCGGGTAGAAAGGTTATAGTTACATGCAAATGTTTTCTGTACACTGTTTGAAACTAAATAAGATAAAATCTGACTGAAATGTACCGGTTAAGTGTGGGACGGGGACTGGCCTACTGTTTCTGTTCTGAATCTGTTATGAAAATTTGTTGTGCCTGTCGTGCACTGCCTGTTCCCCTATAAGCCCCACTTATACCCCTCTGCCACTGAAACGTAATGTTCTATACTGTCACTGTATTTCTGAAAACCGCATGCATAGCATTTTGCATCACTGCATATCTATTATGTTCTTACTGAGCTTTAGGCTCATAGGTAAACTCTCTGATGTATGTACTGAACCCAAAAATGAGGACTTCGTGCCTCAGTCTGATGAATAGGTGGCTGGTGGATCGAGCTCATGGGGGTGTGGTTGCTACAGCCAGACAGATTCTGACCTGAGTTTTAAGTTTTCTGTAATGTCTATAGATGTAAAGCCTTCTGGAAATTCTAGTTTTGTTGTGAAAACTCTGTAAAAACTTCTGTCCTTGGGAAATTCTGCAAATATATGTTAGGTTCTGTACTGATCCTCAGATTTTAAAATAATGTATAGGTTCTGACGTCTAAGTTTAAAAAAAAAACTGTTGTATTTGACAGTTGAATTCATGTTCTGAATATTCCGAGATTGTTTGGAGTATTATCTGTTAGTTTGTGCGTGGATGACTTCTGGTTTTGGAACTATCCATGCAGTCTGTTTCCTTTGAATCTGTTAATTGTAAAGTGTGCTCTACATCTTTGTGTAGAATCGGGCATTGAAGGTTTACAACTTTCATGCTTTCTGTTTGTGCTGTATTTGACAGTTGAATGGTGTTTTGAATCGCGTTTTGAAGGTTTGAAACCCTTATGCCTTCTGTTTTGATGCTCCCTGCCCGTATGTCTTTCTGTTAAAAGTTGTCAAACTCTTCCCCTTTTAGACTATATCATCCGATCACGTCCACTGCTGTTTAAGTGTATATCCACCGGTGACGTCATCCACCTCCACCGCCCAGTTCAATTATCTCATCCGATGACGTCTTCATCTCATCTGGTGTTGTCTGCTATCTTTATCTTCCGGTTGACGTCATCCATCTTCCGGTTGACGTCATCACCTCATCCGATCTCATCTGCTGCCTGTATCTTACGGTTGACGTCATCCATCTTCCGGTTGACGTCATCATGTCATCACCTATCTTCCAGTTGACGTCACCACCTCTTCCGCCTAGTTTTACTCAGCCTCTTCCGCTGAATATTGTTCGTCTTTTGTCGTATCTGAATCCTCCGATAGCTTTAATCTTTCGCTTGACGTCATCCTTACTTCTGTCTTTGCAAATGCATCTTTCGCCTGACGTCAGCTCACGTCTTCCGCCCAACAGTATTTTATTGGTTTTTAAACTAAGTCTTCCGCCAGTTCTCTGGCTACGTCTTTTATGCCAGTTTTAAACTTCTTCTGTTTGCCTCAGTTTATTTATGTTCTTTCTGTTTTTCCTGCTTAATTCTGTTTCTCTTTCTCTGTGATTCTAAAATTTTGTTAATCCCCGTAGTCCCTCCCTCTCTGTAAAATTTTATGTTTAGGGTTTTGCATTGATAGTACACGTCTTCTGTTATCCAGTATCTTCCTGTTTTATTCTGTTTTCTTCTGTCATTTTATTTTTGTTTTCTGTGAAGTTCTAAAAGTCCAGATGGTTTTCATAAGTTGTCCGGTGCATTTGGTAAATGTTTTCTGTTCTTTTGTTCCAGTAACGCTGTCTGTTCTGTTTTAAAAAAAAAATAGTCACCGTTTTTCGATAACTGTCCCGGAGTGACGGCTCCAATCTCGGACTCCGATCGGGGCCCGGTTTCGGGCCGTCACAGTTGTGGTATCAGAGCGACAAGGTTTTAAAACCGATTCTGTGAAATGTCTGACTGCGCAACCCGCCACGTGAGATCGCTCCACCAACTGTAAGTGTCTAATGTTCTGTAAAAATTTTCTGTTTATTAAATTAGGTTATTCTGTTTATAGGGTTTATTAGACATAGTGAGAGGACGTCAGGAAGAGTCAAGCGAAAGCTCTCGTGCCATAGACCGACTAACCGAACAGGTGGGTGCACAGTCACGCATGGTTGAACGCATGATGGCTCGAGAAGATGATAGAAACAATAACCATGGGAATAACAATCGTGATAATGCGCCGCGAGACAACAGTGGAGATAGATTCCGGCGACTCCAGCCGCCTTCATTTGATGGACTATCTACAGACCCGACCCGCGCAGAGATTTGGATTCGAACAATAGAGAAGATGTTCAGTTATGCAGAAGTAGAAGACAACAAGAAAGTTGTTTGTGCCACATTCTATCTCACCGAAAGTGCTGGATTTTGGTGGGACACAGTGCAGTCGACTACAGTGGCATTGAGCTGGGAAGGGTTCAAGAGAATTTTCTACGAGAAATACTTTGACCGTGGAGTGAGGAAGGAGAAATTGCTTGAATTCTCTCGGCTGCGACAGTATGGATCAGTGGCTGAATATGTTCAGAAATTTGAGTCATTATCCCGATATGCAACACACCTGGTGGCAACCGATGAGAACAAGGTACACCAGTTCATTCAAGGGTTAAAGATGGACCTTCTGCGAGGAATCACAACCGGAGGGTTTGATGAGGCACCATATGTGAAGGTGGTGGCCAAGGCTTATCAGTTAGAGGCCTTAGAAATGAAGTCCCAGAGACAGAGAGATCCACCAAGAGGGATTATTAGAAATGTTCCTCAACAACAACAACAACAACAGCAACAGCAAAGAGGCCAAAATTTTCAACCTCAACAGCAACTAAACAGGGGCATTAAGAGGCCCAATGAGACCATCACTTACCCAGACAAAGGGAAGAGACCGATGGGAGATCCTCAGCTCACCGTATGCCCACGATGCCAGAAAAGTCACAAGGGTGAATGCAGGCTTCTTACGGGTGGCTGCTTTCGATGTGGCAAAGGAGGCCATCACATCCGTGATTGCCCGATACCCGACACGAGACAAAATCAGGTCGTGCCAAGAGTCTTTGCAATGATGGAGGACGTTGATGATGATGATCTGCACACAACAATTACAGGTACAATTTTGGTGTGTGACATACCTGCATATACTTTGTTAGACACGGGGGCCACTCATTCATTTGTGGCCATGGACTTTGCGGGTAGGGAGAACTTGTGCCTTGCATCGTCAGATCAGCCCTACAGTGTTATGCTACCATCCAGAGAGTTTATGCACTCCGAGCAGGCAGTGCAGGGTAATATAGTGTCAGTTGGAGACCAGAAATTGTATGCCAATCTTATCGTCATCGGTATGAAAGGATACGAAGTGAGTCTGGGGATGGACTGGCTATTTAGACATCATGCCACCATCGACTGTAGGTCCGGGCTCGTGACTTTTAAGCGGCCGAACGAAGTAGAGTTCTCCTATCAGGCAATACCAAAGAAACATAGTATGCCTGTCATATCCACCTTGAAAGCTCAACAGCTGATGAGGTCAGGAGGTGTCGGATTCCTTGCCCACGTAGTAGATGTTCAAAGACAAGGTGAGGTGGAACTTCAAAATATTCCGGTAGTTCGAGACTTCTCAGAGGTATTCCTGGATGACTTACCGGGATTGCCACCTGATCGTGAGATCGAGTTCGAGATCGATGTGTATCCTGGTGCTGAACCAGTATCGAAGAATCCGTACCGTATGGCACTGATTGAGCTAAGGGAGTTGAAGGCTCAGCTAAAGGAATTGGTGGATAAGGGTTTTGTGCACCCTAGTTTTTCTCCGTGGGGTGCTCCCGTCTTGTTTGTTAAGAAGAAGGATGGGTCCCTACGGATGTGTATTGACTACTGTGAGCTGAACAAGTTAACGATCAAGAATAAGTACCCGTTGCCGAGAATCGATGATTTATTTGACCAACTACAAGGGGCTCGGGTATTTTCTAAGATTGACTTGCGCTTCGGTTATTACCAGTTGAAGGTTAGAGCTGATGATATTCCAAAGACCGCATTCAGGACTCGATACGGGCATTACGAGTTCTTGGTGATGTCGTTCGGGTAACTAATGCTTCGGCAGCATTTATGGACCTAATGAACAGAATATTCCAGGACTATCTGGATAAATTTGTGATCGTATTTATCGACGACATCCTAGGGTATTCTAGAAGTGAAGCAGAACATGAGGGTCACTTGGCTATTGTACTATCAATTCTAAAACAGCATCGATTATATGCCAAGCTATCAAAGTGTGAATTTTGGCTGAACATGATTAATTTCCTTGGCCACGTGGTGTCTCTTGAAGGAGTGTCTGTGGATCCAGCCAAAATTCTGGCAGTGAAGGAATGGCCAAGACCGAGGAATGCCAGTGAGGTACGGAGTTTTATCGGATTAGCTGGTTATTACAGAAAGTTCATCAAGGGATTCTCTGTGATAGCAAAGCCTATGACCAACTTAACGAGGAAGGAAATTAAGTTCAGGTGGTCTGAAGCTTGTGAGTTAAGTTTTCAAACACTTAAGCAGAAATTGACTACTGCTCCTCTGTTATCATTGCCAGTTGAAGGCGGCAAATTCAGCGTGTACTGTGATGCGTCCAAGGTTGGCTTGGGATGTGTATTAATGCAAGAAGGGAAAGTAGTAGCATACGCAACCCGACAATTGAAAAGCCATGAAGAGAACTACCCTACTCACGACCTTGAGTTAGCGGCAGTTGTATTTGCACTGAAGGTATGGAGACATCACCTGTATGGACAATCCTGTGAGGTGTTTTCTGATCACAAGAGCCTGAAGTACATCTTTACCCAGAAAGAGCTAAACATGAGACAAAGACGGTGGTTAGAATTCGTAAAAGATTACGATGTTGAGATTAAATACAATCCTGGTAAAGCTAATGTGGTAGCTGATGCGTTGAGCAGGATGCCGTCTACTATGCAACCGGCCTTGGCTACCATCTCATTGTCTTTGAGGACAAAAATTCAGAAGTTTGAACTGGAGGTAGTTTATAAACTATTGGCCGTACTGGCAAATCTAACGTTACGGCCAACCGTTCTGGACCGAATTAAAGAGGCCCAGAAGACCAATTCAAAAGAAATGGCCGATATAGTAAGCAAGTTACCTATGGTCTCTTCTGAGTTCAGCTATTCGGGAGATGGTATTCTGAAGTTCAAAAACAGATGGTATGTTCTGAAAGACGAAGAGCTACGGAAGCACATCTTGTCGGAAGCCCATTCATCTTCTTTCTCTGTGCATCCTGGAAGCACGAAGATGTATCAAGACTTGAAACTTCACTTCTGGTGGCCGAATATGAAGAATGAAGTGGCCAAGTATGTGGAGTCTTGTATGATATGTCAACAGGTCAAAGCTGAACATCAACGACCAAGTGGAACGATTCAGCCTCTCCCGATCCCCAAATGGAAGTGGGAGAACATCACAATGGACTTTGTTGTTGGCCTTCCAAGAACAGCAAAAGGCCACAATAGCATTTGGGCCATAGTGGACAGATTGACGAAGTCGGCCCACGTTCTACCTGTGAAGACGACGTACTCCATGGATCAGTATGCAGAGATGTATATTAGCGAGATTATTAAACTGCATGGCGTTCCTGTGTCGATCGTCTCAGACCGTGATCCCAGATTCACTTCCAGGTTTTGGAAAAGTTTGCAGAATTCTTTGGGTACGAAGTTGAATTTCAGCACGGCATTTCATCCACAGACTGACAGACAATCTGAGAGAACAATCCAAATACTGGAGGATATGCTAAGGTCGTGCATGCTGGAATTTCATGCTCCTTGGAGTAGATATTTGCCACTCATGGAATTTGCCTACAACAATAGCTATCAGGCTACAATTGGTATGGCTCCTTATGAAGCTCTTTATGGCAGGAAGTGTAGATCCCCATTGTGTTGGGATGAGGTCGGAGAAACCAAGCTTATCAGCCCTGAGATATTATACCAGATGTCCGAGGTGACAGCTGCTATCAAACAAAGAATAAAGATTGCTCAGAGTCGACAGAAGAGTTATGCGGACAATAGAAGAAGAGACTTAGAGTTCGCTGTGGGCGATGAGGTATTCTTGAAAGTGTCACCTTTCAAGGGCGTAATGAGATTTGGTAAGAAAGGGAAGCTCAGCCCACGATTCATTGGCCCTTTTCCCATCCTGAAGCATGTGGGAAACATGGCTTACAGACTACAGTTGCCAGCGTCAATGGATGGAGTTCACAATGTCTTCCATGTTTCGATGCTGAGAAAATGTGTACGAGATCCAACTCAGATCGTGGAACATGTGGACTTTGATATCATGTCGACGCTGACCTATGATGAAAGGCCTATACAGATATTGGATATGTCACTTAAAGTGTTACGCAATCATGTGGTCCCGTTGGTGAAAGTTTTATGGCGCAATCATAATGTGGAGGAAGCCACGTGGGAAAGACAAGAGGATGTTAGAGCCCAATATTCGGAGTTATTCGCTTAGACAAATTTTGGGGACAAAATTTCTGTTAAGGTGGGTGGAATGTAACACCCGGCATTTTGGCCATGTAATAATCTGTTGAATTATTGTATGAATTTAAATTGCCATAAATACAATAACTATTTTATTATAAATTTTGGAGTATTTAGTGAAGGGAGAACCGAACTAATGGCTAACTAAACTAAACCTAAATTTGAAATGCATGGAAGGGTAAATTGGGGAGAAATTAAGGTTGGTGGGAGATAGCCAATGGTTGAGTGACATCTGGCGACTTGGTGAAGAAGCTAAGTTCTTCCTCCTGCGTGAGACCCTCTTCACTTCTCCGCTCTGCTCTCTTTCCATTTCTCTTCTCGACATTCTCTCTTCCAGTCGACAAAACAACCGTCGAAGCTACTTCGATCTCCTCGGTTCCTTTCTGTTTCTCCTCTAAGGTAAGCCTCTTTTATTGCTAACAAGTTTGGACAAGTTTAATGTGAGTTTTTACTGAAGTTTAGGGTTATGGTATTTGGAGAAAACTCACTGTTCTTGGATGAAAACACACCGGTTTGTTTTCTAAGAGTTTGAATGAATTTGGAAGAAATTCTTCTAACTTATTTGTTAGCATTTGCAGCTTGTTTATTTTCTGAACGTGCATGTATAGGTTCGAGCATTTCTGAGACGTTCAGGACTATCAACACCGCAGCAGACAGGAAAGTTCATACGCATAGATTCGGCCCTTAAGGCCCTACATCACGGAGGTACTAGGTTTCCTGTTCTGTCGGGTTGTTTCGGGTAGAAAGGTTATAGTTATGTTCTGAGTTGTCTATGTTCTGTTTCACCGTATGTTCTGTTATTTCTGTCATCTGCTCGCTACCTGTTTAAGTTCAAGCACTGTTCATGCATACACGTTTTCTCTGAAAGACATGCAAATGTTTTCTGTACACTGTTTGAAACTAAATAAGATAAAATCTGACTGAAATGTACCGGTTAAGTGTGGGACGGGGACTGGCCTACTGTTTTTGTTCTGAATCTATTCTGAAAATCTGTTGTGCCTGTCGTGCACTGCCTGTTCCCCTATAAGCCCCACTTATACCCCTCTGCCACTGAAACGTAACGTTCTGTACTGTCACTGTATTTCTGAAAACCGCATGCATAGCATTTTGCATCACTGCATATCTATTATGTTCTTACTGAGCTTTAGGCTCATAGGTGAACTCTCTGATGTAGGTACTGAACCCAAAAATGAGGACTTCGTGCCTCAGTCTGATGAATAGGTGGCTGGTGGATCGAGCTCATGGGGGTGTGGTTGCTACAGCCAAACAGATTCTGACCTGAGGTTTAAATTTTCTGTAATGTCTATAGATGTAAAGCCTTCTGGAAATTCTAGTTTTGTTGTGAAAACTCTGTAAAAACTTCTGTCCTTGGGAAATTCTGCAAATATATGTTAGGTTCTGTACTGATCCTCAGATTTTAAAATAATGTATAGGTTCTGACGTCTAAGTTTTCGAAAAATAAACTGCTGTATTTGACAGTTGAATTCATGTTCTGAATATTCCGAGATTGTTTGGAGTATTATCTGTTAGTTTGTGCGTGGATGACTTCTGGTTTTGGAACTATCCGTGCAGTCTGTTTCCTTTGAATCTGTTAATTGTAAAGTGTGCTCTACATCTTTGTGTAGAATCGGGCATTGAAGGTTTACAACTTTCATGCTTTCTGTTTGTGCTGTATTTGACAGTTGAATGGTGTTTTGAATCGTGTTTTGAAGGTTTGAAACCCTTATGCCTTCTGTTTTGATGCTCCCTGCCCGTATGTCTTTCTGTTAAAAGTTGTCAAACTCTTCCCCTTTTAGACTATATCATCCGATCACGTCCACTGCTGTTTAAGTGTATATCCACCGGTGACGTCATCCACCTCCACCGCCCAGTTCAATTATCTCATCTGATGACGTCTTCATCTCATCCGGTGTTGTCTGCTATCTTTATCTTCCGGTTGACGTCATCCATCTTCTGACTGACGTCATCACCTCATCCGATCTCATCTACTGCCTGTATCTTCCGGTTGACGTCATCCATCTTTCGGCTGACGTCATCACCTCATCCGAATTCCGTCTGCTGTCTGTATCCTCCCCCTGACGTCACCCATCTTCCGGTTGACGTCACCACCTCTTCTGCCCAGTTTTACTCAGCCTCTTCCGCTGAATATTGTTGTCTTTTGTCGTATCTGAATCCTCCGATAGCTTTAATCTTCCGCCTGACGTCATCCTTACTTCTGTCTTTGCAAATGCATCTTCCGCCTGACGTCAGCTCACGTCTTCCGCCCAACAGTATTTTATTGGTTTTTAAACTAAGTCTTCCAACAGTTCTCTGCCTACGTCTTCCGCCCAGTTTTAAACTTCTTCTGTTTGCTTCAGTTTATTTCTGTTCTTTCTGTTTTTCCTGCTTAATTCTGTTTCTCTTTCTCTGTGATTCTGAAATTTTGTTAATCACCGTAGTCCCTCCCTCTCTGTAAAATTTTATGTTTAGGGTTTTGCATTGATAGTACACGTCTTCTGTTATCCAGTATCTTCCTGTTTTATTCTGTTTTCTTCTGTCATTTTATTTTTATTTTCTGTGAAGTTCTAAAAGTCCAGATGGTTTTCATAAGTTTTCCGGTGCATTTGGTAAATGTTTTCTGTTCTTTTGTTCCAGTAACGCTGTCTGTTCTGTTTTAAAAAAAAATAGTTACCGTTTTCCGATAACTATCCCGGAGTGACGGCTCCGATCTCGGACTCCGATCGGGGCCCGGTTTCGGGCCGTCACAGCCATGTTATGTTGTGAAGTTAAATCCCCTCAATACTTTGAGTAGTCTTTGCGGCAAAGTATCACGAGACTATCCCGCATACTTTGTAATATCCGGCTTGTACGGATTTTTGGATATATTATGTTATATTATTATTTCATTATTTAATGGCATTTTCGGTAAATATGTCAAATCAGGTCCCGTTTTACAAAAAGAAAGCGTCATTACGATTCTAACGATAATAAGAATTGTAAAGAATTATGGGAATTTTTCGGAGATCAAACACTATATTCCGAGTAAATACACCTTTTGTTAAAAAAAAAAAAAAAAAAAAAAAAAAAAAAAAAAAAAAAAAAAAAAAAAAAAAAAAAAAAAAAAAAAAAAAAAAAAAAAAAAAAAAAAAAAAAAAAAAAAAAAAAAAAAAAAAAAAAAAAAAAAAAAAAAAAAAAAAAAAAAAAAAAAAAAAAAAAAAAAAAAAAAAAAAAAAAAAAAAAAAAAAAAAAAAAAAAAAAAAAAAAAAAAAAAAAAAAAAAAAAAAAAAAAAAAAAAAAAAAAAAAAAAAAAAAAAAAAAAAAAAAAAAAAAAAAAAAAAAAAAAAAAAAAAAAAAAAAAAAAAAAAAAAAAAAAAAAAAAAAAAAAAAAAAAAAAAAAAAAAAAAAAAAAAAAAAAAAAAAAAAAAAAAAAAAAAAAAAAAAAAAAAAAAAAAAAAAAAAAAAAAAAAAAAAAAAAAAAAAAAAAAAAAAAAAAAAAAAAAAAAAAAAAAAAAAAAAAAAAAAAAAAAAAAAAAAAAAAAAAAAAAAAAAAAAAAAAAAAAAAAAAAAAAAAAAAAAAAAAAAAAAAAAAAAAAAAAAAAAAAAAAAAAAAAAAAAAAAAAAAAAAAAAAAAAAAAAAAAAAAAAAAAAAAAAAAAAAAAAAAAAAAAAAAAAAAAAAAAAAAAAAAAAAAAAAAAAAAAAAAAAAAAAAAAAAAAAAAAAAAAAAAAAAAAAAAAAAAAAAAAAAAAAAAAAAAAAAAAAAAAAAAAAAAAAAAAAAAAAAAAAAAAAAAAAAAAAAAAAAAAAAAAAAAAAAAAAAAAAAAAAAAAAAAAAAAAAAAAAAAAAAAAAAAAAAAAAAAAAAAAAAAAAAAAAAAAAAAAAAAAAAAAAAAAAAAAAAAAAAAAAAAAAAAAAAAAAAAAAAAAAAAAAAAAAAAAAAAAAAAAAAAAAAAAAAAAAAAAAAAAAAAAAAAAAAAAAAAAAAAAAAAAAAAAAAAAAAAAAAAAAAAAAAAAAAAAAAAAAAAAAAAAAAAAAAAAAAAAAAAAAAAAAAAAAAAAAAAAAAAAAAAAAAAAAAAAAAAAAAAAAAAAAAAAAAAAAAAAAAAAAAAAAAAAAAAAAAAAAAAAAAAAAAAAAAAAAAAAAAAAAAAAAAAAAAAAAAAAAAAAAAAAAAAAAAAAAAAAAAAAAAAAAAAAAAAAAAAAAAAAAAAAAAAAAAAAAAAAAAAAAAAAAAAAAAAAAAAAAAAAAAAAAAAAAAAAAAAAAAAAAAAAAAAAAAAAAAAAAAAAAAAAAAAAAAAAAAAAAAAAAAAAAAAAAAAAAAAAAAAAAAAAAAAAAAAAAAAAAAAAAAAAAAAAAAAAAAAAAAAAAAAAAAAAAAAAAAAAAAAAAAAAAAAAAAAAAAAAAAAAAAAAAAAAAAAAAAAAAAAAAAAAAAAAAAAAAAAAAAAAAAAAAAAAAAAAAAAAAAAAAAAAAAAAAAAAAAAAAAAAAAAAAAAAAAAAAAAAAAAAAAAAAAAAAAAAAAAAAAAAAAAAAAAAAAAAAAAAAAAAAAAAAAAAAAAAAAAAAAAAATTCTGCACGTGTTTTTAAGAAAAGGAACGTATATCTGAAATGAAATCTGTAACAAAATCTGAATGAATAAACGTAATCTGTCTGTTTCTGGTCACGCGGGATGGGGCTCAGGCACGGCTGTGCGTGTTGCAAGCGTGTACCCCCCCTCTCTAGGTGGAAAGGGTAGTCCGACCGCTGGATGGGCCCTCTCCGCTTAGTGGGTAGAGGTTCGGTGACAATTCTGTCTGTCTGTGACGTAATGAATCTGTAATCTGTAATTCTGTATCTGTAATCTGAATCTGAGCATGATTTCTGAATGGCATACGCACCCATGCATCTGCATTTACGTAGCTTACTGAGATTTCAATATCTCATATGTGTCTGTATGGTGTAGGTGACGTTCTAGGTTACGTTGACCCAGGTGAGGATGATATTCCTCCTCCTGATGTAGGAGCAGCTGATGGATGATGCTCGTGGGAGTGCGCTGAGTAGTCGAGGCGCGATACGACCCGTGGGGATGTATGTATGGACTCTGGGGTTATTTTGGGATGTGTGATCTGATAACTGTATAGAATATTTAGGTTGTTTGGATCTGGATAGGGATTAGATAACGTTTTGGTAATTGTATGTAAAACGTTTTGGTTTAAACTGTTTGATGAACGTTATAAAATGTTTTGGTTTTGAACCGCTATTTAAACGTTATAGAAATTCTGGAACTGTTTGGTTGTTTAAATTAAGTTTAAATGTTGTTTGTAAGTTGTTAAGGATAGCTCGGTTTTTAAAGCTATCCACGCAGTTGGACTTCGTAAAGTCCGCTGTAAGTCGGTCGAGTTAACGTATAAGATGATTAAGTTTAAAGATGAGAAAGTGGGAAGGGAATGAAAAAGGGTTGCTCTCTGGGAACGGATTCCAGAGAGCTGAAAGTTCATGTTAATTGAGATTGCTGTTGTGATTATAGGAGTGAGGTATAGAAATTGCTCTGGAATTCAGAATTTCAGAGAGCTAATTGAAGTGTTACTGAAGGAAAGGGGAAGGCGAACGATCGTTGTATTTGAAGCATGAAGGATCGCTGCATGGCAGCGATCGGTCTCTGCAAACTGCAGAGATCGACGCCGCCCTTTATATGTAGTGCAGCGATCGATCTCTGCAGTTTGCAGAGATCGATCGCTGCTCTTGTTAACATATGCAGAGATCGATCTCTGCAAACTACAGAGATCGATCGCTTGCTATATTGCAAGTTGCGATCGATTTCTGCAGATTGCCAGAGAATCGATCGACGCCCCCCTTTTTTGGCGATTGCTTTCCGATTCTGCCCCTTGTCTTTTAATGTTATTAAATGTTTAACTGTTTTAAGTTTTATTTAAATTGTTTTTACGTTTATGTTTTAACATGATTTACCAAACGAACTTCGATTTCGATTCCGGTTTCGGCTTCGATTTCAATTCTGGTTAACGTCAAGTTTTACAGTTTAAAATGTAAAAAAAAAATAATAATAATAATAATAATATGGGAAATAGGGTACAGTATAGGGGTGTTAAAAAAAAAAAAACAAAAAAAAAAAAAAACAAAAAAAAAAAAAAAAAAAGACGGGACCCTCAGGATGTGTATCGATTACAGGGAGCTGAATAAGCTCACGGTGAAGAATAAGTACCCACTGCCTCGGATTGACGACTTATTTGATCAGCTACAGGGTGCCCGAGTATTTTCCAGGATTGATCTACGCTCGGGTTACAATCAGCTGAAGGTCCGGATGGATGATATACCGAAGACGGCGTTCCGAACGAGGTATGGGCATTATGAGTTCCTCGTTATGTCTTTTGGACTCACTAATGCTCCTGCAGCGTTTATGGATCTGATGAACCATGTCTTCAGAGAGTACCTGGATAAGTTCGTTGTGGTGTTTATCGACGACATCTTGATTTACTCTAAGACGAAGGAAGAGCACGAGGACCATCTGAGGATAGTTCTGAGCACGTTATGTCAGCATCATCTATATCCGAAGTTTTCTAAGTGCGAATTCTGGCTTGACAGAGTGAGCCTTCACAATCAGAATTACCTGTGATATGCTTGAAGGTAAGTTAGATCCATGTAGAAGAAAAAGTGGTATCAGAATCTAGGCCTCGAAGAGGTGTCACATAACATGACCCAGAATTAATTATACATTGTAATAGTTCGTTTATCATGAGTGAACTCACCGACGATTGTTAAAGGTTTCTCCACCCATGTTCACCAAAAAAAAAAAAAAAAAAAAAAAAAAAAAAAAAGACGGGACCCTCAGGATGTGTATCGATTACAGGGAGCTGAATAAGCTCACGGTGAAGAATAAGTACCCACTGCCTCGACTTGACGACTTATTTGATCAGCTACAGGGTGCCCGAGTATTTTCCAGGATTGATCTACGCTCGGGTTACAATCAGCTGAAGGTCCGGATGGATGATATACCGAAGACGGCGTTCCGAACGAGGTATGGGCATTATGAGTTCCTCGTTATGTCTTTTGGACTCACTAATGCTCCTGCAGCGTTTATGGAACTGATGAACCATGTCTTCAGAGAGTACCTGGATAAGTTCGTTGTGGTGTTTATCGACGACATCTTGATTTACTCTAAGACGAAGGAAGAGCACGAGGACCATCTGAGGATAGTTCTGAGCACGTTATGTCAGCATCATCTATATCCGAAGTTTTCTAAGTGCGAATTCTGGCTTGACAGAGTGAGTTTTCTGGGCCATATTATATCACAGGACGGAGTTTCTGTGGAGCAAGATTCAGGTGGTCAGAGATTGGCCACAGCCGAAGAACGTACGTGAGGTGCGTGGATTTCTCGGATTGGCCGGTTATTATCGGAAGTTTATAGAGGGATTCTCGAAGATCGCACTTCCTCTTACATACTGGCGCTACCTGATGAAGGTGTCAGATACAGTGTTTATTGTGATGCATTGGGAGTGGGACTCGGTTGTGTATTATTGCAGGAGGGGAAGGTTATTTCTTATGCATCTCGGCAGCTGAAGCCGTATGAGCAGAACTACCCCACACACGACCTTGAGCTAGCAGCTGTGGTTTTCGCACTGAAGATATGGAGACATTACTTATATGGGCAGCAGTGCGAGATATTCTCCGACCACAAGAGCTTGAAGTACTTATTTACGCAGAAGGAGCTGAACATGCGACAGAGGCGATGGCTTGAGTTCGTCAATGATTACGATTTTGATATCAAGTACCACCCAGGAAAGGCGAACAAGGTAGCTGATGCATTGAGTAGAATGCCGCCTTCTGCGAGTCAGCCATCATTAGCAGCGATGTCAGTTACGCTGCGGTCTGAGATTGAGAGATTCGACGTGGAGATAGTGGCAGAGTTGTCCTATATGCTTGCCAACCTTTCTCTCAGGCCAACTATTCTTGATCGTATACGCGAGGCTCAGCAGAGTGATTCGGAGTGTATGGAGCTTCGATCTAGTATGACATTGGGAGACTCGTCGGATTTCCATTTATCGGAGGATGGTATTCTGAAGTTCAGGCATAGGTGGTACGTGCCTAGCACCGAGGATCTGAAGAAGGAGATATTGGCCGAGGCACATTCCTCGGCATATTCTGTGCACCCGGGGAGTACCAAGATGTACCGGGATTTGAAACAACACTTCTGGTGGCCGAACATGAAGAGAGAGGTGGCCAAGTATGTCGAGACCTGTTTAGTTTGTCAACAGGTGAAGGCCGAGCACCAGAGGCCTGCCGGAACGTTATTGCCACTGCCGATTCCGAAGTGGAAGTGGGAGCAGATCTCCATGGATTTCATTGTGGGGCTCCCGAGGACTACGCGAGGCCATGACGGCATTTGGGTTATTGTGGACCGATTGACAAAGTCGGCTCACTTTTTGCCTGTGAAGATGACGTCTTCTATGGATTAGCTCGCAGAGCTCTATGTACAGGCGATTGTGAAGTTGCACGGAGTGCCGGTTTCTATTGTCTCGGATCGAGATCCGAGGTTTACATCGAAGTTCTGGAAGAGTTTGCATAGAGCTATGGGGACTCAGCTTAACTTCAGCACAGCGTTTCATCCTCAGACTGATGGTCAGACAGAGAGGACGAATCAGATTTTGGAGGATATGCTCAGAGCGTGTGTGCTTGAGTTTCAGGGATCGTGGAGCAGGTATTTGCCACTGATCGAGTTCTCGTACAACAACAGCTTCCAGGCTACTATCGGTATGGCTCCGTATGAAGCCTTATTTGGTCGAAAGTGCAGATCTCCGCTGTATTGGGACGAGGTTGGCGAGGCCAGCGTCGTTGGACCTGAGATTCTGCAGCAGACGGCAGAGAAGATTGCCGTTATCCGACAGCGCATTGAAGTAGCTCAGAGCCGACAGAAGAGCTATGCTGACACGAGACGGAGAGAGCTAGAGTTCGAGGAAGGTGACGAGGTCTACCTTAAAGTTTCTCCGTTCAAAGGCGTTGCGAGATTTGGAAGGAGGGGTAAGCTAAACCCTCGTTATGTGGGGCCCTTTCCTATTCTGAAGAGGATCGGGAAGTTGGCGTACAGACTGCAGCTTCCAGCTTCTATGGAGGGTATCCACGATGTGTTCCGCGTATCTATGCTTCGGAGATGTCTACGTGACCCATCGCATATTGTGGAGGCTACAGAGATCGAGGTACAGCCTACCTTGAGCTATGAGGTGAGGCCGGTACGTGTTTTGGAGACTTCCATCAAGATTTTGCGCAACAAAGAGATTCCGCTAGTCAAAGTCCTATGGCGGAACCACGAGGTGGAAGAAGCTACGTGGGAGCGACAGCAGGATATGATGACTAAGTATCCTGATTTGTTTGCATAATTTAATTTTGTGGACAAAATTCTGAATAAGGAGGGTAGAATGTAATATCCGGTTTGTACGGATTTTTGGATATATTATGTTATATTATTATTTTATTATTTAATGGCATTTTCGGTAAATATGTCAAATCAGGTCCGTTTTACAAAAAGAAAGCGTCATTACGATTCTAACGAATAATAAGAATTTTAAAGAAATTATGGGAATTTTCGGAGATCAAACACTATATTCCGAGTAAATACTACCTTTTGTTGTGTAAAAGACGTTCTCGTAAAAATAGGAAACGAGGTCCGAATTGCGAACGGACAGTTTTAATAAATCCCTGGCAATGAATAAAAGTTATTGGCAAAATATGGAACTTTCGAGAATCCGAATAGTTGGACGATTAACGAACCGAAAGACGAAATCAATATAAAAACTAAAGAAGAGCAAAATCGTCATTTGAGCATTTAATTGTTATTATTTAAATAAGGCAAAAAGCCTTAATCGATTTCATTAACTGAAATCGATTTCCAGAGACTCCCTCCCTCACGATCTCTCTCTGCCAGCCGAGGGTTTCCGACGAATCCGACCTCCGTTCTCCTCCGTTTCTCCTCCGTTCCTCGTCATTTCTTCTCCTCTCGCTACCCTCGGTATGTAGCCCCAATCTCTAAGCGTTTATTTCGAGTTTTCGGTTCGATTTAGGGTTAGGGTTACAATTTTCTGACCATCTATAGTCAAAACTAGTTTGACTATTTATCTATGAACTGCATTGATTTTACACATGCATAACTTTCTATCCACTAATCAAAATGACTTACTTAAGAAGAAAATATTTACCTTATGGTGTCTAGTTTAATACCTAAAATAGTTTGAGATTCTAAGCACTATAACTCCTTCAATTAAGCCCAAACATTAGTCAAGCTTATAGGAAGCACCTCCACTAACTTTTGTGCAACGTCTAGTATCTTTTTATGCTTGCAAACAATTAGAAAATTCACTACTTAATGATTGTTCAAGGTATCTAATATTATAGATTCACTACTTATTGATAGTTCAAGGTATCTAATATTATAGATTTATTTGAAAATATACTTTCAATTAATTAATTCATTTCTTTCCTACAATCAACTAGTACCAATGACAACTTAATGTAATGGCTCTACAGTCTACTAGCTTATTAATGTTAATCCATGTTTTATTACATTTCAATCATATTCTATTATCTTAATGTGATTAATAAAGTTAATTTTATTCCAGACCTTTACAACTACATAATTTTTGTAATGTTTTTATCTTTATAATTTTATTAAAGATAAAGCCTTGTAAACCAAGGTTATTTTGTTATGTCTTTATTAAAACTTCTACTTAATTATGAGAGTGTCATTTAATGAGATGACCAAGGTAAAGCTTAACTCATTAGATGATTTTTAGATAGGACAAAGAAGAGTGGGAGTCGTTCACTTGGGTCGAGCATACTGCTAGGTGAGGGAGGCTCCTCCTTGATCGATTAGCTATCAATTATGACTCCTTGGTGAGGGAGGCTTATCCTTCATAGATTAGTTATCAATTTTGTTGAGTATTGATTAAAAATTGGTGATCCAATTTCTGCACCACCCATGTGGCATCAAACTAATTACAAAGCTTCTTCTTTGCTAGGTTCCATGTATGATATTCCCGACACTGAGTTAAGAAATGTATAGAATGTTTTTTGAGATAATGAAGTCTCTATGAAGCATGTTTGTGTGACTATCTAATTATACCATTCATAAGGTAAGAAAGTAACCCGCAAAATAAGGTTGGAGACTTCGTTCATGAGCATGTGCCTATGATAGGACGGGCTGGAGCAAAAACATCAGGTCGGGCGATTTGATTCCCTGGAAGATAACTTGATCACCTAACCCATGGCTAGATTTGCTGCGCAAGTCTTGAAAAACAAATACTTAGCCAAGTTCACATAATGAAAACTCAAGCAAATAGTGAAATATAAAATAATATTTAACAACATTCTACCGTGCAGGAAAGTAAAGCAATTTAATTCACGAGTTAAGTTTAGATATCCAATTTAAACAACTTAATTATTACTAAGAGTACAATAAGTATCAAATAGAAATTACACAACTAGCAGCCTCCTTCGATCTCCGTTGAAGTTAGCCACTATTTGTAATACCCAGCTTTTTGGGATATTACTATTTTTATATAAATGACATTTTTATAAATATGTCAAATCAAGCCCGTTTTACGAACAGAAGGTTTCGTTGGGATCCTAATTGTTAATATGGATTTTAAGAAATTTACGAGAATTTTCGGAGCAGTAACGCTTAATTCCGAGTAATTACATTTCTCGTAATATAAAGGACGTTTTAGTAAAAATAGTAAACAGGGTCCGAATTGCGAACGGACAGTTTTAATGAATCTCAAATAATAAGTTGGACTTGTTGGTGAAATAAGGAGATTTGGTGAAACCGAATAACTAGCCGATTAACGAAACGAAGGACGAAATAAATAGAATTAAGTGCGAAGGGTAAAATGGTAATTTGGAAAGTTAATATTTTTATTAAAAACATCACAGCTCCTCTTCCTTAGCCATTTCACGCCCGAGCTCTTCTTCTTCATGATTTCTCTCTGCCCGCGCGATTCCGTTGATTTCCAACCTCTGTTTCTCCTCCGACTGATCTCCGTTCTTCGTGATTCTTCCTCCTCTCGCTACCCTAGGTATGAACCTACGATCTTGGAGTGTTTATTTTGATTTCTACAGAGTTGGAATAATTAGGGTTTCATTTAGGTTTCGTTAAAAATCAAGATTTAGGGTTCGAAATTGATAGGTTGTTATAGTTTAATGACGTATTAAACGTATTAAACGTTATTGGACGAAGTTAAATTGAATTGTGGAAAAATGTTAAATTTGAGAATTTAAGGATTTTCGGGAAAAGTTCGTAAGTTGTGATTTTGAACTATCGAGCATGAATTGGTCGTTTAAACGTCTCGATTAGTTAAGTTAGAACTTTAGGAAAGTTCCTTAGTTAAGAATTTTATTAAATTGGACAATTGGAAGTTTAGATGCGTAGTATTGACAATATTGTAAATTTGCCTTAGGTAACCGACTCCCGTGGACGAAGCTTGAGATTCAGCGCACTCAAGGTAAGTTCTCGTGACTTACTCTGACCGATTGGTCTACACCGTACTTCGATTTAGCGTCGAGGATCTCAGTGGATTGTTTGATTTAAATTGCGTTGGTTGGGTAGTTAGGTTTGCAATTGTTATAGGTTATTCTATTTTCGGTCTTGATGGTATGCATGTTGATTGTTTATTTTATGTTCATATCTGTTCATGCATCACGTATTTCAAATGTCATGAAAACAAATTTCCCCACGACGTTTTAAAGTAAATGCAAAGAAATGATGTCCTTACGGTATAGAGTTTAAATGACCCTTCGGTATATAGTTCAAATGGCCCTTCGGTATATAGTTTATAACAAAGCAAAGCAAAGCAAAGCAAAGCAAAGCAAAGCAAAGTAAAGCAAAGCAAGCAAAGCAAAGCAAAGCAAAGCAAAGCAAGCAAAGCAAAGCAAAGCAAGCAAAGCAAAGCAAAGCAAAGCAAAGCAAAGCAAAGCAAAGCAAAGCAAAGCAAAGCAAGCAAAGCAAAGCAAAGCAAAGCAAAGCAAAGCAAAGCAAAGCAAAGCAAAGCAAGCAAAGCAAAGCAAAGCAAAGCAAGCAAAGCAAAGCAAAGCAAAGCAAAGCAAAGCAAGCAAAGCAAAGCAAAGCAAGCAAAGCAAAGCAAGCAAAGCAAAGCAAAGCAAGCAAAGCAAAGCAAAGCAAAGCAAAGCAAAGCAAGCAAAGCAAAGCAAAGCAAAGCAAAGCAAAGCAAAGCAAAGCAAAGCAAAGCAAAGCAAAGCAAAGCAAAGCAAAGCAAAGCAAGCAAAGCAAAGCAAAGCAAAGCAAAGCAAAGCAAGCAAAGCAAAGCAAAGCAAAGCAAAGCAAAGCAAAGCAAAGCAAAGCAAAGCAAAGCAAAGCAAGCAAAGCAAAGAAGAAA
The DNA here is from genome assembly GCA_022432975.1 of Begonia masoniana. Classification (NCBI taxonomy): domain Eukaryota; kingdom Viridiplantae; phylum Streptophyta; class Magnoliopsida; order Cucurbitales; family Begoniaceae; genus Begonia; species Begonia masoniana. The sequence continues at coordinate 13,452,722 of CM039510.1, forward strand.
ACAAAGCATTATTATAAAGTCACATGCACAGCATGCATTTGCATTTACTAGAGCTTACTGAGATTTTTATCTCATAGGTGTATGTATGGTGTAGGTGTTTACGAGGAAACAGGTGAGGACGAGCTTCCTCCTCCCGAGGCATGAGTTCAGTTGACGAAGGATGGTTGCGGTGGTGTGCTGGCGCAGTCGACACTTACCTGACCCGTGGGGAAGTATGTATAGGTTTTGTGGGTTTTGGTATGTTTTGGGCTGATGGCTGTATAGACATTCTTAGGATGTTTGGATATGGTTAGATGTTAGGTTCATATTTGATGTTTTAAACGTTTTTTGGAAATCTGTTTATAATCTGTGTTTTTATAGTTTTTACTGGAACTGCTTGGAATTTGAAACAGGAGGATTAGACAACTTTTAAACGTATCCATGCAGTTCGTTTTTACGAAAGTTTAACGTATGTTTAGGTTGTTTAAATTCGTTGATTGATGACATGAAAATGAGATAAGTTTCGGGATGAAAATGAAGGGAAGAATGTCTCTGGAAATCTCGGGAATGTTTGGGTTAGCTCTCTGGAATTTCGGATTCCAGAGAGGGATTAGTCGCTGCAATACAGCGACTGGTCGCTGCAATATGCAGCGTTTGCAGCGATTAGTCGCTGCCATTTCTCTGCCTCTGCTTTCCGATTTTACCCTTCACCGATTGTTAAATGTTTTAATAGTTTTATTAATTGTTTTTAAATAGTTTTAAGTTTATAAATGGTTTTATTTTAAGTAGTTTAAAATGTAGACTTCAATTCTGATTTAATTTCCGCTCAAAGTGTAAAATAAAATGAAAAATTTATACGGGTAAAATGGGTACAGTATTAGGGGTGTTACACTATTTTTTTTACCTGTGGGGTGAGTAACTAAGTCAGTAGAAACATTATACCTAATGCAACTTGATTTAAAAATGGATTTTATCTTCATTTCAAAAAGTGATTTGCATTTTTGAAACTATGCATGATTTTACTAAATCATTACGGAAACTTCTTTCCTCTTTTTTATCAAAATTGGGTCTACGAGTCCTCAGTGATATAGTTATAAAATATGTCACATAATTATGTGGTTATACAGCAAAAATAGACCTTATCATTTTCTACAAAAAACGTACTCAGTGAAAATAAAGGGTCATGCAAGGACTCCTTTGACACAAACCCCAGAAAGACAGTATTTTGAAGACCCAACAACGTCTTATGAGGCTCGAGAAAATCGTGACAGCTATCCGAAGATCCACCTTGTCACCTGAGTGATCGGTGACCGACAGTCAGCCACGACATCATCCCAAACAGTTAACATCCTGATCAAGTTAAGGGATTCAAAACCCAACAAATGCGTCATCACCGCCCTACTGTCATTTTCCATACGTGCAAACAATACCACCTTCAGGCAACAGAAGATGTAATAGGATAGCCTCATAATATTTTGACACGAAGGCTATTTAAAGTATCAAGAGGATTCATCCCTTTAACATAGCATAACACAACTATAATCATGTAATGCTGAAATAAACGTGACAAAACCATACGTACATATACGGATAAAATCAACGTGTTAGAGACCAGGCCCCGTCATACTTTTACATGTGGAGACTCGCCAAAATACTAGTTTTCGAAAAACATATGATGTGCATAAAACATATAATCTCTACCTCAACAATGACTACTCATCTTTTTTATAGGAGTGACAACCTCTGATACTGGCTTGAAAGCATCAAACTCATCTGAGCTTAAAAGAAAAACTAAAGTCATGAATATCTCACTCAACTCTAAAGGAATACATGAATGAGTCCTACACCGAAACTAGAAACCAAATGTTACAACACTATAAGCGGTCATGAACTTAGTCAAGGCACTATGAGTGATGTGAATCCTATCTACATCGGTTCCAAAGAGTCGTCTGGGCTAGTATATATGTTGGGTCCAAACCTCCACTCTTGAGCTAGATTTTGTGGTGGAGTTAGAGGTTCTCATATCATTTGGTATTAGAGACAAACCTCTGTGGGTCGGTGCAGGCACATCGGGTTTACTACTGACCTGTGGGTCCTACTGATTGCCGATTGATGAAGTCACCTTTAAGGGGTAGCGGCCGATCGCCGACTGAAGCAATCACCTTTAAATGGTGTGGGAATGATGTGAATCTCACATCGGTTCCAAAGAGTTGTCTAGGCTAGTATATATGTTGGGTCCAAGCCTCCACTCTTGAGTTAGCTTTTGTGGTGGAGTTAGGGGTTCTCATATCATGACTGCCTCAATCGATGATCGCTCGGAATAGCAGGTAAGTAGTAAACCCGATGTGCCTACTCCAACCTACAAAGGTTTGACTCTGATACTAAATGATATGAGAACCTAACTCCACCACAAAAGCTAGCTCAATAGTGGAGGTTTGGACCTAACATATATACTAGCCCAGGTGACCCTCTGAAACCGATGTAGGATTCACATCATTATCACAATCTTTAAAGGTGACTGTCTCAGTCAGCGATCAACTGCTACCCTTTAAAGGAGACTGCCTCAATTGGTGATCGGTCGAACCCACAGATCAGTATTAAACCCGATGCACCCGCACCGACCACAAAGGTTTGACTCTGATACCAAATGATATGAGAACCCCTAACTCCACCACAAAAGCTAGCTCAAGAGTAGAGGTTTGGACCTAACATATATACTAGCCGAGGTGACCTTCTAGAACCGATGTGAGATTCATATCATTAATGATATGAGAACTTTTAACTCCACTATAAAAGCTAGCTCAAGAGTAGAGGTTTGGACCTAACATATATACTAACACAGGCGGCCCTCTGGAACTAATGTGGGATTCACATCATTCCCACACCCTTTAAAGGTGACTACCTCAGTCGGCGATCGACAACTACCCCTTAAAGGTGACTGCCTCAATCGACGATCTGTCAGACCCGCAGGTTAGTAGTAAACCTGATGCGGCCACACTAACCCACAGAGGTTTGGCTCTGATACCAAATGATATGAGAACCCTTAACTCCACCACAAAACTAGCTCAAGAGTGGTAGTTTGGACCCAACATATATACTAGCTCAGGCGACTCTCTGGAACCGATGTGAGATTCACATCAACGAGCCTCGGCGACAAATTTTGCCCATAACTAAGGTTGTGCGGTTGACACTTTAAGGGTACCGGTTGACACTTTAAAGTTTGGGTTGACCAACTCGTCGACAACTACAACACTAATAACATTGAACTTGGTAAAATGAAATAGTTCAATAATTGAAAAATTAGATTATTCAAGAATACACATTGGGTTACCCCGCGGTCGACACTTCATGTCTCTCGGGTTTCAACCCAAAATACACTAGCGGTCGATACTTCTTCCTAAGGTGTCAACACCTTTCCAAAATTAAAAAGTCATCAAGTTGAGACTTCCTCTGAAGTGTTGACATTTCAAACCTCAATGTTCTCGTTGAAATGCATAACCAGTTGACACTTCCTCTAAAGTGTCGACACTTTAAACTCTTGGGTTCTCGTTGGAATACACAAACAGTCAACACTTCCCTCGAAGTGTCGTTTCTCACCTCTAAATGGCAATTAAACCTGTACAAACTCTAAGAACACCAATATATCCAAAATAATAAGATCGAATCGAGTTCCATTGCTTGTTTCCATCCCCAATCTAACTAAACCTCCATATTTATGAAAATAGAGAGGAGAGAAGGTTTACCTTCGAAATGGCTTGACCAAAGTCGCTCCAAGCAGAAGGGTGAACACGATTTCGGCCTTATCTCATGACGGTTCTTGTAACACCCCTAATACTGTACCCAGGTTCCCGTACCTATATATCTATATATTTTTTTTTTCTCAATAAACCGTAATCTATTTTATAATAAAACAAAACACAAATCATTTTAAATAAACATTTAAAAATTAAACACTTAAATAAAAACCATTAAAAACAAATTATTTTTATGTTTATTTTTTTTTTTAATTTTCTGTGAACAGTGCCTGTGAACAGTGCCTGTGAACAGTAACAGTGAACAGTGCGTGAACAGTGCGTGAACAGTGCGCTTGCCACTTTATAGCTAGCGATCGATCTCCATTTTTCTTGGAGATCGATCGCTGACTTTAATATTTATATTGGCGATCGATCTCCAATTTTCATGGAGATCGATCGCCACAATGATGTACAGCGATAGATCAATCGCACTTTAAATAAACTCTATACTAATAGCGTAACCTAAACCGAAATCGAAAACAATTAGTATAAAACCATTTAAAACAATTGAAACCATTAAATAAAACTATATGTCAAACTAATTTCAATTAAAACAGAAGAGAGGGCAGAAGTGTCATTCTGCCGAGGAAGGATGAGCAGCGACCAATCGCTGCATCAGCGATTGGTCTCAGCGCTCGATCGCTGAGCAGCCTTGTCTGCCCAGCGATCAGTCGCTGGCACGCTACCAGCGATTAGTCGCTGGTAGCGTTTGGTGCCTGGCGATCGGGCGCTAGCCGCCCCTCTTCACATGGCGCCCAGTCGCCTACCATTTCCTTTACAAATTCCGGAGAGCAAACACTTTTGAGCTACCTGGAATAAACACTTCAATGCAACTCTCTGGAATCCGACTCCAGAGAGTAAACTTAATACATTCTTACCATTTTTCTTATCCATCAACACCATGAAACTATATCTTAAATCCAACCAAAATGTTTCCTAAACTCGCCCAACTTGCAGCGGACTTTGCGGAATCCAACCGCGTGGATAGCTCTAAAACTCGAGCATATCCATATCAAACCTAAACAATTTCAAACGATTTCTATAACATGCAATTAAAAGCTTTAATAAAACATTTTACAAATACGGTTTATAAAACTTTGAAAACATCAGTCTATCAGCTAACCAGATCCCAAACAACCTAATATGTTCTATCAAGACAAAGTCATCAATAACATCCCAAAAATCCTTAAAACCTACACATACATCCCCCACGGGTCAGGTGAGCATCGACTACGCCAGCACACCACCGCAACAATCCTTCGTCAACTGAACTCATGCCTCGGGAGGAGGAAGCTCGTCCTCACCTATTTCCTCGTAAACACCTACACCATACAGACATCTATGAGATAAAAATCTCAGTAAGCTCTAGTAAATGCAAATGAATGTTGTGCATGTGACTTTATAAATCATGCTTTGTTTTCTTTACTTTTCTTTGCTTTACTTTACTTTACTTTGCTTTGCTTTGCTTTGCTTTGCTATAAACTGTATATCGAAGGGCCATTTAAACTATATACCGAAGGGTCATTTAAACTGTATACCATAGGGACATCATTTCTTTGCATTCACTTTAAAACGTTGTGCGGAAATTCGTTTTCACGACATTTGAAATACGTGATGCATGAACAGATATGAACATAAAATAAACAATCAACATGCATACCATCAAGACCGAAATGGAATAACCTATAACAATTATAAACCTATCTACCCGATCAAAGCAATTTAAAACAAACAATCCATTGAGATCCTCGACGCTACATCGAAGTACGGTGTAGGCCAATCGGCCAGAGTATGTCACGAGAACTTACCTTGAGCGCACAGAACATCGAGCTTCGTCCACGAGAGTCGTGTGTCTGAGGCAAAACACAATATTCGTCGTTAAAACCAACTTAAGCTATTGACGTCCAAATTACAAATCTTAACTAAAGAATTTTCCTAAATTCTTAACTTAGCTAATCGAGACGTTTAAACGACCAATTCATGCTCGATAGTTCAAAATCACAACTTACGAACTTTTCCCGAAAATCCCTAAATTCTCAAATTTAACATTTTTCCACAATTCAATTTAACTTCGTCCAATAACGTTTAATACGTTCAATACGTTCTTAAACTATAGCAACCTATCAATTTCGAACCCTAAATCTTGATTTTTAACGAAACCTAAACGAAACCCTAATTATTCCAACTCCGTAGAAATCAAAATAAACACTCTAAGATCGTAGGTTCATACCTAGGGTAGCGAGAGGAGGAAGAATCACGAAGAACGGAGGAGAAACGGAGGAGAACGGAGGCCGGAATCGTCGGATCGTCGCGGCTGGCAGAGAGCTTTTCTCTCTGGCGTTCGCGGGAAGCAGAGAAGAAGAAAATGAAGAAGAGAAAGAGTTTTCTCTTATTTTATAAATTTACTTTGGCAAATTACCGTTTTGCCCTTCCTTTGTTTTTATATTTGTTTCGTCATTCGTTTCGTTAATCGGCTAACTATTCGGTTTCACCAAATCTCCTTATTTCACCAATAAGTCCAACTTATTATTAAGGTTCCAATAAAACTGTCCGTTCGCAAATCGGACTACATTTACTATTTTTACTAAAACATCCTTTATATTACGAGAAACATAATTACTCGGAATTAAGCGTTACTGCTACGAAAATTCTCGTAAATTTCTTAAAATCCATATTAATAATTAGGATCCCAACGAAACCTTCTGTTCATAAAACGGGCTTGATTTGACGTATTTACAAAAAAACCATTTATATTTAAAATAGTAATATCCTGAAAAGCCGGATATTACAGTTCGCACGTCCAAAACCCCCCTTTTCTTCCTCTCCCTCTCATTCTCTTTGGCTGCTGTGCAAGAATGAAGGCGCAAAGGGTTTCCAAACCCTTTTATCTAACTTTATCCTATTTGCACTTTAAACCTATTTTTTATTTAATTTATTTAATGTACTCATGCTTTGTATTAACAAAATCGTTCAAATATTGAACCCTTTTACGAACTCATACTTAGATTAAAAATCCCAACTACCCGATATCAATTTACTTCAGTTTAACCGCACGGTATATTCTCAAATTACCGAATTTACCCAAAAATTTCGAAAAATAAGTACCCAATGAGGCTTTCCACTACTTGCATGCATTGATTTAACCAAGCCACGGTGACACAGAGCCAAGGCATGGTGGCGTGCCACGACACGGTCGAGAGCCAAGGCATGCCTTGGCTTACATGGTCTAAGATTATGAGCGGTGGCCTTGTTGCGTTGCACTGTGGCGAAGACATGCCTTGGCCTACATGTGCCACATCGTTGCCCACATTGTGCCCCTCAACCCCCCACGGCACGCACACCAGCTCACCATAATGCCCCCAAATTCCCCTCCCAAATGCACGCCCTCGACAACCATTGCTCGACTCAATAAGACAATGACTATACTTCCCGAGTCACAACAAGGCAAGTTCACAAGGCACGAAGGTGAGGGCCTTCCAAGGCATGAAGGCGTAACATGCAAAGGTGGCAATGCTTCCCGAGTTACAAGGGAAGGAAGGAAAATTGCCTCGCATGGTGGCCAATGACAATATTGGCTAGTCATATTGCATTGGGATGCCTATTGTGCTTGAGCAATATTGTATTATGATGGCCATTGCATTATGATGGAATGTGTGGCACCAAATAGTGCATTGTGCCTAAGCAGTATTACATGATGATATGACTATTGCATTGGCATACAAAGGCACGCATGGTATAAGGGTTGTGAGGCAAGGCACAGCTGGTTGCGTGCCAAGGCACGGTGGGCGCGCAATGGCACAGCTTCCCATGCCATGGCACGGTGGGCAAGCCAAGGCACGACTGTATGTGCTATGGCACGGTGGTCTAAGGGTTGCGAGGCAAGGAATGGTGGTGCGCCAAGCCTAGTAAGAGTGGGCGCATCTACCAGCATGCGCAGTATGGGCGCGCGCGCCGTTCAGCATGCGCGCGACTTGCCTCGCCCAGCATGCGCCTCGCCCTTTGGTTGTGCACGAGGTTGGCTAACCCAAAAAATACACCAAATGATATTGGATTAGCCTAAAATTTTAACCACATAAGCAGCAAATCATGAGAAGATATTCTGCAAAGTTTTGTGACTTTTCAACATTTGTACAATTTATTATAATATTTTAATGTATGTTTACAAAATAATTCATTTAAAATACGTATATCTTTGACAAATTTTGAAGCTTTCACAATAGACTCTCCTTATATTCACATTTAAAGGTACACAATTATTTTGGGAAAAAAAGTTCCAAAATTTCAGTTATGAGACAAAGTGACTCCTCCGCTATATGGCATATACACTTCTGCCAGACCCAAATTGGTCGAGATTGCTCTTTAGTAGGGCATGGGTGGCCAAGAGCGCCCATGGGCAGCAGTGGGCAGGTATTGCTCCCATCGTCGCAAGGTTGGTCGAGGGAGTTGCCCCCCCTGTGATCGGCAACCATAGTTGGCTCTAGCGATCACGGGCAACCGTGTGCCGCCACAGGCAACCGTGCGCCTCCCCAGGCAATCGTGTGCCACCATAGGTTAATATTGCCCTCAATCATGTACGGTAGTCTTTTGTCATGCTTGCTCACTAGGCAAAACTCGTGACCCCAGCTCGATAGTCAGATTTCGTGATCGGAGACCTTGTGCACCCACGGGGGGAATGGGTGATCTTACACGACCAACGGTGGGCATGACTTCTATCATTGCGACCGTATTTGCTTGGGGCGGACTCAGTCTCTTGTGCCTCACAACGGGGGCATATGGCTGACGATTGCGTAGGCAGGCCTATTGGCAAGCCTCACTTGTGAACCTTGCTTCGTAGTCCATTTTTGTGATCGACATGTTGACTTAACTTATGTTTAAGTCTAACGATATTTTTGATGATGTGTTTTTCAATTGTGTGTAATTCGATTAAGTTAATTATATGAGATTAATAAATTGATTAATAAGTTAAATATTGTCCCTCATATATATGTCTCGAAATCTTTAGTGGAAATGCCCTTTGAAAAGGGTATTTTAGTTGTCTAACAATTCTGTTAAGTGTTCAGGGTGTGATAGAAAAATATAGCAGAAAATGATAAAAAGGCCACATCCACCGCTAACATTCAAAGGCCACATCCACCGCCAGCTAAACGACAAAATCCACATCCACCGCTGGCATTCTAAGGCTACATCCACCGCTAGCAGAAAATAGTGTACATCAACCACTGGCATTCAAAGTTTACATCCACCGCCAGCTACATGACAAAATTGCACATCCACCGCTATAATTCAAAGAAGACATACACCGCTAGCTAAATGACAAAGGTCATATCCACCGCTAGCTAAACGACAAATTTTTGAAGACATCCACCGCCGAAATTTCTGATGACATCCACCACCGAAATTTCTGATGACAACCACCGCTGAAATTTCAAAGGAGACCTTATCCGGTGAACAGTAACCTCTGAAGACATCCACCGTTAGATTTTCAAATCAACATACCACCGCTGGTCTCAAAGGCGAAGTCATCCACATCCACCGCCAGCTACATGACAAAATTGCACATCCACCGCTAGCTAAACGACAAAATCCACATCCACCGCCAGCTACATGACAAAATTGCACATCCACCGCTAGCTAAACGACAAAATCCACATCCACCGCCAGCTACATGACAAAATTGCACATCCACCGCTAGCTAAACGACAAAATCCACATCCACCGCCAGCTACATGACAAAATTGCACATCCACCGCTAGCTAAACGACAAAATCCACATCCACCGCCAGCTACATGACAAAATTGCACATCCACCGCTAGCTAAATGACAAAGGTCATATCCACCGCTAGCTAAACGACAAAATCCACATCCACCGCCAGCTACATGACAAAATTGCACATCCACCGCTAGCTAAACGACAAAATCCACATCCACCGCCAGCTACATGACAAAATTGCACATCCACCGCTAGCTAAACGACAAAATCCACATCCACCGCCAGCTACATGACAAAATTGCACATCCACCGCTAGCTAAACGACAAAATCCACATCCACCGCCAGCTAAACGACAAAATCCACATCCACCGCCAGCTACATGACAAAATTGCACATCCACCGCTAGCTAAACGACAAAATCCACATCCACCGCCGAAATTTCTGATGACATCCACCACCGAAATTTCTGATGACATCCACCACCGAAATTTCTGATGACAACCACCGCTGAAATTTCAAAGGAGACCTTATCCGGTGAACAGTAACCTCTGAAGACATCCACCGCCAGCTACATGACAAAATTGCACATCCACCGCTAGCTAAACGACAAAATCCACATCCACCGCCAGCTACATGACAAAATTGCACATCCACCGCTAACATTCAAAGGCCACATCCACCGCCAGCTACATGACAAAATTGCACATCCACCGCTAGCTAAACGACAAAATCCACATCCACCGCCAGCTACATGACAAAATTGCACATCCACCGCTAGCTAAACGACAAAATCCACATCCACCGCCAGCTAATGACGAAGCACAAAAGCAACTTCAGAACGCAACGGCTAGCTGTCTAAGTACAGATGCTTCTCCAATGGTAATATTTTTCCATATCCAGAAAGAAGCATTCAAGTATTGAAGACGATTACAGACAGAGTATAAAAGAGGAGAAAGAAGCTCGGGAAAATGACTTTTGCTGAAATTAATCTTGAAACCCTAACGAGCCATATTCAAGCAATACTTTGTATTTTCCTTTACATCTCTCTACTCTAAAACTTGAGATTTTATTTTTGAGAGAGTGTAGCGTGTGCTGAAAAAATTACATCCTACTGTAAAAGTGTAAAGGCTGTGAATTGTCGCCCATGAAGAGCAATCCAGTTGTTGTAAAGGCAGTAGATCGACGCCCGGAAAGTTCGATCTGGTTTTCTCATGAGGGGAAGGAAAGAATCTTCAAGGGGGAGCCTTGAAGCATGGACGTAATCAAGCTTAGCCGAACCACATTAAAAACTGTGGTGTCAAATTCTCTCTCTCTCATTTTTATTGTTTGATTATTTGTCGTTTTCTTATCAGTTGAACATAAGAGAGAAATTGATTAGATTATCAATTAAGTTTAAAAAGTCTAATTCACCCCCCTCTTAGACAAATACGATCCTTCAATTGGTATCAGAGCTAGGTTAAATATTGTTTAAGATACTATTACAATGCCATTCAACACAAATTCCACACACGTAGAAGGTCAAGCTATTAATAGACCTCTTTTTTTTATGGTAGTGATTTTGTATACTAGAAGACAAGAATGAGAATATTCGTTCAAGCCATGAATTATGAGATCTAGAACTTAATAGAGAATGGTCCTTTCAAGGCCATGAAGACTGAAAATGAAATTAATATTCCTAAAGAGTCTCATGAATTAACAGATTCTGACAAAAGAAATCTGAGCCTAAATGCCAAGGCAATAAACACTATGACTGTGCTCTAAATAGAGATGAATTTAATAGAGTACAAAGGTGTGAGAGCGCTCAAGAGATTTGGTGCCTTTTAGAGATCACACATGAAGGCACAAATCAAGTGAAAGAGAGCAAACTGAATATGCTTATACATGAGTATGAGCTATTTTCCATGCCTAATGATGAATCTGGTTCTTCTATGTTTACAAGATTTACTAACATAACTAATAGTTTAAAAGCTCTTGGTAAATCCTACTCTAGTGAAGAACAGGTCAGGAAGATTCTCAGATGTCTTCCAAGAAGTTAGCAGCCGAAGGTGACTGCCATTCAAGAAGCAAAAGATCTCAAAGTTCTAAAACTTGAGGAGCTCATTGGATCACTCATGACGCATGAGATCACAATGAGGGCAAACGAGAATGAGGACCTCAAGGAAAAAGAGGTCACAAAGAGAAAGGATATTGCTCTGAAAGCCTCCTCCAGTAAACATGAAGTCTCTGAGGAAGAAGAAGAAAATGATGATGAGGATATAGCTCTCATCACTAGGAGATTCAGCAAATTTCTCCGAAGGAAGAAGCTGCAAGGGAGAAGTTTTTCTAGGAATGAAAGGCAACCTAAAGACAAGGAGATTACCTACTTTGGGTGTGGAAAGCCGGGTCACGTGAAGGCCGATTGTCCACAAGCTAAAGTCCCCAAGAAATTCAAAAAGAGGGCAATGAAGGCCACTTGGGATAACAGTGAAAGTGACTCTTCTTCAGAAGATGGGGAAGTTGCCAATCTGTGCTTCATGGCACACGAATATGAGGTAAGTCATTCTTCCTGTGACAATGATAATGATGAGGGTGATCTAATAGATGCCTTCAATGACGTAGTTAAACAGTATAGTATGCTCAAAGCTAAATATAATTCTGTGAAGAAAGAAAATACAAACTTGATCGATGAGCATGCTAAGAAATGTAATCTGCATGAAAAGGAAATAATGGACCTTAAGTGTAGAAATGAAAAATTGAATAATCTTGTTCTTTGATTCACAAATGGTACCAAGAACTTAACCTTGCTGATAGAAAATCAGAGACCTACTCATGATAAAGCAGGTCTAGGTTATGATAAGTTCAATAAAAGGAAAGCTTTTAAGAACTTCTTTGTTAAACCTTCTACTTGTCATGCTTGCAATGAAGTAGGGCATAAATCATATGAATGTCCTTTAAAAATTAGTAATAAATCAAGTGGTAAATTTCAATAGGTTCCTAAGGGAATCAGACCTAACACTAGGACCCAAAAGATTTGGGTACCTAAGAAGACCAATTGATGACTGTTTTGCAGGTTGACTGTTCTCCCGGGAAAAATCAATGGTATCTCGATAGTGGATGCTCGAGACACATGACGGGAGACTCAACAAAGTTTGCTGTTGTCAACAAGAAGAAAGGAAATGTCACTTTTGGTAGAAACCAAAAGAGTAAGATTGTTGGCATCGACAATATAAGTAATCCTTCTAATCCCATCATTGAAAATGTTCTTTTAGTAGAAGGATTAAAACACAATCTGCTAAGCATCAGTCAGTTATGTGACAAATGATATAAAGTGATATTTAAATCAAATGAATGTGTGATTAAAGATGTAGCTAATAGTAAAATTCTGTTCAAATGATATAGAAAAGAGAATGTGTATATTATTAATTTAGATATCTTTGAACTTGTTGATGAAAAGTGTTTTGCTGCTAACTTGCTGGTTGATAGTTGGACTTGGCATAGGAGATTAAGACATGTAGGTATGGATACCTTAGCTAAGATTACTAAGGAGAATTTAGTTAGAGGGATTCCCAAGGTATCTTTTGAGAAGGATAAGGTCTGTGAAGCTTGTCAAATGGGCAAGCAGATCAAAAGTTCCTTTGCATCAAAGAATGCAATCTCTACTTCTAAGCCTCTCCAACTTCTTCACATGAATCTTTTCGGTCCTTTTACTGTAGCCAGTCTAGGAGGTAAATTCTATTCTTTTGTCATTGTAGATGACTTCTCTAGGTTCACATGGGTATTCTTTCTGAAGTCAAATGGTGAAACTTTTGATACATTCTATAGCTTTAGGAAAAGAGTTCAAAATGAAAAGGAGCTCATTATTGTTGCTATTTGTAGTGATCATGGTGGAGAGTTTGAAAATGAGAAATTTGAACTCTTGTGTCTTAAATATGGAATTGAGCACAATTTCTCTTCCCCTAGAATCCCTCAGCAAAATGGTGTTGTTGAGAGGAAGAATAGATCTCTCCAAGAGCTTGCTAAGACTATGTTTAATGAAAACTCCCTTCCTAAGTATTTCTGGGCTGAAGCTGTTTCAACAGCTTGTTATGTAGTCAATCGGGTCTCTATAAGACCAATTCTTGAGAAAACACCTTATAAGCTCTGGAATGGAAAAACTCCTTCTGTCAAATACTTTAGAGCCTTCGGTAGTAAATGCTTCATTCTTAATACTAAGGATAACTTAGGAAAATTCGATTCCAAATCTGATCTTGGAATTTTTCTGGGTTATTCTCTTTCTAGTAAAGTTTATAGAGTATTCAATAGGAGAACTCTAGTTGTAGAGAAATCTGTTCATGTCAACTTTGATGAGTCTTCTCAACTCACAATCAATGTGGATGATAATGATTCTTTAGAAAAGCATCTAGATTCTCTTTCCCTAGATAAGCCTACAGATACCCTTCAAGGAGAAAAATCCCTAGAACCCTCTTCAAATTCTCTAGATATTGTTCCTGTCAAGGATGAAAACTCTGCTCTGCCTAGAGATTGGAAGTATGTCAAAAATCATCCCTTAGATGAAATCTTAGGTGATCCTTCCTTAGGAGTAAAGACTAGATCCTCTCTTAGGAACCTCTGTGCCAATGTGGCATTCATTTCTCAAGTAGAGCCTAAGAAATTTGAAGAGGCTGAGAATGATGATAATTGGATTTTGGCTATGCAAGAGAAGTTAAATCAATTTGAAATGAGCAAGGTATGAGAACTTGTTCCACGGCCTAAGGATCATCCTATCATTGGAACTAAATGGGTTTACAAGAATAAAATAGATGAAAATGAGATTGTTGTAAGAAACAAGGCTAGACTAGTTGCTAAGGGATACTCTCAAGAAGAAGGTATTGATTTTGAGAAATCTTTTGCCCCTGTAGCTAGATTAGAGTCAATTAGAATGCTCTTAGCTTTTACTTGCTACAAGAACTTCACACTCTTGCAAATGGATGTAAAGAGTGCATTCTTAAATGGTTACATCACTAAAGAAGTTTATGTTGAGCAACCCTTAGGATTTGAAGCCTTTGATAAACCCAATCATGTATACAAACTTAGAAACGCTCTTTATGGTTTAAAACAAGCCCCTAGGGCTTGGTATGATAGGTTGAAGAATTCTCTTGTGGAAATGAAATTTAAAAAAAGTAATACAGATTCAACTCTATTTACCAAGCAATCGGATAATGACATACTTATAGTTCAAATCTATGTCGATGATATTATTTTTAGATCAACTAATGTTACTCTGTGTGATGAATTTTCTTCCCTAATGCAAAGTGAATTTGAAATGAGTATGATGGGGGAGCTAAAATTCTTCCTAGGATTTCAGATCAGTCAAACTGCTGATGGCATTTTCTTCTGTCAAGAAAAATACATTAAGGAGCTCCTTGAGAAATTTGATTTAGAATCTGCTAAATCCTCTAGAACTCCCATGAGTACCACAACCAAATTAGACAAAGATAAAAATGGAAAATGTGTGGACATTAAGAAATATAGAGGTATGATCGGTTCTCTGTTGTACCTAACAGCTAGCAAGCCTGATATTCTATTTAGTGTGTGTTTGTGTGCTAGGTTTCATGCTGCTCCTAAAGAATCCCACTTAAATGCAGTTAAGAGAATATTCAAATATTTGAGTGGCACTCATGATCTAGGATTATGGTATCCTAAATGTACTTCCTTCAACTTACTAGGACATTCTGACTCAGACTATGTAGGAAGTCTTATAGACAGAAAAAGCACTAGTGGAACATGTCAATTCCTAGGAGAATCTTTAGTGTCATGGTATTCCAAGAAGCAAAATTATGTTGCACTTTCAACGGCTGAAAGTGAATATATTGCTGCTGGCAGTTGTTGTGGATGAAGCAGACCTTGGAGGACTATAATCTTTTCTACAATAGGATTCCTATTCGGTGTGATAACACCAGTGCCATTAATATTTCAAAAAACCCTATTCAACATTCTAGAACCAAACACATAGTGGTTAGATATCACTTCATTAGAGATCATGTTCAGAAAGGAGATATTTCTTTAGAATTTTTCAATTTTGTAGATCAATTAGCAGATATGTTTACCAAGCCTCTTGATGAAAAGACCTTCAATAATATAAGAATAAGGTTAGGTCTCACTCGGATTGGGAAAAACTAAGGTTCTTCTTCTGTTGGAGATTTTTTGAGTAATAGAGCAGAATGGTCAATCCCAAGTTGTGAGTGTTTTCTTCGATTTCTCTCTCATTTGCCACTGGTAGATATGCATCTTCCAGTAGATATGCTTCTTCCGGCAGATATGCATCATCCGCTATACATCGGAAGATGTTTGCATCTCTCTGGTGACACGTGTCACTCATCAGGTGATATCCTTCTCAAGTTTATATTCTTATCGTCGGGCGAAGCCCTAAAACGTTTAAACTCCCTTGTTCAAGACGCTTCATCTTTTCGCGCTCTTTCAAAAGCCTCTGCACCCTCCGTCGGTTCCACTCTCCAAAGTTTTCTTTCTCTTCTTCGCATTTTAGTTCAGAAAGTTCCTCATCTATCGAAATGGCATCTTCATCACAAGCAGTTTCTGCACCGGCCAAGAAGAAGTCCAAAACCTCAGTTCGTCAGTCACGAGAGTTTCCTCGTGCAACTCAGTGGCCATCTCTTTACTTCCTTAGTCAAGTTGCCGAAGAGAGGTATCACAATGATTTCAAGCTTAAAACCCTTATTCCAAGTCGAGGTATAATGTTTGAAGATTTAGATGGTTTGGATTTAGTAGAACCCTTGAAATGTCTCTGGTTATTGGGGCTATTTGATGTTGAATCTTTCTATTACTCTATTTCCGTCCAAATGTTTTATGCCAATCTTAGTTATCCTTCGGACTTGTCTACTGTTTTGAGCTATGTGTATGGAAAACACATAGTTCTAACATCCCAATTTATTAATGAGCCTCTGGAGAGCCCACATTTGGATAACCATGTCCAGTTCTTTGAGACAGGGACTGAGCCCCTTTTTCTTGACTCTCCACAGGGTCATCAGTTTTTGAAGACCATTGCTCTAGACCCAACTCACATCTCTAGTCGCTTGAAGAGCAAGCATCTCAAGCTCGGCTCTTTCACCAGATGATAGGGTATAATATCATTCCTAAGGGTGGTCACTACGATGATGTAAGTGGCATGGAACTGTTTGTTCTTTTTGCACTTTACCAAAAGGCGCCCTTCAACATTGGATTCATTGTGTTGAGAAGGATGATCCAAAGTGTCTCAGCCAGGGCTACGTCTCTGCCCTACAATCTACTTCTCATGAAGATTTTTGAGAAGTTTGAAGTTGAATTTCCAGAGGAAGATGACCCCTTCCGCCTTCAGCCTTCTAGTTATTACTCGATCTCCACTTTGAAGAGGATGGGGATCAAAAGAACAAAACAGGGGGAATTTATTTTGGACGAGGCCCGCAAGAAGGTTTCTAAGGCAACTACTGTTCAGTTGGGGAAAAGGAAGCTTGCCCTACAGGAGGATGAGTCTACTCATGAAGGTGCGGATGAATCTGAAATCCCTGCCTTTGTTGATTCTCCATCATCCTCTCAGGTGTCACGCTCTATTTTTCCTTCTGTCGTTCCATCTTATACCCTTGTGGCACCTCCTGTTCACCCATCTGTGCCCCTTCTACCTCCAGAGAGTCCAACTTCTCCTTCACCTACTCCTCTTTTGCCATCTCTGGCTGCTCCACCTCTTATTTCTCTGGTTCCACCCACTGCTCCTCCAGTCCAAACCTCCTCAAATCCAAACCTTCAAATTGCTCCTCAAACTCTAAAAACCTATCAGAGGAGATCAACCATAAGTGAGGTATAGTTCACTGAGTTAATGACCCGCATAGAAAGCTTCGGCACTGCTCTCTCATCTGTTAAGGATGTAATATCCGGCTTGTACGAAATTTTTATATTACGTAATATATATTGGTATTTTTGTAAATATGTCAAATCAAACCCGTTTTACAAAAGGAAAGCGTCATTAGAATCCTAATTATTAATAGGAATTTTAAGGAAATTATGAGAATTTTCGGAGTTTAGACGCTTAATTCCGAGTAATTACGTTTCTCGTAATATAAATGACGTTTTAGTAAAAATAGTAAACGAGGTCCGATTTGCGGACGGATTGTTTAATAAATCAAAAATAATAAGTTGGAGTTATTGAGGAAATAAGGAAATTTGAAGAAGTCGAATAGCTAGTTAATTAACAAAGCGAAGGACGAAACAAATAGAAAATCGAAGGAAGGGCAAAAAGGTAATTTTGCAAAGTCAAATTTTAATAAAAACATCATAACCTCTCCTTCTCCCTCACTCCACGACTTTCTCTCTTTCTTCTTACGATCTCCCCCTCTCCACGCGGCGATCCCTCCTTCCCAGCGATCGTTCCTCTCCGATCGAACTCTGATTTCTCACGTTTTCTCCTCCAATCGACGCTTTAGGTATGAATCTATAGTTTTAGAGGGTTAGTTTTCAGTTTTCGCAAAGTTATACGGTTAGGGTTTCATTTAGGGTTTCCGTTAAAAACGTGATTTAGAGTTCAAAATTGATAAGTATGTCGTGTTTGAGAATATAAAGGACGTATTGAACGTTATTGGACGAAGTTAGATTGATTTGTGAGAAATGTTAAAACTAGAAGATTTTTGGGTTTTTAGGAAAACTCGTTAATTGTGGTTTTGAACTATCGAGCATTAATT
The DNA here is from genome assembly GCA_022432975.1 of Begonia masoniana. Lineage (NCBI taxonomy): Eukaryota > Viridiplantae > Streptophyta > Magnoliopsida > Cucurbitales > Begoniaceae > Begonia > Begonia masoniana. The sequence goes on from CM039510.1 coordinate 13,470,891, forward strand.
TGTGGTTTAAATGCCTCGATTAGTTAAGTTAAGATTTTAGGAATTTCCTTAGTTAAGGATTTTATTAGTTAGGGCAATAAATTGTTTGAAACTCGTTTTAACGACAATTTGGTGAAATTGCCTAGGTAAACAACGCTCGTGGACGGAGCTTGGCTTGCAACGGACACGAGGTAAGTTCTCGTGATTTTCTCTGGCCGATTGGCCTACACCGTACGACGAGGTCGTCTCGAGGAGTTTATTTAATCGCTTTGGTTGGGTAGTTAGGGTTCGATCATTTTATAGGTTGATGTTGTGTTTTGATGGTATGCTCCGTATGTATGTTTACTTTCTGTCATATTGAACTGTTCACGCATCACGTGTTTTAAAAGAACATAGAAAATGAATTTTCGCATGTTGTTTTAAAGAAAATGGCGATGTGGCCTGGAGAGGGGCACAACCTATTGTGGTGACCGATTACGGGTTTGTCACAATACCACATCTATTGCATACTCATACAGTTATACAGTTACAAGTCATGCGAGATGGGGCTCAGGCACTGCTGTATGTGTTGTAAGCGTGTACCCCCCCCCCCCCCCGGTCTAGCTGGAAAGAGTAGTCCGACCGCTAGATGTGCTCTCTCTGGTTAGGAGGTTGAGATCTCGGTGACACCCACAGAGTAAAGATAAAGAAAATGCTGCATGATTTCTGAACTCATATGCATAGCATGCATGTACATTTACTAGAACTTGCTGAGATTTTTATCTCATAGGTGTCTGTATGGTGTAGGTTACTTCGACATAGGTGAGGACGAGATCCCTCCACCTGAGGAGTGATGCAGTTGACGGAGGATAGCTTGCGTGGTGTGCTGGCGCAGTCGATGCTTACATGACCCGTGGGGATGTATGTATAGGTTTTGGGGTTATCGGGATCGTCTGGGCTGATGGTTGTATAGACATTTTAGGATGTTTGGATCTGATAGTGGATAGGTTAAATGTTTTAAGCGTTTTGGAAACTGATTTATAATTGTTTTGAAAATCTTTTATTGAAAGTATTTTGTAACTGTTTAGTGATTTTAAAACAGGATGATATGTTAGACTTTCAAACAGAATAACGCGGTTTATTTTCGTGAAAATGTGTTTTGTTTTATTTACGTCTCGAGTCGGTTTCGGACGGTATTTCGGAGGATGTATGAGTGTTGAGAGATTTGATGTTGAAATGAATGATAAGGATGTAGTTAGAGTTGTGTTAGTAAATAGTGAAGAATATGTTTAAGTGTTATGCAGGAAAATAAAGAAAAGAGAAAGGGTGAAGGGAGAGGGAGCCGCGCTCTCTGGAATTTTCCAGAGAGCCTGGTGATCGATAGCCCAGGGAGGGCGATCGATCGCCCCCTTCTCTGCCGAAGCGATCGCTGGTGAAGCGATCACTGGTGAACGCGATCGCCAGGGGCGATCAACCAGGCGAGCGATCGCCTGGTTGTGATCGCCATGGGCGATCGATCGCCAGATTTTGGGCGATCGATCGCCCCTCATATATTTGGGACGAAAGTCCCTTTTGCCCTCTGAGCGCTGGCCGATTGTTTTATTCAATTTTAATTGATTTAATGGTTTTATTTAAATTGTTTTAAGATTAATTTAAATGGTTTAACATCTTAGACTTCAACGATTTTAATTCCAATCCCGATTTCGATTTTAAAGTTTTATTTCTGCTCAAACATCAGGTAAAAAGTTTTAGGTATAAAGATAAAAAAAAAAAAGAAAAAATATATGTACGGGAAATTGGGTACAGTATTAGGGTCGTCACAAAGGATCAGATGAATAAATCTTTAGATGCCAAGCTCACTCATAGCAGATTAGACATGAGCATAGACCTTGACTCAGTTCAGGACAGGTTGACTAAAAGGATGGATAGACTTGAAGGCTCTTTCTCCAGGGACTTTCGGTCTCTTCAGTATGACATTAAAGCTCTTCAGCCAGAACCGCCTCGACCTCTTTGTTACTCAGCGGCTTGTTCTGAAGACTTCCTCCCTCCTATCATCAGACCTGAGGTTGACCAGGAAGTGAACTTCATGCCTTTGCATATCTAGGCTGCTGAGCTTAGGTTTGCTGATCCTTTTAGTTCCCATGTCACCGAGTCTACATCTGATCTTCAATGGTCAATGGCTGCACTTCCGGCTGTTCCTCCTGTAGAGCCACAACCATGTCTGGACTTGGTGGTATATCGAGGACCATCTCCATCTACTGCTCCTCTGCTAGAGCCTCCTCCATGTATGAACTTGGTTGTATATCAAGGACCATTTCCACCTTATGCTCCTTCTGCTCCCACTCCAGATATTGCATCACTCATAGGTCCTTATTTCTTTCCGGACCTTGAAGTGCCGTTTTCGATTATCCAAGTGTTGTGGAAGCGCTTTTTAGATTTTTCTTAAATAGGAGATATTTTTTTTGTAAATAATTTTACTGATATTCACATCTTTGGTACTCTGATTTTCCTACCTCATCAATATCCACATTATGAGTAGTTGACTGTTTTTTCCTATATTTTTTTTTTGATAATGTCAAAGGGGGAGAAACTAGTGTGACAGCCATATGTGAAATTGAAATTGGATTGCATGCACATGCTGTGCAGGAGCTAGGATGTAACGGCCCACTCCCCCAGCCCACGCCCCCGGCCCAGGCCTCGCCCGCGACCAAGCCACGTGTCCAGGCTGAGTGTCCGTGCAGTCCCCGCAGAGCCCTGCCACGTGGTAGCCATACAAGCCCACCACGTGTACTCACGATCTTCTCTCCCCTGGAAAGGGAGTTTTTGCCTTCCCCCCCACTCGAACCCCTGACCTCCAGGACATGATCCAAGGGCTACAAGTGAGGAGTACCACTGAGCTTTTTGTAACGGCCCACTCCCCCAGCCCACGCCCCCGGCCCAGGCCTCGCCTGCGACCAGGCCACGTGTCCAGGCTGAGTGTCTGTGCAGTCCCCGCAGAGCCCTGCCACGTGGCAGCCACACAAGCCCACCACGTGTACTCATGATCTTCTCTCCCCTGGAAAAGGAGTTTTTGCCTTCCCCCCCACTCGAACCCCTGACCTCCAGGACATGATCCAAGGGCTACAAGTGAGGAGTACCACTGAGCTAGCCTTTTTTGTAACGGCCCACTCCCCCAGCCCACGCCCCCGGCCCAGGCCTCGCCCGCTACCAGGCCACGTGTCCAGGCTGAGTGTCCGTGCAGTCCCCGCAGAGCCCTGCCACGTGGCAGCCACACAGGCCCACAACGTGTACTCACAGATCTTCTCCCCCCTGGAAAGGGAGTTTTTGCCTTCCCCCCACTCGAACCCCTTACCTCCAGGACATGATCCAAGGGCTACAAGTGAGGAGTACCACTGAGCTAGCCTTTTTTGTAACGGCCCACTCCCCCAGCCCACGCCCCCGGCCCAGGCCTCGCCCGCTACCAGGCCACGTGTCCAGGCTGAGTGTCCGTGCAGTCCCCGCAGAGCCCTGCCACGTGGTAGCCATACAAGCCCACCACGTGTACTCACGATCTTCTCTCCCCTGGAAAGGGAGTTTTTGCCTTCCCCCCCACTCGAACCCCTGACCTCCAGGACATGATCCAAGGGCTACAAGTGAGGAGTACCACTGAGCTTTTTGTAACGGCCCACTCCCCCAGCCCACGCCCCCGGCCCAGGCCTCGCCCGCTACCAGGCCACGTGTCCAGGCTGAGTGTCCGTGCAGTCCCCGCAGAGCCCTGCCACGTGGTAGCCATACAAGCCCACCACGTGTACTCATGATCTTCTCTCCCCTGGAAAGGGAGTTTTTGCCTTCCCCCCCACTCGAACCCCTTACCTCCAGGACATGATCCAAGGGCTACAAGTGAGGAGTACCACTGAGCTTTTTGTAACGGCCCACTCCCCCAGCCCACGCCCCCGGCCCAGGCCTCGCCCGCTACCAGGCCACGTGTCCAGGCTGAGTGTCCGTGCAGTCCCCGCAGAGCCCTGCCACGTGGTAGCCATACAAGCCCACCACGTGTACTCATGATCTTCTCTCCCCTGGAAAGGGAGTTTTTGCCTTCCCCCCCACTCGAACCCCTGACCTCCAGGACATGATCCAAGGGCTACAAGTGAGGAGTACCACTGAGCTTTTTGTAACGGCCCACTCCCCCAGCCCACGCCCCCGGCCCAGGCCTCGCCCGCTACCAGGCCACGTGTCCAGGCTGAGTGTCCGTGCAGTCCCCGCAGAGCCCTGCCACGTGGTAGCCATACAAGCCCACCACGTGTACTCACGATCTTCTCCCCCCTGGAAAGGGAGTTTTTGCCTTCCCCCCACTCGAACCCCTTACCTCCAGGACATGATCCAAGGGCTACAAGTGAGGAGTACCACAGAGCAATCGTGAGTACACGTTGTGGGCCTGTGTGGCTGCCACGTGGCAGGGCTCTGCGGGGACTGCACGGACACTCAGCCTGGACACGTGGCCTGGTCGCGGGCGAGGCCTGGGCCAGGGGCTTGAGCTGGGGGAGTGGACCGTTACATAGGATTATGGGGAAGAGATAATTTAATCAATTTTTACTTATAGTTTGTCATCATAAAAAATGAAGAGATTGTTGACTTAACTTATGTTTAAGTCTAACGATGTTTTTGATGATGTGTTTTTCAATTGTGTGTAATTCGATTAAGTTAATTATATAAAATTAATAAATTGATTAATAAGTTAAATATTGTCCCTCATATATATGTCTCGAAATCTTCAGTGGAAATGCCCTTTGAAAAGGGTATTTTAGTTATCTAACAATTATGTTAAGTGTTCAGGGTATGATAGCAAAATATAGCAGAAAATGATAAAAAGGCCACATTCACCGCAGACATTTAAAGGCCACATCAACTGCCAGCTAAATGAAAAAATCCACAAGTAACACCCCGAGTTCTCTGAACCCAGTTCGTTACACATAATCCGAACATAACTGAGAAACTTTGGAACAAATTTAAAACTTCACTCGAAAGTCAAAATTTGACATTTTCTAAAATCTCAAAACATTTAAAATCTTGCAGCAGAAATTCTTTTGAGCAAAACAGAATTAAGCAGAGCTATAAAACAATGTTTGAATAATCGGTTAAAATATTAAGAAATAATTCGAACAGAAGAGGTCAAGACTTAGGCGTGAAAACTTGAAAATCGTAAGAGTCAAACACATCTGCCACTAAACAAAGTCAACGAAAAGGGGCGGAAACAGAAACTGAAGGCTTTCACCGATCACAAAACGAAAAAACTTATTATACACTTCTACCGATGACGTAAGCCGGATGATTCATTCATCTAACTCACACCGATCACAAAACGACAAACTTATTGTACACTTCTACCGATGACGTAAGCTGGATGATTCACTCATCTAACTCACACTGATCACAAAACGACAAAACTTATTTTATACACCTACCGATGATGTAAGCCGAATGATTCATTCATCTAACTCACACCGATTACAAAACGACAAAAGCCTTTACTCACAAAACAAAAACACATCGCCCAATCACTAAATGACAAATTTACTGCCTACATCTTCCGATGGCCTCTACTGAAGACATCTTCCGATGACGTCAGTCGGATGATTCAATCCTCCAACATCTGCCGGCGGACAAAACACCCAACTTCTACTGATATACCAAAAAGAGACTCTAATAAGGAGTAAACCCGACTGCTAAACGATTTTGTACATTTTGCTGAAATCATTCTGATCATCACAAATCCACAATTCTTAAAAATTCAGAATAGCAAGCTACAATCGAAATCAAATCATATTTCTAAATCCAGAAAAGAAGATCACAGAAACGTTAAAAGAAGTAACAAACTTCTACTATCATTAAAATTCTCGAAACACTTCATCAGAATACCTAACCACTAAAAACTCTCATTCAGACAAAAGTTAAACCACCTCATCAGAGCACCTAACCGTAGCATAGAAGTGCTCCTCCAACTTCACATATTCCTCAGTAAACTCAGGGAATTCACCTGTTGAAAGCTCAGCACCTACATCACAAAACTCATCTATTAGCCTAATGCTAAGTAAGTAAAGTAGTAACGAATGAAATACTGAACATAAATTCTTAAACATGCAAATTTCTACTTTCTCATCTCAGTTGCATATGCATTCGTTTCTGATCTGATCCCCCTGTGAAATTGGGAGTTGGATCACTTCTCCCAAAGTCATACGTCCTCTCTCTCGATTAAGGGGCGGACTAGTTCCCTTAACAAACTGTTCAGATCCCCCTGTGAAATTGGGAGTTGGATCACTTCTCCCAAAGTCATACATCCTCTCTCTTGATTAAGGGGAGGATTAGTTCCCTTAACAACTGTTACAGTCTGTTCATTCCTTACCATGAAATTTTATGTAAATTCATTTTTGTATATTTTCAAAATATGATGCATGACATACAACCACAATCAAGCATAAACAATCCTACTGTTTTGTGATGTAGGCCCGAAGACACAAGCATACTTTACTTACCTGGCTCCCTGGAAAAGCTCGGTTTCAACTACTTTGGAAGCCTTGCTCACATAGAGTCATAAACAGAATACCAATTAGATCTTCACTGACCTCATCCTATACCATTTAGAAACCCTAAGAGCTAGTTTGGGACTCTGTCCTATGTGCATCCCCGATTCATACGAGACCCGACTCAACTCCTACGCCCTGCATTTCCCAGGAACATGCATCTACGATACTCCTCTATCGTCTATAATCATAATGCAGTAAGTTACCTTAGTAAAACTCACCTAAGTCGAAGGGAAAATTGGAGAAGGACCTCCTAGCGCACTCTGCTGAGCTGAGGAGCTGAGAGTCGAAAATGATTTGGGAAACAGTGGCGGCTATAGAGCATTAAACCCAAAACCTCTTTCCTTAAATACGTTATCTACTTTTAAATTTTCAATTACCCTTATGCCTTCGCCTAGTCATCCATTAACCCTACTTTTATTATTACTAAATAAAGTGTGCCATTAATTAAAAAAATTAGAGAATCGGGTGTTACACCACATCCACCGCTGGCATTCTAAGGCTACATCCACCGCTAGCAGAAAATAGTGTACATCCACCGCTGGCATTCAAAGTTTACATCCACCGCCAGCTACAAGACAAAATTGCACATCCACAACTGTAATTCAAAGAAGACATACACCGCTAGCTAAACGACAAAGGTCATATCCACCGCTAGCTAAACGACAAATTTCTGAAGAAATCCACCGCTAAAATTTCTGATGACATCCACCGCTGAAATTTAAAAGGAGACCTCATCCGGTGAACAGTAACCTCTGAAGACATCCACTGTTAGATTTTCAAATTCAACATACATTGCTGGTCTCCAAAGGCGAAGTCATCTGGTGAACAGTACTTTCCGCCAAATTCAAATTACCGCGAAGCTACAGTGATAGTCGTCCAGAGCTTTAACTCCTGTCCATTAATGAAGAAGCACGAAAGCAACTTCAGAACGCAACGGCTAGCTGTCTAAGTACGGATGCTTCTCCAACGGTAATATTTTTCCATATCCAGAAAGAAGCATTCAAGTATTGAAGTCGATTACAGACAGAGTATAAAAGAGGAGAAAGAAGCTCGGGAAAAGGACTTTTGCTGAAATTAATCTTGAAACCCTAACGAGCCATATTCAAGCAATACTCTGTATTTTCCTCTACATCTCTCTACTCTAAAACTTGAGATTTTATTTTTGAGAGAGTGTAGCGTGTGCTGAAAAAATTACATCTTACTGTAAAAGTGTAAAGGCTGTGGATTGTCGCCTGTGAAGAGCAATCCAGTTGTTGTAAAGGCAGTCGTCCGAAAAGTTCGATCTGGTTTTCTCATGAGGGGAAAGAAAGAATCTTCAAGGGGGAGCCTTGAAGCGTGGACGTAGGCAAACTTAGTCGAACCACGTTAAAAACTGTGGTGTCAATTTCTCTCTCTCTCATTTTTATTGTTTGATTATTTATCGTTTTCTTATCAGTTGAATATAAGAGAGAAATTGATTAGATTATCAATTAAGTTTAAAAAGTCTAATTCACCCTCCTCTTAGACAAATACGATCCTTCACGGCAGCCATGTGTGCCCACTGAGAGGGTCATGGGTGATCTTGCGTGACTAACGGTAGGCGTGGTTGCTATCAAGGCGATCATCTTTACTTGTGGGGAGCTTGGTTGCCTGTGCCTCACAACGGGGGCATATGGCCGACGACCACTTGGGCTGGCTTCTTGGCTAGCCTTGATGGTCATTTTTCATGATCGGTGACCATATGCACTGACGGGGAAATGAGTGATCTTGCGAGACCAATGGTGGGCGTGGCTGCTATCATGGCGGCCGTGTTCACTTGTGAGGAGCTTGGTCGCTTGTGCCTCGCAACGGGTGTATATGTTCAACGATCGCGTAAGCGCGCCTCTTGGCTAGCCTCAAAATTGATGGTTGCTCAAAGTTTGATTTTTTATGATCGGTGGCCATGTGCGCCCACGGGGGGGCGTGGGTGATCTTGCATTACCAAAGATGGGCATGGTTGCTATCATGGTGGTTGTGTTTGCTTGTGGGGGACTTGGTCACCTGTGCCTTACAAGGGGAGCAAATGGACAACGACCGCTTAGGCGAACCTCTTGGCGAGAGTCATGAGTTTCCTTTTTTGTCTGTACTTTGATGGTCGCGATGAGCTTTCTTGGCTTGATTGTAGAGTTACGCTCTATTACTTGCTGGATTTCTGGTGGGGAATAAGGATGTAGTTCCATGGATTCAGAGCTTTGTTTGAGCAAAAACGTGTGAGTGACATTCTGTCGTGTCACTTATAAGGATCTATGCTTCGTGCATTAAAATGTAGTTGCACGTTTCTTCTCTTGACGTTTGCTCCTTTGGGTTTCGAATTCGTTTGAGCAAATGTTCGTTGGTTTCTGTACAAGCAACCCACAACTCGGCATTTGATATGTCTCATGGACCCTTTCAGTCAGTGTCTTTGACGGATACAGGACGAACGTTAAAGTTGCTAATGCACCCCTCTAGGAAAATCTCTTGCATTCGTTCTTGTTCCTGCTCTTGATTTTCTTTGGTGGTGCGCATTCATTTGTTGCTTGTTGCGTCGGAGGTAGAAAATGAATGCGATTGTTCTTGCCCTCGTAATTTGGGAGTATTGAACGACGACCCACGATGCCTTAGAACGACTGTGACTGCTTGCCTTGTACGTTGACGTCACCTTCGGCAATTGTAGTCAAGGTCATAATCCATAAACATAGAAGGAATGCTACTTGGTTGATCCTGCCAGTAGTCATATGCTTGTCTCAAAGATTAAGTCATGCATCTATAAGTATGAACTAATTCAAATTGCGAAACTGCGAATGGCCAATTAAATCAGTTATAGTTTGTTTGATGGTATTTGCTGTAGGATCATTATTGTCTAGGGGGGGGGCGAATTAGATTTTTCTCGCTTAATCTCTTTTACTTAGTGTGATATAAATTTCTCAAGTGATTGCTTACTGAATCAAATAAACAGAGCGAGAGAAAAAACGACATCGTGATTTTTACGTGGTTCGGCTAACTTTGCCTACATCCACGCTTCAAGGATATTCTCCTTGAAGTTTCACTATTTCTCTTCCACGAGAAAGCTTGATTGGACTTCTCGGGCGCCAATCAACTGTCTTTCACACTTCTGGATTGAACTTCGTGGGCGTCAATCCACTGCCTTATAGTTTTAACAGGATGAAGGTTTAAGCACAAAGATTACACTTTCTCAAGATAAAATCTCAAGTTCTAGGGAAGAGATATGTAAACAATCGAAAAGTATTACAGATTCCTTTTTGCTCGTGAGAGTTGATTGTAAGAATTGGCAAAATTTTTTGTCTCGAGCTACAGTTCTTCTATTTATATCCACGTCCATAATCTGCTTCGCGTCTGTAATCTCTGTTCAAAAATATGACCGTTGGAGAACATCCGTACGCATAAAAACTAGTCGTTGAGTTTCTGGAGTCGCTATTGCTTGCGGTCTTCAAAAGTCTGGTGTTAAGACTTTGGACGAGTGCGTCGGACTACTAACTCGGAACAACAGCATTTTTCTTTTAACTGTGGACGACTGCGTCTTTCTTTTAACTGTGGACGACTGCGTCTTTCTTTTAACTGTGGACGTCGGCGTCTTTCTTTTAACTGTGGACGACAGCATCTATCTTTTAACTGTGGATGACTGCGTCTGTCTTTTGACTGTGGACGTCTGCGTCTTTCTTTTAACTGTGGACGACTGCATCTGTCTTTTGACTGTGGACGACAGCGTCTATCTTTTGAGCGTGGACTACAACGTCTATCTTTTGAGCGTGGACGACTACGTCTTTTTTTTTAGCGTGGACGACTGCGTCTTTCTTTTGAGCGTGGACGACTGCATCTTTCCAGATTGTCTCTCAATAGTACTTTGGACGACTAAGTCTGGACTAATAACACTTAACCAAAAAACCATCAGAAAACATAATACCCTTTTTAAAGGGCATTTCCAGATAAATGCAATTACCATAACAAACCAATTTATATTCAGTTCATATATTAAGCATAATCATCAAAAAATATATTTAGACTTTAAACTTAATTTAAGTCAACAATCTCCCCCTTTTTTATGATGACAAAACATATAAACTGTTTCAAGCATACTTATCTGTATTTCATTTAAATTTTACATACTCCCTCATGCTCTATGCCGTATTGCTTATCAATTATACATTCAGTGAATTTGATACCCCTCTCTCCCTTTGACATTATCAAAAAAAAAAAAGCAACAAAGGAGGAATGACATTCAGCACAGCACAGGAGAGATAACGGGAAAGGATAATGAATAATAAAAAAATAGCAGATGAAAGGTGTAAGGTCTTAGACGAAACTACCCAAGACAGAGAAGGGAGGACATGAAAGATACAACGGAAGAAAATCAGAAACATTCCTAGAAACAGCTAGAATATAAAACCCTTGCAAATCGAAAAAGATTTTCATCGTCATCCTCAGCGGCCGTGTCCACTGCTGAAACAAGAGGAATAGGAGAAACATGAGAAATGTGATCTCGATCGTTGGAATCCCCTTCATCCCCTGCATCCCCGGCATCCGCGGCACCCTCAGCAGCCAAAGCCACCACGGCAACACCTTCAGTCTCTGGCATTAGGACAACAGCAGGAGGCTCTGGCGCAGTGACAGGCTCAAACATGACAAGATCAGCAGAGCCAATAGCAGCATCATCATCCTTGACTGGGACAATTTTTAGAGAATTGGAAGAAAGTTCTCGGGAATTTTCTCCTTGAATGGTTTCTGTAGGCTTGTCTAGGGAGAGAGAATCCAGTTGCTTTTCTAAAGTATCATCCTCATCCACATTGATTGTGGGATGAGGGGTCTCATTAAAATTGGCATGCATGGATTCCTCTACGACTAGTGTTCTTTTGTTGAACACTCTATAAGCTTTACTAGTTAATGAGTATCTAAGGAATATTCCAAGATCAGATTTGGAATCAAATTTTTCCAAGTTGTCCTTAGTGTTTAGAATGAAACACTTACAACCAAAGACTCTAAAGTATTTGACAGTAGGGATTTTTCCATTTCAAAGCTCATAAGGAGTTTTCTCTAGAATAGGTCTTATAGAGACCCGGTTTAACACATAACAAGCTGTTGAAACAACTTCTGCCCAGAAGTACTTTGGAAGGGAGTTCTCATTGAGCATGGTCCGAGCCAGCTCTTGAAGAGACCTATTTTTTCTCTCAACAACTCCATTTTGTTGAGGGGTTTTAGGGGAGGAGAAATTGTGCTCAATTCCATATTTGAGACACAAGAGTTCAAAATTCTCATTCTCAAATTCTCCACCATGATCACTACGAATAGCAACAATAGTGAGCTCTTTTTCATTTTGAACTCTCTTCCTAAAGCTAGAGAAGATATCAAAGGTTTCATCCTTTGACTTCAGAAATAATACCCAAGTGAATCTAGAGAAATCATCTACAATGACAAAGGCATAGAATTTTCCTCCTAGACTGGCTACATTAGAAGGACCGAAGAGTCCATGTGAAGAAGTTGTAGGGGCTTGGAGGTGGAAATTGCATTCCTTGATGCAAAGGAACTTTTGATTTGTTTGCCTATTTGGCAAGCTTCACAGACTTTATCCATCTCAAAGGATATTTTTGGAATCTCTCTAACTAAATTATTCTTAGTAATCTTAGCTAAGGTGTCCATGCCTACATGACCTAGTCTCCTATGCCAAGACCAACTATCACCAGAGGAATTCACAGCAAAATATTTTTCATCAAAAAGTTCAATATCATCTAAGTCAATAATATACGCATTTTCTTTCCTATAGCCTTTAAACAGAATTGTACTAGATGAACTATCCTTAATTATGCATGAATTTGATTTAAAAGTTACTTTATATCCTTTGTCACACAATTGGCTAATACTTAACAAGTTATGCTTTAATCTTTCTACCAATAACGCATTTTCGATAATAGGATTGGCAGGATTACCTATATTGCCGATGCCAACAATTCTACCCTTATGATTTCAACCAAAAGTGACATTCCCTTTCTTTTTGTTGACAAAAGCAAACTTTGTTGAGTCTCCTGTCATATGCCTCGAGCATCCAGTGTCGAGGTACCATTGATTTTTCCTGGGAGAGCAATCAACCTGCAAAACAGTGATCAAGTGGTCTTCTTAGGTACCCAAATCTTTTGGGTCCTAGTGTTAAGTCTGGTCCCTTTAGGAACCCATTGCAGTTTACCACCAGATTTAACATTGTTTACTTTTAGAGGACATACAAAAGATTTATGTCCTACTTCATTACATGCGTAGCAGGGAGATGATTTAACAAAGAAATTCTTGTAAACTTTCTTTTTATTAGATTTTTCATAATCTAATCCTACTTTATCAAAAGTCACCCTTTGATTACCTAATAGCGTATTTAAGTTCTTGCTACCATTAGTGAACTTAAGTACAATATCATTTAAATTCTTATTCCTAATCTTTAGATCACTAATTTCCTTTTCATGCGAGTCGACTTCTTTAGTATGCTTTTCAACTAAACCTGTATTTTCCTTTTTCAACAGATTGTATTTAGTTTTTAGCATGCCAAATTGCTTTACTAAATTGTTAAATGCATCAATTAAGTCATCATCCTCATCTACTTCACTATCGCTAGAAGAATGACTGACCTCATCATCCTTGGCCATGAAGCACAGATTGGCAACTTCCTCATCTTCTGAAGAGGTGGCGCTCTCAGTGTCATCCCAAGTGGCCTTCATAGCTCTCTTCTTGAATTTCTTGGGATTCTTCTTTGCTTGTGGACACTCAGTCTTGATGTGTCCAGGTTTCCCACATTCGTAGTAGGTAAAACTCCTTATCCTTTTGAGGCTTTTCTCCATTTGAGAATTTCCTCTCATTCAATCTTTTCCGCTGGAGAAATCTATTGAATCTTCTAGTGATGAGGGCTATGTCCTCATCATCATCTTCTTCCTCAGAATCTTCTTGTTTACTTGAGGAAGCTTTGAGTGCAATATTGTTTAGCATGCTTTTCAACTAAACCTGCATTTTCCTTTTTCAACGGATTGTATTTAGTTTTTAGCATGCCAAATTACTTTACTAAATCGTTAAATGCATCAATTAAGTCATCATCCTCATCTACTTCACTATCGCTAGAAGAATGACTGACCTCATCCTCCTTGGCCATGAAGCATAGATTGGCAACTTCCTCATCTTCTGAAGAGGTGTCGCTCTCAGTGTCTTCCCAAGTGGCCTTCATAGCTCTCTTCTTGAATTTCTTGGGATTCTTCTTTGCTTGTGGACACTCGGCCTTGATGTGTCCAGGTTTCCCACATTCGTAGTAGGTAAACTCCTTATCCTTTTGAGGCTTTTCTCCATTTGGGAATTTCCTCTCATTCAATCTTTTCCGCTGGAGAAATCTATTGAATCTTCTAGTGATGAGGGCTATGTCCTCATCATCATCTTCTTCCTCAGAATCTTCTTGTTTACTTGAGAAAGCTTTGAGTGCAATATCTTTTTTCTTGTTGATCTATTTCTCCTTGAGATCTTCCTTGTCATTGGCTCTCATGGTTATCTCATGAGTCATTAGAGAGCCAATGAGTTCTTCTAGCTTGAGAACCTTGAGATCCCGAGTTTCTTGTATGGCAGTCACTTTAGGTTGCCAGGCTCTTGGTAGGCACCGAAGGATCTTCCTCACAAGTTCTTCACCTGAATAGGTCTTTCCAAGAAATTTTAAGCCATTAGTAATATTTGTAAATCGAGTAAACATGGAGGAAATAGTCTCATCTTTTTCCATCGAAAAAAGCTCATAATCATGTACCAGCATAATCAATTTACTCTCTTTAACCTGATTCGTTCCCTCATGTGTAACCTCTAGTAAGTACCATATTTCTTGAGCACTATCACATCCTTGTACTCTATTAAATTCATCTCTGTTTAGAGCACAGTATAAGGTGTTTATTACCTTAGCATTCAGGCTCAAATTCTTTTTATCTAAATCAATTAGTTCATGTGATGCTTTAGGAGTACTGACACCATTCTCAGTTTTTACAGCTATGTATGGACCATTCTCTATAATATTCTATAGTTCATAATCCATAGCCTGAACAAAAATTCTCATCCTAGACTTCCAATATACATAATCATTCCTATAAAAAAATTGGGGTCTAGAGATGGAATGTTCTTCTACATGTGTTGTGCTAGTGTTGAAAGCCATTTTAGATATATCAGCGTATTTCTAATTCCCAAATATGACAATATTTAACCTTGCTATGATACCAATTGTAGGATCGTTATTGTCTAAGAGGGGGGGTGAATTAGATTTTTCTCGCTTAATCTCTTTTACTTAGTGTGATATAAATTTTTCAAGTAATTGCTTACTGAATCAAATAAATAGAGAGAGAGAAAAAAAAAAGACACCGTGATTTTTACGTGGTTCGGCTAACCTTGCCTACGTCCACGCTTCAAGGATATTCCCCTTGAAGTTTCACTACTTCTTTTCCACGAGAAAACTTGATTGGACTTCACGGGCGCCAATCAACTGCCTTTCACGCTTCTGGATTGAACATCGTGGGCATCAATCCACTGCCTTACAGTTTTAACAGGATGAAGGTTTAAGCACAAAGATTACACTCTCTCAAGATAAGATTTCAAGTTCTAGGGCAGAGAGATGTGAACAATCGAAGAGGATTACAGATTCCTTTTTGCTCGTGAGAGTTGATTGTAAGAATTGGCAAAAGTTTTTGTCTCGAGATACAGTTCTTCTATTTATATTCGCGCCTATAATCTGCGTTAAAAAATATGACCATTGGAGAACACCCGTACGCATAAAAACTAGTCTTTGAGTTTCTGGAGTCACTATCGCTTGCAGTCTTCTAAAGTCCGGTGTTAAGAATTTGGACGAGTGCGTCGGACTACTAACTCGGAACGACAACGTTTTTCTTTTAACTGTGGACGACTGCGTCTTTCTTTTAACCATGGACGACTGCGTCTTTCTTTTAACTGTGGACGTCTGTGTCTTTCTTTTAACTGTGGACGACAGCGTCTATCTTTTAACTGTGGACGACTGCGTCTGTCTTTTGATTGTGGACGTCTGCGTCTTTTTCTTAACTGTGGACGACTGCGTCTGTCTTTTGATTGTGGAGGACAGTGTCTATCTTTTGAGCGTGGACAAATGCCTCTTTCTTTTGAGCGTGGACGACTGCGTCTTTCCAGACTGTCTGTCAATAGTACTTTGGACGAGTAAGTCTAGACTAATAACACTTAACCAAAAAAACCATAAGAAAACATAATACCATTTTTAAAGGGTATTTCCAGATAAATGCAATTACCATAACAAACTAATTTATATTCAGTTCATATATTAAGCATAATCATCAAAAAATATATTTAGACTATAAACTTAATTTAAGTCAACATTTGCTACTCGGATAACTGTAGTAATTCTAGAGCTAATACTTGCAACAAACCTCGACTTCTAGAATGAACCTATTTATTAGATAAAAGGTCGCATGACCTTTGTGTCGGAGACAAATCATTCAAATTTTTGCCTTATCAACTTTCGATGGTAGAATAGTGGCATACTATGGTGGTGACGGGTGACAGAGAATTAAGGTTTGATTCTAGAGAGGGACCTGAGAAACAGTACGTGAAGCATTCTAGTCAAGGGCACGTCTGCCTAGGCGTTACACATCACAGCCCCCCGCATAAAAAAAAAAATTAATTCCTCGATCAAAGTAGACTTGTGCTGCTTTGTTGGGTTTTGTTGGCTTTTGGGTGGTCGGGGAGGCAACGTTGGAATCCCGTGTGGGCAACCTCGCGGGTTGTCTAAATTTGAGTCCTCAGCATCTTGTAGCGCGATTGACGGTGGTTGCCATGCCCTCGACGAATTACATTGAGCCTGCGAGACGTGCGCTTGGGAACTCCTCGTTGACCCTAATGCGTCGACTCGTTGGACAACACTAGTTAAAAGATGTTATCGAAGTAACCCCAAGTCATGCGGGATTACCCGCTAAGTTTAAGCCTATCAATAAGCCGAGGTAAAGAAACTTACAAGGATTCCCTTAGTAACAGCGAGCGAACCAAGAATAGCCCAACTTGAGAATCAGGCGCCCTCGGCGTTCGAATTGTAGTCTGGAGAAGCGTCCTCAGCTGCAGATCGGGCTCAAGTCTCCTAGAAGGGGGTGCCGGAAAGGGTGAGAGCTCCGTCGTGCCTGAACTATGTTGCGCCATGAAGCGTTCTCTACGAGTCGGGTTGTTTGAGAATGTTGCTCAAATCGGGCGGTAAATTCCGTCCAATATGTCAAAAATCTAAAACTTATTTTCATATGTGAATTCCAATATTTGGTTCTTTCTATTCATGAGATTTTTGTTCCCTATTAATATAGAACAATTGTTTGATTTAGAGAATTGAAAAATAAGTTTTATTCTTGTTACCGAGGTAGAAAAGTCTTTTCTACTTCAGAAAAGAAATGTCTCATGTGTCGAAAATACATTTCTTCATAATTTGCATGTGTTCATCGTATTTAAGATGTCCATAAGCTTACATTCGAGGTGAGGAGATTGTCAAAGAACATTGGTGGTATTAAAACGTGGGCATACCTAAAGTTGTAAGATCAACTAGAGTTGTTCTTGTCAAAAGCATGCATCTAGGATAATTTTTTTGGTTTTCTTTGTTAGAATTATAATGATTTATAATTTTATTTAGATTTAAATTATTAAACTATAAATTATATATTAGGTTATTATGAGTTTTGTTTATTTTAGGGATTCAATAATCCTAATTGAATCCAACACTCTTACTTTATATCTAATTTATTTAATAGATCACATTTTTTATTATTTCTGAAAACTGTTTCAAAATACACATAGGTAAAATACACACTAAGTCACGAACTCTGGTAATTTCTGGAGTAAGTTTGTAACACCCGGTTTATTAGAATTAAAATAACCTATTAATCTTCTAAGTGTGAATTTTATAGAATAAAATTCGGGGTAAAATCAATTAGGTTAATAAGTAACTAAGTGAGGGCATAAGGGTAATTGTCAATTTATGTTATGGATAACATATTTAAGGAAAGATTGAATGAGGTATAGCCGTCATACTCATTTCACTCTCGGTTTTCAGCTCAACCCAGCAGAACTCTTTAGGCGATTTCCTCACCGATTCCTCCAACCAAGGTGAGTTTAGATTCGATTAATTGCTGATTTTAGTACCTAGGTAGCTTAAGGATCCCAATGTATGCATTTTGATAATGTTGCGAGTGAGAGATTCTGCTTGAGGGTTAGAGCAGAATCGGGAATGTTAGATAAATAGAAATGTCAAACCAACTCCTTAGATTTCTGAATAGCTTAGATTAAGGTTTAACATTCTGTTTATGAATATAGGTGAACAAACCCCCGAAGTAGCTCTTAACCGAGCATTTGCTAGGAATCCAGGTAAGTAAAGTATTGCTTGTGCCTTCGGGCCTACATCACAAAACAGTAGGTTTGTGCGTGATTGTATGTTTCTGTTATCCATGCATCATGATTTATTAAAAACTACGAAAATGATTTTTCATGTAAGAAATGGTAAGGTATGAACTGTATGCGACAGACAAACTATTAAGGGAGCTAATCCACCCCTTAACTTATGAAGGGATTTATACATTGGGAGAATTGATCCCACTCCCAAGGGAAACATGGGATCAGATCAAGTGTTAAGGGAATTCATCTGCCCCTTAATTAAGTAGGAGGATGTAGACATTGGGAGAATTGATCCCACTCCCAAGGGAACCATGGGAACAGATCAAGTTGTGAATGAACGTGTATGCCACTGAGATGAGAAAGTAGAAACTGCATGTTTAGGAGTTTAAGTTCAGCATTACTTTACATATATAAATATATTGCTTTACTTGCTTAGCATTAGGCTAATAGATGAGTTTTGTGATGTAGGCGAAGAAGAGTTAGCAGGTGTGTCCCCTGATCATGTTGAGGAGTAGAGGATGTTGAAGGAGTGCATTCAGGCTTCAACTTGGTAACTGATGAGGCGGTTTAGCATGTTGTCTACAGATGAGGAGGTTTAGTGGATAATGATTTAATCTGAATACATTGAGTTTTTATTAAATGAGGCTACAGCTGTTCGATTTCGTTTCCTTTTGAGAATTTCTGATTTTCATGTTCTTACTGATATTTTTTTATCAATACAATGACTTGGAGTGTTACGAATGGATTTTTGGTAAAATGTTTTAAGTCTGGTTGATAGTCGAAGTTTTCTTGGTTTATAGATATGTTGTTTAGTCCATTGGTAGGAGTCGAATAATTCTGTATCAGTGGATATGTGTAGAGGTTTATTGCATTCGGATGAAGGAAGTCGTGTTGATGTCTATCGGAAGATGAAAGTCTATCGGTAGATGTCTTAAAAAGTCACGTGAGAAGCACGTGTCGGCAGATGTAGTCTATTCGATCGGAAGATGTAGAGTATTAAGTTTGTTGTGTAGTGATCGGCAGGTGCAGTCCGAGGGAGTTAAGTGATTTTGTCGTTTAGAGAATCGGAAGATGTAGTGCGTATTTTAATTCTATTGGAAAGGGACATATTGTCGTTATCGTTAGATGTCGTGTGTTTGTCTGTTGGGAGATGAAATTGCGCTGACTTCATCGGCAGATGAAGTCATACTGACTTCATCGGCAGATGAAGTGGTATATGGAGTTACGATGACTTCATCGGCAGAAGAAGTCGAGAGAGAAGCTGTGTAGACGTTATCGGCAGAGGGTGTGCGTTGTTTGTACACGTCATCGGTAGATGAAGCCTACCGAGTGATGTCTTTTGTTTTCATTCCTTCCGGCTGACGTCATCGGCAGAAGTCTTCGGTTTTCTATTTCTGCTTCTTTCGTTGACCTTGTCGTCGGCAGATGACTTCAACATTTCCGTTAAACATCCCAACAATATTTTCTACAGTTTGTCTAACTTCATTGTTGATTTAAATGATTTTCCGCTGCAAAGTTTTCAAATGTTTTGAATGTTTAGAAAACGTCAAATTTTGAATGTCGAATGAAGTTTTAAAAATTTATCCGAAATTTCTTAGTCATGGTAGAGTGAAGTGTAGCGAACCGGGTTTAGATAATTCGGGGCGTTACAGTATGGTATCAGAGACATGCTGCTAAACCGTTCAGAAGATTACTCATCAGTGCCAATCGTCGCATGAAAGTACTCCAACAACTGTAAGTGTTTATGTTAGCTTTAGTTATAAGATGTTTATGAGTATAGATAACTTTGTGCAGAACCTTAGACAAATGGCTAGACGACCAGGGAGACCAAGAGTACCTAGGGAGATGCCGAACTTGAGGAGTGAAGAAGATTCAAGTGTAATTAGACAGCTGACGGAATTGATGCGTCAGCAGACAGACATTGTGCGACAGCAATCTGACCAGTTAGGTGTGTTATTGAGTCGGGAAACACAAGGAAGTGCCAATTCAGGTCACGTCAATGAGCATTCAGGGGATAGATTTCGTAGGCTGCAACCACCCACATTTGATGGAAAGTCATCTAACCCGATTGTTGCTGAGGAATGGCTTCGAAAGATTGAGAGCATGTTCAGATGTGCCAATGTTGGAGACGGAGAGAAAGTCATTTTGGCAACGTTTCATCTAGCAGGGGATGCACAACTTTGGTGGGAGTCGCTGGAGATCACCACCGATATTGCAACCATGTCCTGGTCGCAATTCAAGGAAGTCTTCTATGAGAAATATTTTAGCACCACTGTCCAGAACGCAAAGAAGGCTAAGTTTTTGAGTTTGAAGCAGACTGGGTCTGTGGCAGAGTACAACAGGCAATTCGAGTCTCTGTCAAGGTTTGCTGGATACCTCGTTCATAGAAATGAGGATAAAGTGTTTCAATACCTGCAAGGTCTAAAGCCAGAGATTTACAGAGGAGTGAAGTACTCAGGCATTAAAGGCTTGTCATTCAGCGAAGTAGTGTCTACTGCATTGGAGGCAGAAGAAGCTGAAATGAAGTGTACTAGACCAAAGGAAGCCCCGCGAAAGTTCTTTAAGCCCCACCAGCAGAGAGGGATAAAGAGGCCTGCTGGAGGCCAGGGTAGTCAGGGTTCTGGAAAGAAGGTACCGGATGCCGAGAAGTTTCCTCAGTGCATGAAATGTATGAAAAATCACCTGGGCGAGTGTAGGTTTGGGACTGGTAAGTGTTATAACTGTGAGGAGTTTGGACATTCGTTTAAGGATTGCCCGAAGCCCAGAGTCCTTCGATGTTTCAACTGTAATAAGACTGGCCACGTCATCAGAGACTGCCCAACGTTGAAGAGTGGCCCTGCTAAAATAAAGCCGAGAATATTTTCTATGATGGAGTCGGGAGAAGGAGACCAGCCTGCTGTTGTGTCAGGTACTATATTGGTTAATTCTATGCCTGCTTTTACCTTGCTAGATTCAGGCGCAACGCACTCCTTTGTTGCGTCTACTTTTGCTGATAAGTTGGAAGTACAATCCACCCCTTCTAGGCATGTATTCAATGTTGCTTTACCCTCTGGTGAGCATTTGCATTCCAATCATGTATTGCATAATTGCATGGTATTAGTAGGGGACAAAAACCTATCTGCTGATTTAATTGTTATGGATATAACGGGATTTGATGTAATCCTAGGAATGGACTGGTTGTTTAATCACCACGCCATAATCGATTGTAGGACTGGAATAGTTAGTTTCCAACCCCCTGGTAGTTTGAAGCATACCTTTCAAGCTCTGAAGAAGAGTGAGGAAATGACCGTGATGTCTTCTATAAATAGTAGACCCACCCCATGCAGGGAGTATTTGTGCTTTTTGGCCAGCGTTTTAGACACACAACATTTAGGAAGATCAAGTCCCCAAAATGTCTTGGTTGTTCAAGAATTTCCTGAAGTATTCTTAGATGACCTTCCTGGCTTGCCACCAGATAGGGAAATTGAATTTGTTGTGGATGTTTACCCAGGCGCCGAGCCTGTATCTAAGAATCCTTATAGACTAGCACCTACAGAGCTTAAAGAATTAAAGAAACAGTTGGAAGAACTATTAGAGAAAGGGTTCATACGCCCAAGCTTTTCGCCGTGGGGTGCACCTGTCCTTTTTGTCAAAAAGAAAGATGGATCAATGCGTATGTGCATAGACTATAGGGAATTAAATAAGCTAACTATCAAAAACAAGTATCCCCTACCGAGAATTGATGACTTATTTGACCAGCTTAGAGGTGCAAAAGTTTTCTCTAAGATTGACCTTAGATCCGGTTATTACCAACTGAAGGTTAAATCCGAAGATATCCCAAAGACTGCCTTTCGTACTAGGTATGGACATTTTGAGTTTTTGGTTATGTCTTTTGGTTTGACAAATGCACCGGCAGCCTTTATGGATCTTATGAATAGGGTGTTTCACGAGTATTTGGACAAGTTTGTTATTGTATTCATTGATGACATTCTAATTTATTCTAAGACCAAGGAGGAGCACACAAGACACTTAAACTTAGTATTAGAATTATTAAAGCAGCGCCAACTATACGCCAAGTTTTCTAAGTGTGAATTTTGGTTGGACCAAGTTCACTTTCTAGGACATGATATCCGGTTTGTACGGACCTTTTATTATATTATTATTATATTGTTATTGGCATTCTTGTAATTATGTCAAATCAGGTCCGATTTACGAAAAGAAAACGTCATTTCGATCCTAGCGATTAATTAGAATTTTAAGGAATTTACGGAAATTTTCGGAGATCAAACATTATATTCCGAGTAAATACGCTTTTCGTAATGTAAAAGACGTTCTCGTAAAAATAGCAAACGAGGTCCAAATTGCGAACGGACAGTTTTAATAAATCCCTGGCAATGAATAGAAGTTATTGGCAAAATATGAAACTTTCGAGAATCCGAATGGTTGGACGATTAACGAAACGAAGGACGAAACTAATAGAATTAAGTACTAAGGGCAAAATAGTAATTTGCAAACTAAATTTTATAAAAATAACAAATCACTCATTTCTCCTCACTTCTCTCTTTCTCTTCTTCTTCTTCTCTGGATCGCACGAACAGAGACACAAAGTTCTCTCTCGGCCGCCGACGCCAATCGCCGTTCCGACTCCGTTCGAGCTCCGTTTCTCCTCCGTCCTTCACGTTTTCTTCCTCTCTCGCTACTCTCGGTATGTAGCTTCAATCTCTGAGCGTTTGTTTCGAGTTTTAGTTCGATTTAGGGTTAGGGTTTAAATTAGGTTTTCCGTTAAAAACGCGATTTAGACTTCGTAATTAATAGGTTAGCTATAATTACGTATATATTGAACATATTGAACGTTATTGGACGAAGAAAAGTCGATTTGCGAAAAAGTTATAAATTGGTAAAATTTCGGGTTTTAGGGGAAAACTCGTTAATTTGGATAATCGAGCTATAATTAATGTTCGAAAAGCTTTAATTAGCTAAGTGAAGAATTTAGGAGAATTCTTTAGCTAAGTTTTGAAATTTGGACATTTATGGTTTAAATTGGTTTTAACTGTGAATGTCGTATTTTCTCAGACACACGACTCTCGTGGACATAGCTTGTGGTTCTGCGCGCTCGAGGTAAGTTCTCGTGACTTGCTTGACCCAAAGGTCTACACCATACCTCGTCATCGTATCAAGGATCCTTGAGGGTTCCTTGTTTTACGTTGTTTAGGTTGGGTAGTTAGGTTAGTTGTTTATAGGTTATGTTATATTGTCTGCTGATATGAACTGTTTGTTTACTTTCCGCTGATATGAACTGTTCATGCATCACGTGTTTCAAAATGGCATAAAAAATGGGTTTCTGCACGAGTTTTCAATGAAATGAATAATGAACGAAAATACGTAATCTGTATCTGAAAGGTCACGCGGGATGGGGCTCAGGCATGGCTGTAGGGTTTGTGAGCATGTACCCCCCCCCCCCATCTAAGTGGAAAGTGGTAGTTCGACCGCGGAATGTATCCTTTCCATTTAGTGGGCTGATATCTCGGTGGCAATATGTATGAAATGACCTGATATGTAATATGTATGAAATGACCTGATATGTAATATGTATGAAATGACCTGATATGTAATATGTATGAAATGACCTGATATGTAATATGTATGAAATGACCTGATATGTAATATGTATGAAATGACCTGATATGTAATATGTATGAAATGACCTGATATGTAATATGTATGAAATGACCTGATATGTAATATGTATGAAATGACCTGATATGTAATATGTATGAAATGACCTGATATGTAATATGTATGAAATGACCTGATATGTAATATGTATGAAATGACCTGATATGTAATATGTATGAAATGACCTGATATGTAATATGTATGAAATGACCTGATATGTAATATGTATGAAATGACCTGATATGTAATATGTATGAAATGACCTGATATGTAATATGTATGAAATGACCTGATATGTAATATGTATGAAATGACCTGATATGTAATATGTATGAAATGACCTGATATGTAATATGTATGAAATGACCTGATATGTAATATGTATGAAATGACCTGATATGTAATATGTATGAAATGACCTGATATGTAATATGTATGAAATGACCTGATATGTAATATGTATGAAATGACCTGATATGTAATATGTATGAAATGACCTGATATGTAATATGTATGAAATGACCTGATATGTAATATGTATGAAATGACCTGATATGTAATATGTATGAAATGACCTGATATGTAATATGTATGAAATGACCTGATATGTAATATGTATGAAATGACCTGATATGTAATATGTATGAAATGACCTGATATGTAATATGTATGAAATGACCTGATATGTAATATGTATGAAATGACCTGATATGTAATATGTATGAAATGACCTGATATGTAATATGTATGAAATGACCTGATATGTAATATGTATGAAATGACCTGATATGTAATATGTATGAAATGACCTGATATGTAATATGTATGAAATGACCTGATATGTAATATGTATGAAATGACCTGATATGTAATATGTATGAAATGACCTGATATGTAATATGTATGAAATGACCTGATATGTAATATGTATGAAATGACCTGATATGTAATATGTATGAAATGACCTGATATGTAATATGTATGAAATGACCTGATATGTAATATGTATGAAATGACCTGATATGTAATATGTATGAAATGACCTGATATGTAATATGTATGAAATGACCTGATATGTAATATGTATGAAATGACCTGATATGTAATATGTATGAAATGACCTGATATGTAATATGTATGAAATGACCTGATATGTAATATGTATGAAATGACCTGATATGTAATATGTATGAAATGACCTGATATGTAATATGTATGAAATGACCTGATATGTAATATGTATGAAATGACCTGATATGTAATATGTATGAAATGACCTGATATGTAATATGTATGAAATGACCTGATATGTAATATGTATGAAATGACCTGATATGTAATATGTATGAAATGACCTGATATGTAATATGTATGAAATGACCTGATATGTAATATGTATGAAATGACCTGATATGTAATATGTATGAAATGACCTGATATGTAATATGTATGAAATGACCTGATATGTAATATGTATGAAATGACCTGATATGTAATATGTATGAAATGACCTGATATGTAATATGTATGAAATGACCTGATATGTAATATGTATGAAATGACCTGATATGTAATATGTATGAAATGACCTGATATGTAATATGTATGAAATGACCTGATATGTAATATGTATGAAATGACCTGATATGTAATATGTATGAAATGACCTGATATGTAATATGTATGAAATGACCTGATATGTAATATGTATGAAATGACCTGATATGTAATATGTATGAAATGACCTGATATGTAATATGTATGAAATGACCTGATATGTAATATGTATGAAATGACCTGATATGTAATATGTATGAAATGACCTGATATGTAATATGTATGAAATGACCTGATATGTAATATGTATGAAATGACCTGCCTGAGCAGTCGAGGCGCGTTTTTGGACCCGTGGTGGGTGTATGTAAGGTTTTGGGGCTCTTCGTGATATTTGGATTAATGACGAACTGTATAGAACCTATTTAGCGTTGTTGGATCTGGCTAGGGGTTAGATAACGTTTTAGTAATGTATGTAAAATGCTTTGGTTTAAATGGTTTTAATAAACGTTATAAAATGTTTGGTTTAAATGTTAAGTTAAATGAAAATGTTTGAATTGTTGTTTGTAGGTTGCTACGGTTAAGCTCGATGTTTAGAGCTATCCACGCAGTTGGACTTCGCAAGTCCGACTCGAGTCGATTGAGTTTAGAATACGTTTAAATTGGATTTAAGTAGATAGTTATTTAAGTTGTGAGTTTATGAAATTTGGTGTAAAGAAAGGAGGTTTGCTCTCTGGAATCGGATTCCAGAGAGCAAACAGAAACGTTAAAAGCTGTAAGTGTTGAAGTGCTGGAGTGAACGAAAGAAGAAGGATCGCTGCATAGCATGCAGCGATCGATTTCTGCTGAAAGCAGAAATCGATCGCTTGCGGCATGCAAGCATGCAGCGATCGATTTCTGCTTTCAACAGAAATCGATCGCTTGCATGCAAGCATGCAGCAGCGATCGACGCTTGCGGCATGCAAGCATGCAGCGATCGATTTCTGCTTTTCAACAGAAATCGATCGCTTGCGGCATGCAAGCATGCAGCGATCGATTTCTGCTTTTCAACAGAAATCGATCGCTTGCGGCATGCAAGCATGCAGCGATCGATTTCTGCTTTTCAACAGAAATCGATCGCTTGCGGCATGCAAGCATGCAGCGATCGATTTCTGTTTTCAACAGAAATCGATCGCTTGCGGCATGCAAGCATGCAGCGATCGATTTCTGCTTTTCAACAGAAATCGATCGCTTGCGGCATGCAAGCATGCAGCGATCGATTTCTGCTTTTCAACAGAAATCGATCGCTTGCGGCATGCAAGCATGCAGCGATCGATTTCTGCTTTTCAACAGAAATCGATCGCTTGCGGCATGCAAGCATGCAGCGATCGATTTCTGTTTTCAACAGAAATCGATCGCTTGCGGCATGCAAGCATGCAGCGATCGATTTCTGCTTTTCAACAGAAATCGATCGCTTGCGGCATGCAAGCATGCAGCGATCGATTTCTGCTTTTCAACAGAAATCGATCGCTTGCGGCATGCAAGCATGCAGCGATCGATTTCTGCTTTTCAACAGAAATCGATCGCTTGCGGCATGCAAGCATGCAGCGATCGATTTCTGCTTTTCAACAGAAATCGATCGCTTGCGGCATGCAAGCATGCAGCGATCGATTTCTGCTGAAAAGCAGAAATCGATCGCTTGCGGCATGCAAGCATGCAGCGATCGATTTCTGCTTTTCAACAGAAATCGATCGCTTGCGGCATGCAAGCATGCAGCGATCGATTTCTGCTGAAAAGCAGAAATCGATCGCTTGCGGCATGCAAGCATGCAGCGATCGATTTCTGCTGAAAAGCAGAAATCGATCGCTTGCGGCATGCAAGCATGCAGCGATCGATTTCTGCTTTTCAACAGAAATCGATCGCTTGCGGCATGCAAGCATGCAGCGATCGATTTCTGCTTTTCAACAGAATTCTGGTTAATATTAGATTTAAAGTTTATAAAATGTAAAGTAAAATGAAAAAGTTATACGGGGAAAATGGGGTACAGTATTTGAGGCGTTACATGTCATCTCTGGAGAGGGATTATCTGTCGACCCGACTAAAGTTCAAGCAGTTAAGGAATGGCCCCAACCGAAGAATGCTACTGATATTAGAAGTTTTCTTGGACTTGCAGGGTATTATAGAAAGTTCATTGAAGGATTTTCAAAGATTGCTACACCTCTTACTAAGTTAACAAGGAAAAATGTGAAGTATTTATGGACCGATGAATGTGAACATAGTTTCCAAGCCTTGAAACAGAAACTGACCAATGCTCCAATCCTGACCCTTCCTGCTGAGAATGGTAAATTTAGTATTTATTGTGATGCATCCAAGATTGGTCTTGGCTGTGTCTTGATGCAAGAGGGAAAAGTGATAGCCTATGCTTCCAGACAGTTGAAAACTCATGAGAAGAATTACCTACACATGACTTGGAATTAGCTGCTGTAGTATTTGCACTCAAGATTTGGAGGCATTATTTATATGGACAATCATGTGAAATATTTTAGATCATAAGAGTCTAAAGTACATTTTCACACAGAAGGAACTAAACATGAGGCAACGTAGATGGTTGGATTTGTAAAGGACTATGACTTTGAGATTAAGTATCATCCCGGTAAGGCGAATGTTGTGGCAGACGCTTTGAGTAGGGTGACTCCATCGGTTTCTACGTTGATTCTAGACATACCGATAGCCTTAGAGACTGAATTCTTAAGGTTTAACCTTGAAGCAATATCTAGTGTGTCAGCCATGCTTTCGGCCATATCTTTGAGGCCTACTATTTTGGGAAAGAATAAAAGAAGTTCAAATGAATGACGCTGAATGCAACAAGTATAAATTGTGCATGGATTCTACTGACAGGACGAATTTCAGCTGCTCGGTTGATGGAATTCTCAAGTTTCAAAATAGATGGTTTGTTCCGGCTGATACTGAACTTAGAAAGGAAATTCTATCCGAGGCACACTCTTCTAGGCTCTCTGTTCATCCTGGAAGTACTAAAATGTACAGAGACCTTAAGCAGCATTACTGGTGGCCTAATATGAAAAGAAATGTGGCAGAGTACGTAGGGTCATGCTTGATCTGCCAGCAAGTTAAGGCTGAACATCAGAGGCCTGCAGGGACATTACAACCCCTATCAGTTCCGGAATGGAAGTGGGATCAAGTGACAATGGATTTTGTTACAGGATTGCCTAGAACAGCAAAAGGACATGATGCAATTTGGGTAGTAGTTGATCGTTTGACCAAATCTGCCCATTTTCTGCCTATAAAGATAACACATTCGATGGATCAACTTGCAGAGTTGTATGTGCAAGAAATCATTAGATTGCATGGAGTTCCAAGCACTATAGTTTCAGACCGAGACTCTAGATTTACATCTAAGTTTTGGAAAAGTTTGCATAAGGCTATGGGAACACAACTTAACTTTAGCACGGCCTTTCACCCTCAAACTGATGGACAATCCGAGAGAACTATTCAGATTCTAGAAGATATGCTCCGTGCATGTGTTTTAGATTTCCAAGGCTCTTGGAGTAAGTACCTAGCTCTGGTAGAGTTCTCTTACAATAACAGCTTTCAGGCAACAATAAGAATGGCACCGTATGAAGCATTGTATGGACGAAAATGCAGATCACCCTTGTACTGGGATGAAGTTGGTGAAGCACAGTTACTTGGTCCTGATATTGTGCAGCAAACTGTCGAGAAGGTTGCTCTCATCCGTCAGAGGATCTTAACAGCTCAAAGTCGACAGAAAAGCTATGCTGACAGAAGACGCAGAGAGTTAGAGTTTGAAGTTGGTAGTGAGGTTTTTCTTAAGGTATCACCATTCAAAGGAGTTGTGAGATTTGGGAAGAGAGGGAAGCTTAACCCAAGATACGTTGGACCTTTCTCAATCTTGAAGAGGATTGGAAAATCAGCATATGAGCTGCAATTGCCAGACTCTATGGAAGGAATCCACAATGTGTTCCATATTTCTATGCTTAAGAAGTGCTTGAGGGATCCATCTCAGATTGTGGAACAGCAGAACATTGAAATTCAACCTACACTGACCTATAAGGAGAGACCAGTAAGAATCTTGGATTATGCAGTAAAAGTATTACGCAACAAGGAAGTTCCGCTAGTGAAAGTCTTATGGCATAATCAGAATATAGAGGAGACAACTTGGGAATGCCAGCAAGACATGATAAACCAGCATCCAAGATTGTTCAGTTACTGAATTTTGAGGACAAAATTCTTTTAAGGAAGGTAGATTGTAACACCCAGTTTATTAGAATTAAAATAACCTATTAATCTTCTAAGTGTGAATTTTATAGAATAAAATTCGGGGTAAAATCAATTAGGTTAATAAGTAACTAAGTGAGGGCATAAGGGTAATTGTCAATTTATGTTATGGATGACATATTTAAGGAAAGATTGAATGAGGTATAGCCGTCATACTCATTTCACTCTCGGTTTTCAGCTCAACCCAGCAGAACTCTTTAGGCGATTTCCTCACCGATTCCTCCAACTAAGGTGAGTTTAGATTCGATTAATTGCTGATTTTAGTACCTAGGTAGCTTAAGGATCCCAATGTATGCATTTTGATAATGTTGCGAGTGAGAGATTCTGCTTGAGGGTTAGAGCAGAATCGGGAATGTTAGATAAATAGAAATGTCAAACCAACTCCTTAGATTTCTGAATAGCTTAGATTAAGGTTTAACATTCTGTTTATGAATATAGGTGAACAAACCCCCGAAGTAGCTCTTAACCGAGCATTTGCTAGGAATCCAGGTAAGTAAAGTATTGCTTGTGCCTTCGGGCCTACATCACAAAACAGTAGGTTTGTGCGTGATTGTATGTTTCTGTTATCCATGCATCATGATTTATTAAAAACTACGAAAATGATTTTTCATGTAAGAAATGGTAAGGTATGAACTGTATGCGACAGACAAACTATTAAGGGAGCTAATCCACCCCTTAACTTATGAAGGGATTTATACATTGGGAGAATTGATCCCACTCCCAAGGGAAACATGGGATCAGATCAAGTGTTAAGGGAATTCATCTGCCCCTTAATTAAGTAGGAGGATGTAGACATTGGGAGAATTGATCCCACTCCCAAGGGAACCATGGGATCAGATCAAGTTGTGAATGAACGTGTATGCCACTGAGATGAGAAAGTAGAAACTGCATGTTTAGGAGTTTAAGTTCAGCATTACTTTACATATATAAATATATTGCTTTACTTGCTTAGCATTAGGCTAATAGATGAGTTTTGTGATGTAGGCGAAGAAGAGTTAGCAGGTGTGTCCCCTGATCATGTTGAGGAGTAGAGGATGTTGAAGGAGTGCATTCAGGCTTCAACTTGGTAACTGATGAGGCGGTTTAGCATGTTGTCTACAGATGAGGAGGTTTAGTGGATAATGATTTAATCTGAATACATTGAGTTTTTATTAAATGAGGCTACAGCTGTTCGATTTCGTTTCCTTTTGAGAATTTCTGATTTTCATGTTCTTACTGATATTTTTTTATCAATACAATGACTTGGAGTGTTACGAATGGATTTTTGGTAAAATGTTTTAAGTCTGGTTGATAGTCGAAGTTTTCTTGGTTTATAGATATGTTGTTTAGTCCATTGGTAGGAGTCGAATAATTCTGTATCAGTGGATATGTGTAGAGGTTTATTGCATTCGGATGAAGGAAGTCGTGTTGATGTCTATCGGAAGATGAAAGTCTATCGGTAGATGTCTTAAAAAGTCACGTGAGAAGCACGTGTCGGCAGATGTAGTCTATTCGATCGGAAGATGTAGAGTATTAAGTTTGTTGTGTAGTGATCGGCAGGTGCAGTCCGAGGGAGTTAAGTGATTTTGTCGTTTAGAGAATCGGAAGATGTAGTGCGTATTTTAATTCTATCGGAAAGGGACATATTGTCGTTATCGTTAGATGTCGTGTGTTTGTCTGTTGGGAGATGAAATTGCGCTGACTTCATCGGCAGATGAAGTCATACTGACTTCATCGGCAGATGAAGTGGTATATGGAGTTACGATGACTTCATCGGCAGAAGAAGTCGAGAGAGAAGCTGTGTAGACGTTATCGGCAGAGGGTGTGCGTTGTTTGTACACGTCATCGGTAGATGAAGCCTACCGAGTGATGTCTTTTGTTTTCATTCCTTCCGGCTGACGTCATCGGCAGAAGTCTTCGGTTTTCTATTTCTGCTTCTTTCGTTGACCTTGTCGTCGGCAGATGACTTCAACATTTCCGTTAAACATCCCAACAATATTTTCTACAGTTTGTCTAACTTCATTGTTGATTTAAATGATTTTCCGCTGCAAAGTTTTCAAATGTTTTGAATGTTTAGAAAACGTCAAATTTTGAATGTCGAATGAAGTTTTAAAAATTTATCCGAAATTTCTTAGTCATGGTAGAGTGAAGTGTAGCGAACCGGGTTTAGATAATTCGGGGCGTTACAAAGTTGGTACCCATAAAACCAACAAGCACTTGTTCAAGCGTGAAATATTTCACTCTTGAATTCTGTGTTCATTTTATTTTGTTTGGTTTCTTGGTGATTTTCTCATAGTGTTAACTCATGTCTATTGTCTAATCTTGTGTAATTCATTCTAGAAATTGACAAACGAGTCGGCCGAGCAAAGTCGATTTTGAAAAAATTTGACTTACTCAATCTAGAGAGTTAAACGAGTCAATCCTAACGAGACTAGGGAGCCCAACGGGCTTGATAAAAAAAATTTCAATTCGAGCTAGCTCGCGAGCCAATGTTAAACGAGTTGAGCTGAGCCGGTTAAACGAGCTTAAACGAACAGACTCTAACGAACCATACATATATAAATGTTTTCAATATATAAATGTAATGTATATTTTTATAAAAAAAATTAATTATTAAAATTATAATAATTTTTTATCATTATAATACCAAAATATAATAGTTAGTTCTCTAGTTCACAAAATTGTTATATTAATATAAAATGACATTTATTTTAAAAAAATATTTTATATGATCTAATAAAAAAATATCATACAAATATTTTTTAAAATAATAACTAAATTGTCATATAAATAATAACTAGGTTGTCACATATCTTATTGTCAATCATTTGTAATTAAGATAACAAACGAGCTTAAGGGTGAACACAAACCGACCAGAATCAAGAACCGGACCAGTACTGACCTAGTTGGTCCAGTTCTAGTCGATTTTGAAAAAATTTGACTTACTCAATCTAGAGAGTTAAACGAGTCAATCCTAACGAGACTATATAAATTAATATAATTTTTATCATTATAATACCAAAATATAATAGTTAGTTCTCTAGTTCACAAAATTGTTATATTAATATAAAATGACATTTATTTAAAAAAATATTTATATGATCTAATAAAAAATATCATACAAATATTTTTTAAAATAATAACTAAATTGTCATATAAATAATAACTAGGTTGTCACATATCTTATTGTCAATCATTTGTAATTAAGATAACAAACGAGCTTAAGGGTGAACACAAACCGACCAGAATCAAGAACCGGACCAGTACTGACCTAGTTGGTCCAGTTCTAGTCGATTTTGAACAAAAGTTAAACAGTAGTTGGTTCTGCCTTTTGCAAAACCGAAATACATGATAAGTTAAATAGTAGTTGGTTCTGCTCTTTGCAGAACTGAAATACATGATTCGGTTCTTAGTTTTGAAGAAAAAAATCTGAAAAATCAACCCGGACCAATATTTTACTGGAGTAACCCTAACATATCGTCGAGTTCAGAGTTCCAGGGTCTCATCTTCGATTCTTTGCAGTTCGCAGTCGCTTGCCCTTGTTGTCGCTCAATGCTCACCCTCACTTTCTCGGCCTCACCGTCGCTCACCCTCTGTCGCAGTGTCGCACACTTCTTGTTCTTCGATTATAAGTTGGCCGCATTAGAAGTTTCGTACGTTTTTCATTTTTAAGCATGTTTTTATGATACTTCGTTCTGGATTTTGTATTTTGGGGTACTCTCTCGGCTTAACCGAAAGAGTACCGACCCTTTGTTTTAGGTTTCATATTGCAGCACTGACATTTCTTGTTTTCTATTTTATTTTAGTGGAGGAACTTTTTCTTTAGTTAATTAGGGTGTTTATTTCTCTTGCTGATTATTGCTCTATTTTGTTTGTCTTAACCGATAGATTTTTCGGAGCGATTATTGTGCATTCTATTTAGTAATTAGGTTGTGTCAATTACGTTTTAGCTGTGTGTTTTTGTTCTGTTTGGGCAGCTAGTTTCTTGTGAATTCAAAGCATGAATCCTATCATTGGTGTTTGCTGGATTTTTAATGTTAAGCTTTTAGAGTTCCTAGAAAGAAATGTGACTTAAAATGAAAATCTAAATCTCTTGTATTTTGATTTATTTTTTGTAAGATTACTAGATGTTAGTTAGATTGTTAGATTTGGCAACTTGGTTTGATAAATTGTTGTATTTTATAGGATGGAAACGGAAAGTATGAATGAAAATCAAAATGTAGAGATTCCTCCTATGACTAGCTCTAGTGAACGAGATTCTTCAAGCAAGAAGACAAAAGTTGATCAATATTTATCTGAAGAATTTGAAATTTTTTCAGACAATCAAAATATTTTGGCATGGTGGAAATTGAATTCATTGAAATATCCAATATTAAAAAAATTTCAAAAGATGTATTAGTTATTCCTATTTCTACAGTTCCTTCAGAGTCAGCTTTCAGTAATAGTAGACGTGTACTTGATTCTTTTCGTAGTTCTTTATCACCAAAGACTGTCGAGACGCTTACTTGCAGTCAAAGTTGGATTCGTGAGAAAATACATGATTTAGAAAACGATGAGTTTGAAAAATGTGTGTTTTAAAATTTTCTCTGTTCTTTTTAGTAATTAATATTGTAACGCCCCCGAACCCGTCCTGGCTCGGTGCGCTACTTTGCTAACCCAACCCACGTT
This sequence comes from Begonia masoniana, assembly GCA_022432975.1. Lineage (NCBI taxonomy): Eukaryota > Viridiplantae > Streptophyta > Magnoliopsida > Cucurbitales > Begoniaceae > Begonia > Begonia masoniana. Next base: position 13,504,970 of record CM039510.1, read on the forward strand.
AAAACATGATTTAAAATAAGCTTAGACTCGCTAATTTCTTTTAATCCTAACCTTTAAGCACCACGGCGTCCTTCCCAAAAATTTCGGCAAAGTAACGCCTGAAAATGGCTCCTCCAAAATGCTAAGTACCTGCACACAGTCCAATCTCAACCAAATCCAGAACACCTATACTCAACTATCCAGCATACGAAATCTCCAAAGAGCAGTAAAGAGGTAAACTAAAATACTAACATCCCTAAGTAAAGAAAATCCGCAGTATAGGGCGACACATCACCCTTAACTTAACTATATACAACAACAGACATCTACAATACGCTAACAAAATACAAAGTCCCACATCTCCCGAAGACCATGGTGGAGTCGCCCTGACAACTGCCCGTACCGGCACGCCCCGTGCATCTCCGACTGCTCCCAAGTCTTGGCTGACTCACATAGCTCACCTGTACCCGCGTCGTTACCTACACCACAGAACACACAGGCACACGTAAGCTTACGCTTAGCAAGTAGGGATTAACAAATACGACTAGATAAAATGCAAGCTACACACAACGGTGAACAAAACAACCAAACAACACAACGACACGAAACAAAACACATATTTGCCTGCATCAACGATGCCTTATTCTTTAATACAACACGACAATGCAACACAACCCCACAACACCACAATGCAACTCAAAAACCCGACTCAACACAACACGACAACACGACCAGACAATACTAGTTGCCCGCACCCGAAAGGATGCCTTACTCTTTAACACAGCACGACACAAAATGCAACTTCTACACTCACTGCTAGTTTCAATTACATTCTCCATTTATTAATCTTTTACCCGTGCATCTTTCATAAAGACCCTCCCGAGGTGCTCCACGAGCACTACTCCCCGGCGAGGCAACTCTATTCAAGATCAGTTTGCATTCCTAATTGCCTCATTACCTTTAATGCTCACTCATCAAACCTGTGCTCACAACTCATGCTCGCTCATCATCAAACCCGTGCTCACAACTCATGCTCACTCAATGCACAACATAAAATAACCACAACAATCAAATAATCACCAAACAACAACGAACAAACAACACCAACAACAACAACAAACAAACACCAAACAACAATAACCAAGCAATTCATTCCCACACTAATCAATATAAACCACAATAAGCAATTCATTCTCACACAACTCAATATAAACAACACACAATGCAATCAACCTAACACATGCAGTTTCTAACACTCAGTTGTGCTTATTTGCTGTAGCCAGTCATCCTTCATAGAGATCCCCTCGGGGTGCTACACACAAGCACCTCAGCCCGACAAGGAACACTATTATGGATTTCGTGTTTTAGCCGGTCATCTCTCATAGAGTTCCCCTCGGGGTGCTACACACCAGCACCTCAGCCTGACAAGACACACTATTCGAAATGCATTTTACAATTCACTTTATCTGATTACGTTCATGCTCACGATGCCAAACAACGCCACTAATTGTACCTAACGTGTTATACCATGATGTGTGCTTCAATTATGCAATACCCCATGAAACCAATAACACAACGACGTACGTCTCTCGTAGAATTCCATTCTACTCGAGACACCCAGCGTACAGCTCACACCAGACACCCAAAGCGTACATCTCTCACGAGATACAAAGCGTACATCTCTTACGAGACACCCAGCGTACATCTCTTACGAGACACAAAGCGTACATCTCTTACGAGACACCCAAAGCGTACATCTATTAAGAGACACCCAGCGTACATCTCTTACGAGACACAAAGCGTACATCTCTTACGAGACACCCAAAGCGTACATCTCTTACGAGACACCAAGCGTACATCTCTTACGAGACACCCAAAGCGTACATCTCTTACGAGACACCCAGCGTACATCTCTTACGAGACACAAAGCGTACATCTCTTAGGAGACACAAAGCGTACATCTCTTACGAGACACCCAGCGTACATCTCTTACGAGACACAAAGCGTACATCTCTTACGAGACACCAAAAGCGTACATCTCTTACGAGACACCCAGCGTACATCTCTTACGAGACACAAAGTGTACATCTCTTACGAGACACCCATGCATTTCCTACTCACCATTCAAACCATGCATGTCCCACAAATGCTTAACCAGACCAAAACAAAGCAAAGCAATCAACCATCAACAATTCCCAAACAAAGCAAAGCAATCAACCAACAATGCTTAACCAACAAAGAAGACAACCAAACAACAAACAACAAAATAAATCCTACCGTTCCGTGGTGTAGGCCTGAAGGCAAAACATAAACATCCTCTACTTACCTGGCGTCCTAGCCCGATGAGGATTCTCGGTTACCTGTCCACCCACGGCTCGACCTACGACAATATTCAAACTTTATTAAAATTAAGCTCACACTCACCAATTTACTCTCAATCTACTATTTCTAGTATAATCCAACTAAAACTTAACTAAATGGGCCACTAATTTGGGTTCGGTAAAACCGACCCGAAACTTCAAACGCGCGTAACTTTTGCGTCGGTTATCGGAGTCGAACGATTCCAGCGGCCACGTACTCCTCTAATAATCTATTTTACCCTATCAAAAGGAATTTTAAAACAAATAACTCTAGCTAGGTCAAAAATTAGAAAACCTGAACTGCCCCTTTACCCGAAAAATCCCCCTTTTTGATTTTCCATCAATTCTCACTCAATTCCTCACTAATCAACCACAAATACCCTCAATTTGAATAATCTAACCAAAATCCCGAGCTAGAGTTACGCGTTAGGTACAATTAGTGGCATTGTTTGGCATTGTGAGCATGAACGTAATCAGATAAAGTGAATTGTAAAATGCATCTCGAATAGTGTGCCTTTTCGGGCTGAGGTGCTGGTGTGTAGCACCCCGAGGGGAACTCTATGAGAGATGACCGGCTAAAACACGAAATCCATAATAGTGTTCCTTGTCGGGCTGAGGTGCTTGTGTGTAGCAGCCCCGAGGGGATCTCTATGAAGGATGACTGGCTAATAGCAAATAAGCACAACTGAGTGTTAGAAACTGCATGTGTTAGGTTGATTACATTGTGTGTTGTTTATATTGAGTTGTGTGAGAATGAATTGCTTATTGTGGTTTATATTGATTAGTGTGGGAATGAATTGCTTGGTTATTGTTGTTTGGTGTTTGTTTGTTGTTGTTGTTGGTGTTGTTTGTTCGTTGTTGTTTGGTGATTATTTGATTGTTGTGGTTATTTTATGTTGTGCATTGAGTGAGCATGAGTTGTGAGCACGGGTTTGATGATGAGTGAGCATGAGTTGTGAGCACAGGTTTGATGAGTGAGCATTAAAGGTAATGAGGCAATTAGGAATGCAAACTGATCTTGATAGAGTTGCCTCGCCGGGGAGTAGTGCTCGTGGAGCACCTCGGGAGGGTCTTTATGAAAGATGCACGGGTAAAAGATTATAAATGAGAAGTAATTGAAACTAGCAGTGAGTGTAGAAGTTGCATTTTGTGTCGTGCTGTGTTAAAGAGTAAGCATCCTTTCGGGTGCGGGCAACTAGTATTGTCTGGTCGTGTTGTCGTGTTGTGTTGATCGGTTGTTGAGTTGCATTGTTGTGTTTGGGGTTGTGTTGCATTGTCGTGTTGATTAAGAATAAGGCTCGTGATGCAGGGCAAATATGTTGTGTTTTCGTGTCGTTTGTTTGTGTGGTTGTTTTGTTCACCGTTGTGTGTAGCTTGCATGTTATCTAGTCGTATTTGTTAATCCCTACTTGCTAAGCATAAGCTTACGTGTGCGTGTGTGTTCTGTGGTGTAGGTAACGACGCGGGTACAGTGAGCTATGTGAGTCAGCCAAGACTTGGGAGCAGCCGGAGATGCACGGGGCGTGCCGGTACGGGCAGTTGTCGCGGCGACTCCACCATGGTCTTCGGAGATGTGGGACTTTGTATTTGTTAGCGTAGTTAGATGTCTGTTGTTGTATATAGTAAGTTAAAGGTGATGTGTCGCCCTATACTGCGATTTTCTGCACTTAGGGATGTTAGTATTTTAGTTTCCTCTTTAGTGCTCTTTGGAGATTTCGTATGCTGGATAGTTGAGTATAGGTATTCTGGATTTGGTTGATATTGGACTGAGACACAAAGCGTACATCTCTTACGAGACACAAAGCGTACATCTCTTACGAGACACAAAGCGTACATCTCTTACGAGACACCCAAAGCGTACATCTCTTACGAGACACCCAGCGTACATCTCTTACGAGACACAAAGCGTACATCTCTTACGAGACACCCAGCGTACATCTCTTACGAGACACAAAGCGTACATCTCTTACGAGACACCCAGCGTACATCTCTTACGAGACACAAAGCGTACATCTCTTACGAGACACAAAGCGTACATCTCTTACGAGACACCCAGCGTACAGCTCATACCAGACACCCAAAGCGTACATCTCTCACGAGACACAAAGCGTACATCTCTTACGAGACACCCAAAGCGTACATCTCTTACGAGACACAAAGCGTACTTCTCTTACGAGACACCCAAAGCGTACATCTCTTACGAGACACCCAGCGTACATCTCTTACGAGACACCCAAAGCGTACATCTCTTACGAGACACCCAGCGTACATCTCTTACGAGACACAAAGCGTACATCTCTTACGAGACACAAAGCGTACATCTCTTACAAGACACCCAGCGTACATCTCTTACGAGACACCCAGCGTACATCTCTTACGAGACACCCAAAGCGTACATCTCTTACGAGACACAAAGCGTACATCTCTTACGAGACACCCAGCGTACATCTCTTACGAGACACCCAGCGTACATCTCTTACGAGACACCCAGCGTACATCTCTTACGAGACACAAAGCGTACATCTCTTACGAGACACAAAGCGTACATCTCTTACGAGACACCCAGCGTACATCTCTTACGAGACACCCAGCGTACATCTCTTACGAGACACCCAGCGTACATCTCTTACGAGACACAAAGCGTACATCTCTTACGAGACACAAAGCGTACATCTCTTACGAGACACAAAGCGTACCTCTCTTACGAGACACAAGGCGTACATCTCTTACGAGACACCCAGCTTACATCTCTCACGAGATACAAAACGTACATCTCTTACGAGACACCCAACGTACATCTCTTACGAGACACAAAGCGTACATCTCTTACGAGACACAAAGCGTACATCTCTTACGAGACACAAAGCGTACATCTCTTACGAGACACCCAGCGTACATCTCTTACGAGACACCCAGCGTACATCTCTTACGAGACACAAAGCGTACATCTCTTACGAGACACCCAGCGTACATCTCTTACGAGACACAAAGCGTACATCTCTTACGAGACACCCAGCGTACATCTCTTACGAGACACCCAGCGTACATCTCTTACGAGACACCCAGCGTACATCTCTTACGAGACACCCAGCGTACATCTCTTACGAGACACAAAGCGTACATCTCTTACGAGACACCCAGCGTACATCTCTTACGAGACACCCAGCGTACATCTCTTACGAGACACAAAGCGTACATCTCTTACGAGACACCCAAAGCGTACATCTCTTACGAGACACAAAGCGTACATCTCTTACGAGACACAAAGCGTACATCTCTTACGAGACACCCAGCGTACATCTCTTACGAGACACAAAGCGTACATCTCTTACGAGACACAAAGCGTACATCTCTTACGAGACACCCAGCGTACATCTCTTACGAGACACAAAGCGTACATCTCTTACGAGACACAAAGCGTACATCTCTTACGAGACACAAAGCGTACATCTCTTACGAGACACCCAGCGTACATCTCTTACGAGACACCCAAAGCGTACATCTCTTACGAGACACCCAGCGTACATCTCTTACGAGACACCCAGCGTACATCTCTTACGAGACACCCAGCGTACATCTCTTACGAGACACCCAGCGTACATCTCTTACGAGACACCCAGCGTACATCTCTTACGAGACACAAAGCGTACATCTCTTACGAGACACAAAGCGTACATCTCTTACGAGACACCCAGCGTACATCTCTTACGAGACACAAAGCGTACATCTCTTACGAGACACAAAGCGTACATCTCTTACGAGACACCCAGCGTACATCTCTTACGAGACACCCAGCGTACATCTCTTACGAGACACCCAGCGTACATCTCTTACGAGACACCCAGCGTACATTGTGTGTTGTTTATATTGATTAGTGTGGGAATGAATTGCTTATTGTGGTTTATATTGATTAGTGTGGGAATGAATTGCTTGGTTATTGTTGTTTGGTGTTGTTTGTTGTTGTTGTTGGTGTTGTTTGTTCGTTGTTGTTTGGTGATTATTTGATTGTTGTGGTTATTTTATGTTGTGCATTGAGTGAGCATGAGTTGTGAGCACGGGTTTGATGATGAGTGAGCATGAGTTGTGAGCACGGGTTTGATGATGAGTGAGCATGAGTTGTGAGCACGGGTTTGATGATGAGTGAGCATGAGTTGTGAGCACGGGTTTGATGATGAGTGAGCATGAGTTGTGAGCACGGGTTTGATGATGAGTGAGCATGAGTTGTGAGCACGGGTTTGATGATGAGTGAGCATGAGTTGTGAGCACGGGTTTGATGATGAGTGAGCATGAGTGTAGAAGTTGCATTTTGTGTCGTGCTGTGTTAAGAGTAGGCATCCTTTCGGGTGCGGGCAACTAGTATTGTCTGGTCGTGTTGTCGTGTTGTGTTGAGTCGGGTTGTTGAGTTGCATTGTTGTGTTGTGGGGTTGTGTTGCATTGTCGTGTTGTATTAAAGAATAAGGCATCGTTGATGCAGGCAAATATGTGTTTTGTTTCGTGTCGTTGTGTTGTTTGGTTGTTTTGTTCACCGTTGTGTGTAGCTTGCATTTTATCTAGTCGTATTTGTTAATCCCTACTTGCTAAGCATAAGCTTACGTGTGCGTGTGTGTTCTGTGGTGTAGGTAACGACGCGGGTACAAGTGAGCTATGTGAGTCAGCCAAGACTTGGGAGCAGCCGGAGATGCACGGGGCGTGCCGGTACGGGCAGTTGTCGCGGCGACTCCACCATGGTCTTCGGGAGATGTGGGACTTTGTATTTTGTTAGCGTATTGTAGATGTCTGTTGTTGTATATAGTTAAGTTAAAGGTGATGTGTCGCCCTATACTGCGGATTTTCTTCACTTAGGGATGTTAGTATTTTAGTTTACCTCTTTAGTGCTCTTTGGAGATTTCGTATGCTGGATAGTTGAGTATAGGTATTCTGGATTTGGTTGAGATTGGACTGTGTGCAGGTACTTAGCATTTTGGAGGCACAATTTTCAGGCGTTACTTTGTCGAAATTTTTGGGAAGGACGCCGTGGAGCTTAAAGGTTAGGATTAAGAGAAATTAGCGAGTCTAAGCTTATTTTAAATCATGTTTTAACGTGGGTTGGGTTAGCAAAGTAGCGCACCGAGCCAGGACGGGTTCGGGGGCGTTACAAGATGGTATCAGATCATAAATGGTCGAGTCGTTCAAATGATTACCCGACATTGTGAATATTGTCGTAGTACGTTTTATTACGCTTTAGTCGGTCATCTCTCATAAAGTTCCCCTCGGGGTGCTACACACCAACACCTCAACCCGACAAGGCACACTATTCGAGATACATTTTACAATTCACTTTATCTGAGTACGTTCATGCTCACAATGCCAAACAACGCCACTAATTGTACCTAACGTGTTATACCATGATGTGTGCTTCAAATATGCAATACCCCACGAAACCAACAACACAACGACGTACGTCTCTCGTAGAGTTCCATTCTACTCGAGACACCCAGCGTACAGCTCACACCAGACACCCAAAGCGTACATCTCTTACGAGACACAAAGCGTACATCTCTTACGAGACACCCAGCGTACATCTCTTACGAGACACAAAGCATACATCTCTTACGAGACACCCAAAGCGTACATCTCTTACGAGACACCTAGCGTACATCTCTTACGAGACACAAAGCATACATCTCTTACGAGACACCCAAAGCGTACATCTCTTACGAGACACCCAAAGCGTACATCTCTTACGAGACACCCAAAGCGTACATCTCTTACGAGACACCCAAAGCGTACATCTCTTACGAGACACCTAGCGTACATCTCTTACGAGACACAAAGCATACATCTCTTACGAGACACCCAAAGCGTACATCTCTTACGAGACACCTAGCGTACATCTCTTACGAGACACCCAAAGCGTACATCTCTTACGAGACACAAAGCATACATCTCTTACGAGACACCCAAAGCGTACATCTCTTACGAGACACCCAAAGCGTACATCTCTTACGAGACACAAAGCATACATCTCTTACGAGACACCTAGCGTACATCTCTTACGAGACACAAAGCATACATCTCTTACGAGACACCCAAAGCGTACATCTCTTACGAGACACCTAGCGTACATCTCTTACGAGACACCCAAAGCGTACATCTCTTACGAGACACCCAAAGCGTACATCTCTTACGAGACACCCAAAGCGTACATCTCTTACGAGACACCTAGCGTACATCTCTTACGAGACACCCAAAGCGTACATCTCTTACGAGACACCCAAAGCGTACATCTCTTACGAGACACCCAAAGCGTACATCTCTTACGAGACACCCAAAGCGTACATCTCTTACGAGACACCTAGCGTACATCTCTTACGAGACACAAAGCATACATCTCTTACGAGACACCTAGCGTACATCTCTTACGAGACACCTAGCGTACATCTCTTACGAGACACCCAAAGCGTACATCTCTTACGAGACACAAAGCATACATCTCTTACGAGACACCCAAAGCGTACATCTCTTACGAGACACCCAAAGCGTACATCTCTTACGAGACACCCAAAGCGTACATCTCTTACGAGACACAAAGCATACATCTCTTACGAGACACAAAGCATACATCTCTTACGAGACACCTAGCGTACATCTCTTACGAGACACCCAAAGCGTACATCTCTTACGAGACACCCAAAGCGTACATCTCTTACGAGACACCTAGCGTACATCTCTTACGAGACACCTAGCGTACATCTCTTACGAGACACCCAAAGCGTACATCTCTTACGAGACACCTAGCGTACATCTCTTACGAGACACCTAGCGTACATCTCTTACGAGACACCCAAAGCGTACATCTCTTACGAGACACCCAAAGCGTACATCTCTTACGAGACACCCAAAGCGTACATCTCTTACGAGACACAAAGCATACATCTCTTACGAGACACCTAGCGTACATCTCTTACGAGACACCCAAAGCGTACATCTCTTACGAGACACCTAGCGTACATCTCTTACGAGACACCTAGCGTACATCTCTTACGAGACACCCAAAGCGTACATCTCTTACGAGACACCTAGCGTACATCTCTTACGAGACACAAAGCATACATCTCTTACGAGACACCCAAAGCGTACATCTCTTACGAGACACAAAGCATACATCTCTTACGAGACACCCAAAGCGTACATCTCTTACGAGACACCCAAAGCGTACATCTCTTACGAGACACCCAAAGCGTACATCTCTTACGAGACACAAAGCATACATCTCTTACGAGACACCCAAAGCGTACATCTCTTACGAGACACCTAGCGTACATCTCTTACGAGACACCCAAAGCGTACATCTCTTACGAGACACAAAGCATACATCTCTTACGAGACACCCAAAGCGTACATCTCTTACGAGACACCCAAAGCGTACATCTCTTACGAGACACCTAGCGTACATCTCTTACGAGACACAAAGCATACATCTCTTACGAGACACCTAGCGTACATCTCTTACGAGACACCCAAAGCGTACATCTCTTACGAGACACAAAGCATACATCTCTTACGAGACACCCAAAGCGTACATCTCTTACGAGACACAAAGCATACATCTCTTACGAGACACCCCTGGCAGATTTGTAATTAAGATCGATGGATTAAGTATAAATAGAAAAAGGAAACCTTAAATCTCATTTAAACCTCACTGTAGCCGACACCCCTTCTCTCGGCGATTTCTCCTCTCCCGAGCTCCTGCTCTCTGTTGCCGGTGTTCTCCCTCACCGACGACTGGTTTCAGCCTGCGTTTTCTCTGCGAGTTCGTACCCGAGGTATGCGATAGATAATGTAGCTACCTGTTAGTTTATCAGCTCTGTTTTCAGCTCAGCATTTGAACTTGGGATTTATCAATGGCCGTGTCGTTTTAGAACATTTTAGAATCCGAGGGTAGTAATGTCAACCCGAATAGATTCTGGTCATTTTAAGTAACTTAACTCAGATTTAATCAATAGTAGAACCTCCTTATTCTATTTCGGATTTCAGATTCTGCACAGAGCTTTAGACTAAGGGTTCGGGGATGACTCTAGCTATTAGATTCTAGGATGACCTATGATTAGAACTTTAGGACCTTATTTAACTACTGTAATGTGAAATGTGTTAGGTGAAGAGTTGAAGAGAAAGTGATTCAAGTTGCTAAGGAATCCAGGTAAGTGAATGTACTAAGATTTCCGGCTAATAGGGCCCTACATCTCGAGAGTATTAGGTTGTTATTGAATGTTTAGTGTCTGAATGATTATGGATATCTAGAACTATGTTATCTGATGATTTGATGATGGTTATGAAATGGTCTGTTCTGGTATATTCTCTGTCATAGCCCGATGGATTAAAATGTCCATGTCATGCATCATGTTTTCTTCTCAAACATATGAAATGTTTTAAATGCATGTTTTCCTCTCATGAATAAGATAAGATGATAAAAAAAATTCCTACAACGTGGTTGAGTGGGGGTTGGGGGTGGTTCGGCGTATGTCACAGTCCGCAGTAGGACATAAGAATACGACCCGCAGTAGGGACCATGATCAAACTCACTGTCGAATCCCCTTTACCGGCACAAATCCTCTCTCATCCCACGCAACATGAACAACGATATGAATGATAAATATGGTTCAGTGATATGAACTATGATATGAATAATGAACATGAAACAATGATTATGAACAAGAAAAGACTCATGACCATGTTTTCTCTGAATTTATGCATTCATGCATTCGTGAGAGTATTGCATTCCTTACTAAGCATTAGGCTTATAGTTTTAACCTCATGATGTAGGTGACGAAATATCAGGTGAGGATTTCAAAGTAGATGAAGATGTTTAAGCTTGGTTGCTGGAAGGTGTTCAGGGGGGCAGTTCTGTGGCTGGATGGCAAATGAGTAACCCTGGTTAACGTTTATGACATTAATGATGTTCATGACTGCTGAAGTCTAAATAGGTTGAGATTATTATATCAATTGGGATTTTAGAAACAGTCTGTCTTAATTTCAGAGTCTAAAGATATTTCTAAAGTTATTAAATATATGTTTTAATTGAGTCTTCCGCTGTATGAATTTCTGGATAAGTCTCTGTTTTCCATGATTATGAGTGGTTTGTTTTAATAGAGTATTGAGACAGTGAAGTTAGAAGTCTAAGTAAGTCAGTTACCGGAAGATGAAAATATATCTTCGCCTTACCGGAAGATGTAGTGTATTGCCATCGGCAGAAGTAGTATCTTGCCATCGGCAGATGCGAAGTTCTGTCCATCGGTAGATGAAGTGCATTTGTCATCGGCAGATGCGAGTGTACATGGTTATCGGAAGATGTGATAGCTGTTTTGTCGTTTAGTGAATCGGCAGAGGTAGTATACATGTCAATCGGAAGATGTCGTTTAATTCTATCGGTAGAAGTCCTTTAATGAATCACGTGGGTTGCACATGTCCATCGGTAGATGAAGTGCATTTGTCATCGGCAGATGCGAGTGTATATGGTTATCGGAAGATGTGATAGCTGTTTTGTCGTTTAGTAAATCGGCAGAGGTAGTATACATGTCAATCGGAAGATGTCGTTTAATTCTATCGGTAGAAGTCCTTTAATGAATCACGTGGGTTGCACATGTCCATCGGTAGATGTGTGTTTTCTTCTCATCGGTAGAAGCAACTTTAGAATTGATGTAGCTACTCACCGGCTGATGTGTTTTGTACTGCTCGCCGGTAGGAGTGATAAGTATTTCATTACCGATTATTGTCCAGTAATTCGAATAAGGTGTCTTGAGTTAAACCATGTAACCGAAAATTGTATGACATTGAATAAAAGGTAAAGATGTACAGATGAGGAAAAGGTAAAAAAAAAAATGATAAATAGAGTCATGATTTGGTGATGATCCTACTGGGGTCGTTACAATTATGGTATCAAAGCTAAACCGGGTTCTAAAATCGGTTCTGTAAACTGCCTCCCAGCACAGATTGCCACCTGAGTACTCTCCAACAACTGTAAGTGTTTACGATTCTAGTATTGTCATTAAGTTAAGATGTGTTTATAATTATTGTCTAGGAATCTCAAGATGGTGAGAGGTCAACAGAGGGAAGATAACATGGATAGTAGCAACATTGCTCAGCTGATAGAATTAGTTAATCGTCAATCACGACAAATAGAGCAACTAGTGGTCACCAGGGAAGAGCTTGGGAACTCCAGCTCTAATACAGCTCATGATCATGGGGGTGAGCGCTTCCATAGGCTTAGACCCCCGACATTTAATGGTCAAGTTTCTGATCCTGTTTATGCTGAAGAATGGATCCGGAAAGTAGAAGACATGTTCAAGTATGCAAAAGTTGATGAAGGGGATAAAGTCACCTATGCTGTCTTTCATTTGGAGCTGAGTGCAAGACATTGGTGGGATTCTCTCCAGAGCACTGTTAATGCAGAAACTATGACCTGGGGTATGTTTAAGACTGCCTTCCTTGACAAGTATTTCAATAGGACTGTTCGGGCCAACAAGAAGAAGGAGTTTATGAATTTACGACAGATTGGCTCTGTGACGGATTATATTTGCAAGTTTGAGACGTTATCAAGGTTTGCTCCCCGTTTGGTTGAGGATGATGAGGACAAGATCTACCAATTTGTTCAAGGACTAAAGCCGAGTTTATATATGAAGGTAAAGACTGCTGGAGTACACAATGTACCTTATGGCGAAGTGACGGCTAAGGCCTTGGAACTGGAGGAGGCTGAGATGACAGCATATGCACAGCGTGAACAGCCAAAGAAGCTCATTAAGGAAGCTCAGCCACCACCACGTCAGAACAGAGGATGGCAGCCACAACAGAACCGAGGACCCCAGCAACAGCAACAGCAGGGTATAAAGAGACCCTTCAATCCAAATGATGATCAAGGAAAAGGAAACGACCCCTGGCTCCTCTATGCCCCAACTGCCAGAAGAATCATCACGGTGAATGCAAGCTTCATTCTGGCCGTTGCTATAGATGTGACAAGGTTGGGCACTTAGTCAGAGACTGCCCCATGCCACCAGACCCAAACAGAGTGAGGATAGCCCCCAGAGTTTTTGCTATGATGGAGGATGAAGATGCTACGCAGCATACAGTTATAACAGGTACCATTATGATCTGTGGTATTACTGCATATACACTTATTGACACGGGAGCCACACACTCATTCATAGCAACCCTGTTTGTATGCAAACATAAGTTAGGATTTTTACCAGCCGATAGACCGTATAGTGTTATGTTACCATCAGGGAAATCCTTACATTCAGAACAGGTAGTGAAAGGTGATGTTGTGTCTTTTGGAGATAGAAAGTTATATGCGGAACTGGTTGTGATCGATGTGAAGGGGTATGAGGTTATACTAGGAATGGATTGGTTATCCCGACATTATGCCACGATAAGTTGTAGGTCTGGACTAGTTGAATTCCGACCCCCGAATGGAGATCACTTTACCTTCCGAGCTATTCCTAAGATAAGTAAAATACCAATCATATCCTCACTAGAAATTCACCGGTTACTGAGAAATGGTTGTGAGTGCTACTTAGCTAGTATAATGGATGTCCGAGTGAAGAATAAGGTGGAATTACAAGATATCCCTATAGTTCAAGAGTTTCCTGAAGCATTCCTGGACGATTTGCCCGGATTACCACCTGATAGAGAAATAGAATTTGTAATTGATACATACCCCGAGGCACTACCTGTATCTAAGAACCCTTACCGGATGGCACCTGTTGAGTTAAAGAAATTAAAAGTCCAACTACAGGAATTAGTTGACAAGGGATTTATACGTTCTAGTAGTTCTCCCTGGGGTGCACCCGTTCTTTTCGTTAAAAAGAAAGATGGCTCTCTTAGGATGTGTATAGACTACAGAGAACTAAACAAGTTGACAGTCAAAAATAAATATCCTTTACCCCGAATTGATGATTTATTTGACCAGTTGCAAGGAGCTAAGGTATTCTCAAAGATTGACTTACGTTCGGGTTATTATCAACTGAGGGTTAAGGAGGAAGATATACCAAAGACAGCCTTCAGAACCCGCTACGGACATTATGAATTTCTTGTAATGTCATTTGGACTGACTAACGCACCTGCGGCTTTCATGGACTTGATGAACCGAGTATTTCGTGAGTACTTGGATAAGTTTGTGATCGTGTTTATAGATGATATTTTAATATACTCACAGACTGAAGCCGACCATGTGGAACATTTGAGGATAGTTTTATCAACCTTAAAACAGCAGCAAATTTATGCCAAATTGTCCAAATGTGAATTTTGGTTGAATAAGGTCAACTTTTTAGGTCATGTCATTTCTGCTGAGGGCATATCGGTAGATCCAACTAAGATTCAGGCTGTTAAGAACTGGCCTCAGCCAAGGAATGTCAGTGAAGTTCGGAGTTTCCTTGGTCTGGCCGGTTATTATAGAAAGTTCATTAAGGGATTCTCTATGATAGCTAAACCCCTAACCAATTTAACCAAGAAGGACCTCAAGTACTCTTGGACTGAAGCTTGTGAAGACAGCTTCCAGTCATTGAAACAGAAGTTAACAACAGCCCCACTTTTGACTCTCCCAACTGAAGAAGGAAAATTTAGTGTTTACTGTGATGCATCGAAGATTGGTTTAGGGTGTGTCTTGATGCAAGAAGGTAAGGTTGTAGCATATGCCTCTAGGCAGCTAAAGAGTTATGAACAGAATTACCCCACTCACGATTTGGAGTTAGCTGCAGTTGTTTTTGCTTTAAAAATTTGGAGACACTATTTGTATGGACAGCAGTGCGATGTATTTTCTGACCACAAGAGTTTAAAGTATCTTTTCACCCAGAAGGAATTAAACATGAGACAAAGACGTTGGTTAGAATTCGTTAAGGATTATGACTTCGAGATTAAGTATCACCCGGGTAAGGCTAATGCTGTAGCCGATGCTTTAAGCAGAATGTCAACGACAATGCGACCCGTGGTGTCAGCCATGTCCATACCTCTAAGGATGGAGGTTCAAAAATTTGGATTGGAGATAGTTCCTGAGCTGTCGAATCTACTTGCTACTCTAACCATCCAACCAACTATTTTGGATAAGATCAAGAAGGCTCAGCAGGTGGATTCAGAGGAGAATAATAGTATGATGAGTAAGTTAAAAGATGCCTTCCCTGATTTCCGTCTCTCCAATGATAGTATTTTGAAATTCAGGAACCGATGGTACATTCCAAATGACAAGGAGTTGCGTGAGTTAATCTTGACCGAAGCTCATTCGTCTTCCTTCTCTGTGCATCCTGGTAGCACCAAGATGTATCGGGATTTAAGGTTACATTATTGGTGGCCAAACATGAAGAGGGACGTGGCCAAGTTTGTAGAGTCATGTTTGGTATGCCAACAGGTTAAGGCAGAACATCAACGTCCAGGAGGTACCCTCCAGCCATTACCTATTCCCGAATGGAAGTGGGAAAACATTGCCATGGATTTTGTTGTAGGATTACCAAAGACAACCAAAGGCCTCGATAGTATTTGGGTCGTGATTGACAGGATGACAAAGTCAGCCCACTTTATACCGGTAAGAATGACCTTCTCAATGGACCAACTTGCTGAACTGTATGTTCAAGAGATTATCAGATTACATGGGATCCCTTTATCTATTTTCTCTGATCGTGATCCCAGGTTCACCTCATGATTTTGGAAAAGTTTGCAAGGCACGTTAGGAACAAAGTTAACTTTCAGTACTGCTTTCCACCCCCAGACCGATGGACAATCTGAGCGGACAATTCAGATACTTGAGGATATGTTGAGGGCTTGTGCGCTTGAGTTTCAAGTATCATGGAGTCGATACTTACCTTTGGTGGAATTCTCCTACAATAATAGTTATCAGTCCACTATTGGTATGGCACCTTATGAAGCACTTTATGGCAGGAAATGTAGATCACCTCTGTATTGGGATGAAGTTGGTGAAGCAAAACTCCTGGGTCCTGAAATGTTGCAGCGGATGTCAGATAAGATTTCCATTATTAGAAACAGGATGATGACTGCACAAAGCCGACAGAAGAGTTACGCAGACCAAAGGAGGAGAGACCTTGAATTTTCTGTTGGTGAAGAAGTATTCCTGAAGGTTTCACCATTTAAAGGAGTGCTAAGATTTGGCAAGAAAAGGAAGCTTAACCCACGGTTCATTGGACCATTCATTGTTCTAGCTAAGATTGGTAACACAGCTTACAGATTGCAATTGCCCCCGTTATTGGAGAAAGTCCATAATGTTTTTCATGTGTCTATGCTAAGGAAATGCATACGTGATCCAACACATGTTATTGCGCCATCAGAAATCGAGATTGAGCCGACTTTAGAGTATGAAGAAAAACCAGTGCAAATTTTGGACTCTGCAGTGAAAACTCTAAGGAATAAAGAAATCCCATTGGTGAAAGTCTTATGGACAAATCATGGTGTTGAGGAAGCCACTTGGGAACGACAGCAAGACATGTTGGACAAGTATCCAGAGCTTTTTGCTTGACCAATTTTCGAGGACGAAAATTTTGTTTAAGGAGGGGTGGATGTAACACCCGACATTTCGGCCAGGTGATTTTCTGACCATTTTAATTATCACCCTTTTATTTAACCTCTATGATTTAAATTTAATGTTAAGACAAATTTATTACAAGTTGAGCAAAGCTAGGTTGGGTGGCAGATTTGTAATTAAGATCGATGGATTAAGTATAAATAGAAAAAGGAAACCTTAAATCTCATTTAAACCTCACTGTAGCCGACACCCCTTCTCTCGGCGATTTCTCCTCTCCCGAGCTCCTGCTCTCTGTTGCCGGTGTTCTCCCTCACCGACGACTGGTTTCAGCCTGCGTTTTCTCTGCGAGTTCGTACCCGAGGTATGCGATAGACAATGTAGCTACCTGTTAGTTTATCAGCTCTGTTTTCAGCTCAGCATTTGAACTTGGGATTTATCAATGGCC
This sequence comes from Begonia masoniana, assembly GCA_022432975.1. Classification (NCBI taxonomy): domain Eukaryota; kingdom Viridiplantae; phylum Streptophyta; class Magnoliopsida; order Cucurbitales; family Begoniaceae; genus Begonia; species Begonia masoniana. Next base: position 13,522,251 of record CM039510.1, read on the forward strand.
GTGTCGTTTTAGAACATTTTAGAATCCGAGGGTAGTAATGTCAACCCGAATAGATTCTGGTCATTTTAAGTAACTTAACTCAGATTTAATCAATAGTAGAACCTCCTTATTCTATTTCGGATTTCAGATTCTGCACAGAGCTTTAGACTAAGGGTTCGGGGATGACTCTAGCTATTAGATTCTAGGATGACCTATGATTAGAACTTTAGGACCTTATTTAACTACTGTAATGTGAAATGTGTTAGGTGAAGAAGTTGAAGAGAAAGTGATTCAAGTTGCTAAGGAATCCAGGTAAGTGAATGTACTAAGATTTCCGGCTAATAGGGCCCTACATCTCGAGAGTATTAGGTTGTTATTGAATGTTTAGTGTCTGAATGATTATGGATATCTAGAACTATGTTATCTGATGATTTGATGATGGTTATGAAATGGTCTGTTCTGGTATATTCTCTGTCATAGCCCGATGGATTAAAAATGTCCATGTCATGCATCATGTTTTCTTCTCAAACATATGAAATGTTTTAAATGCATGTTTTCCTCTCATGAATAAGATAAGATGATAAAAAAATTCCTACAACGTGGTTGAGTGGGGGTTGGGGTGGTTCGGCGTATGTCACAGTCCGCAGTAGGACATAAGAATACGACCCGCAGTAGGGATCATGATCAAACTCACTGTCGAACCCCCTTTACCGGCACAAATCCTCTCTCATCCCACGCAACATGAACAACGATATGAATGATAAATATGGTTCAGTGATATGAACTATGATATGAATAATGAACATGAAACAATGATTATGAACAAGAAAAGACTCATGACCATGTTTTCTCTGAATTTATGCATTCATGCATTCGTGAGAGTATTGCATTCCTTACTAAGCATTAGGCTTATAGTTTTAACCTCATGATGTAGGTGACGAAATATCAGGTGAGGATTTCAAAGTAGATGAAGATGTTTAAGCTTGGTTGCTGGAAGGTGTTCAGGGGGGCAGTTCTGTGGCTGGATGGCAAATGAGTAACCCTGGTTAACGTTTTATGACATTAATGATGTTCATGACTGCTGAAGTCTAAATAGGTTGAGATTATTATATCAATTGGGATTTTAGAAACAGTCTGTCTTAATTTCAGAGTCTAAAGATATTTCTAAAGTTATTAAATATTATGTTTTAATTGAGTCTTCCGCTGTATGAATTTCTGGATAAGTCTCTGTTTTCCATGATTATGAGTGGTTTGTTTTAATAGAGTATTGAGACAGTGAAGTTAGAAGTCTAAGTAAGTCAGTTACCGGAAGATGAAAATATATCTTCGCCTTACCGGAAGATGTAGTGTATTGCCATCGGCAGAAGTAGTATCTTGCCATCGGCAGATGCGAAGTTCTGTCCATCGGTAGATGAAGTGCATTTGTCATCGGCAGATGCGAGTGTACATGGTTATCGAAAGATGTGATAGCTGTTTTGTCGTTTAGTGAATCGGCAGAGGTAGTATACATGTCAATCGGAAGATGTCGTTTAATTCTATCGGTAGAAGTCCTTTAATGAATCACGTGGGTTGCACATGTCCATCGGTAGATGTGTGTTTTCTTCTCATCGGTAGAAGCAACTTTAGAATTGATGTAGCTACTCACCGGCTGATGTGTTTTGTACTGCTCGCCGGTAGGAGTGATAAGTATTTCATTACCGATTATTGTCCAGTAATTCGAATAAGGTGTCTTGAGTTAAACCATGTAACCGAAAATTGTATGACATTGAATAAAAGGTAAAGATGTACAGATGAGGAAAAGGTAAAAAAAAAAAAAAAAAATGATAAATAGAGTCATGATTTGGTGATGATCCTACTGGGGTCGTTACATACCCAGCGTACATCTCTTACGAGACACAAAGCGTACATCTCTTACGAGACACCCAAAGCGTACATCTCTTACGAGACACCCAGCGTACATCTCTTACGAGACACCCAAAGCGTACATCTCTTACGAGACACCCAGCGTACATCTCTTACGAGACACAAAGCGTACATCTCTTACGAGACACCCAAAGCGTACATCTCTTACGAGACACCCAGCATACATCTCTTACGAGACACCCAGCGTACATCTCTTATGAGACACAAAGCGTACATCTCTTACAAGACACCCATGCATTTCCTACTCACCATTCAAACCATGCCTGTCCCACAAATGCTTAACCAGACCAAAACAAAGCAAAGCAATCAACCATCAACAATTCCCAAACAAAGCAAATCAATCAACCAACAATGCTTAACCAACAAAGAAGACAGCTTAACCAGACCAAAACAAGCAAAGCAATCAACCAACAATGCTTAACCAACAAAGAAGACAGCTTAACCAGACCAAAACAAGCAAAGCAATCAACCATCAACAATTCCCAAACAAAGCAAGCAATCAACCAACAATGCTTAACCAACAAAGAAGACAGCTTAACCAGACCAAAACAAAGCAAGCAATCAACCATCAACAATTCCCAAACAAAGCAAGCAATCAACCATCAACAATTCCCAACAAAGCAAAGCAATCAACCATCAACAATTCCCAAACAAGCAAAGCAATCAACCATCAACAATTCCCAAACAAGCAAAGCAATCAACCATCAACAATTCCCAACAAAGCAAAGCAATCAACCATCAACAATTCCCAAACAAGCAAAGCAATCAACCAACAATGCTTAACCAACAAAGAAGACAGCTTAACCAGACCAAAACAAGCAAAGCAATCAACCAACAATGCTTAACCAACAAAGAAGACAGCTTAACCAGACCAAAACAAAGCAAGCAATCAACCATCAACAATTCCCAAACAAAGCAAGCAATCAACCAACAATGCTTAACCAACAAAGAAGACAGCTTAACCAGACCAAAACAAAGCAAGCAATCAACCATCAACAATTCCCAAACAAGCAAAGCAATCACCATCAACAATTCCCAAACAAGCAAAGCAATCAACCATCAACAATTCCCAAACAAAGCAAGCAATCAACCATCAACAATTCCCAACAAAGCAAAGCAATCAACCAACAATGCTTAACCAACAAAGAAGACAGCTTAACCAGACCAAAACAAGCAAAGCAATCAACCATCAACAATTCCCAAACAAGCAAAGCAATCAACCATCAACAATTCCCAAACAAGCAAAGCAATCAACCATCAACAATTCCCAAACAAAGCAAGCAATCAACCATCAACAATTCCCAAACAAGCAAAGCAATCAACCATCAACAATTCCCAAACAAAGCAAGCAATCAACCAACAATGCTTAACCAACAAAGAAGACAGCTTAACCAGACCAAAACAAAGCAAGCAATCAACCAACAATGCTTAACCAACAAAGAAGACAGCTTAACCAGACCAAAACAAAGCAAGCAATCAACCATCAACAATTCCCAACAAAGCAAAGCAATCAACCAACAATGCTTAACCAACAAAGAAGACAGCTTAACCAGACCAAAACAAAGCAAGCAATCAACCAACAATGCTTAACCAACAAAGAAGACAGCTTAACCAGACCAAAACAAAGCAAGCAATCAACCATCAACAATTCCCAAACAAGCAAAGCAATCAACCAACAATGCTTAACCAACAAAGAAGACAGCTTAACCAGACCAAAACAAAGCAAGCAATCAACCATCAACAATTCCCAAACAAGCAAAGCAATCAACCATCAACAATTCCCAAACAAGCAAAGCAATCAACCATCATGTCCCTCCACGGCTCGACCTACGACAATATTGAACTTTATTAAAATTAAGCCCACACTCACCAATTTACTCTCAATCTACTATTTCTAGCATAATCCAACTAAAACTTAACTAAATAGGCCACTAATTTGGGTTCGGTAAAACCGACCCAAAACTTCGAACGCGCGTAACTTTTGCGTCGGTTATCGGAATCGAATGATTCCAGCGGCCACGTACTCCTCTAATAACCTATTTTAACCTGTCAAAAGAAATTTTTTAACAAATAAATCTAGCTAGGTCAAAAATTAGAAAACCCGAACTGCCCCTTTACCCGGAAAATCCCCCTTTTTGATTTTTCAATAATCCCCCTTTTTGATTTTCCATCAATTCTCACTCAATTCCTCACTAATCAATCACAAATACCCTCAATTTGAATAATCTAACCAAAATCCTGAGCTATACACACCAAAACCGAAATGCCCTAAAACAGAGCCTACTGTTTTTTGCCCAAAACGGGCTCATCACGGCCAGGCGACCAAAGCCGGTCCAAGGGTTGGCAAACCCACGCCGGAGGGGACCAAAATTGGCCAGTGATCGGAGCCAAATCCGGTTCGTCACTCTCGGCCCTGAAAAGAACCGAAACAGGGAGAAACTAGGGCTTACCATTTGGTTGTGCGCGAAGACGGGCCAAAATGCTAGCCCTGATTTCGTCGCCGCCGTCTGACCGGGAAGACGTCAAAATCACAGGCAGTTTGCTTCGCATATCGCCACTCGCTCTCTCGCGTCTCCTCCTCCCCTGCCTTCGCTGCCCGACGACATAATGGCTTCGGCCATTCTATCGTTTTGTTTTTATGTTATTATTTATTTTTTTTAATAATAATAATAATAATAATACTAATATCAATAATCCTATTAATTCCTATTAACACATTAATATACCGTTTTGCTCTCTCATGTTCCATAAAAAAAATCCCGGGTGTTACAATCCACCCTCCTTAAAAAAATTTTGTCCTCAAAGTTTGCGTACTCTAGGTATTCCTCAACCTATGTATCGCAACCCTACCCTCTAACTTGAATACTTATAAACACTTATTACTTAGACATCATTTAGACCATTACATCTTACCAACTTAGTTCTCAACTCTATCTTTTCCTCAAACTCAGTTCATCTAATTCCTCAATTCACACTTCTGTGTCTATTATCTCACTTCTACTCAGATTAACGTTTACACTCAACTCAGGTCGACCATACCTCTTTTTTCAATTCCTTAGGTTATCAGTCTTACATTCCCGTCCTAAGATTTTCTAAACTTTCTACGCTCAATTCTATTGATGTTATCTTGTCTGTTTCGCTTTCACCATAATTTCCTAGCTATTCGAACCATCGATTCACTGCGTCTATAAGTTGGCTAAAACATTTGTCCTCAAAGTTTGCGTACTCTAGGTATTCCTCAACCTATGTATCGCAACCTACCCTCTAACTTGAATACTTATAAACACTTATTACTTAGGACATCATTTAGGACCATTACATCTTACCAACTTAGTTCTCAACTCTATCTTTTCCTCAAACTCAGTTCATCTAATTCCTCAATTCACACTTCTGTGTCTATTATCTCACTTCTACTCAGATTAACGTTTACACTCAACTCAGGTCGACCATACCTCTTTTTTCAATTCCTTAGGTTATCAGTCTTACATTCCCGTCTAAGATTTTCTAAACTTTCTACGCTCAATTCTTGTCTGTTTCGCTTTCACCATAATTTCCTAGCTATTCGAACCATCGATTCACTGCGTCTATAAGTTGGCTAAGGGAATCCGCCGAGGTTGTCTCGGTACTCTCGGGAGTTTCGTTCTACTCCTAAACAAGATTAAGCAATCAATCTTAGCTATAAACCACTAAAAGCAAAGAGATACTTACAGTCGATGAAACACGTTGCATGGCGGCTGGCATTGTCGGGTAATCATTTAAACAACTCGACCATTTATGCTCTGATACCATCTTGTAACGCCCCCGAACCTGTCCTGGCTCGGTGCACTACTTTGCTAACCCAACGCACATTAAAACATGATTTAAAATAAGCTTAGACTCGCTAATTTCTCTTAATCCTAACCTTTAAGCACCACGACGTCCTTCCCAAAAATTTCGGCAAAGTAACGCCTGAAAATGGCGCCTCCAAAATGCTAAGTACCTGCACACAGTCCAATCTCAACCAAATCCAGAATACCTATACTCAACTATCCAGCATACGAAATCTCCAAAGAGCAGTAAAGAGGTAAACTAAAATACTAACATCCCTAAGTGAAGAAAATCCGCAGTATAGGGCGACACATCACCCTTAACTTAACTATATACAACAACAGACATCTACAATACACTAACAAAATACAAAGTCCCACATCTCCCGAAGACCATGGTGGAGTCGCCCCGACAACTGCCCGTACCGGCACGCCCCGTGCATCTCCGACTGCTCCCAAGTCTTGGCTGACTCACATAGCTCACCTGTACCCGCATTGTTACCTACACCACAGAACACACACGCACACGTAAGCTTACGCTTAGCAAGTAGGGATTAACAAATACGACTAGATAAAATGCAAGCTACACACAACGCTGAACAAAACAACCAAACAACACAACGACACGAAACAAAACACAGATTTGCCCGCATCAACGATGCCTTGTTCTTTAATACAGCACGACAACGCAACACAACCCCACAACACCACAATGCAACTCAACAACCCGACTCAACACAACACGACAACACGACCAGACAATACTAGTTGCCCGCACCCGAAAGGATGCCTTACTCTTTAACACAGCACGACACAAAATGCAACTTCTACACTCACTGCTAGTTTCAATTACATTCTGCATTTATTAATCTTTTACCCATGCATCTTTCATAAAGACCCTCCCGAGGTGCTCCACGAGCACTACTCCCCGGCGAGGCAACTCTATTCAGGATCACTTTGCATTCCTAATTGCCTCATTACCTTTAATGCTCACTCATCAAACCTGTGCTCACAACTCATGCTTACTCATCATCAAACCCGTGCTCACAACTCATGCTCACTCAATGCACAACATAAAATAACCACAACAACGAACAAACAACACCAACAACAACAACAAACAAACACCAAACAACAATAACCAAGCAATTCATTCCCACACTAATCAATATAAACCACAATAAGCAATTCATTCTCACACAACTCAATATAAACAACACACAATGCAATCAACCTAACACATGCAGTTTCTAACACTCAGTTGTGCTTATTTGCTGTTAGCCAGTCATCCTTCATAGAGATCCCCTCGGGGTGCTACACAAAAGCACCTCAGCCCGACAAGGAACACTATTATGGATTTCGTATTTTAGCCGGTCATCTCTCATAGTGTTCCCCTCGGGGTGCTACACACCAGCACCTCAGCCTGACAAGGCACACTATTCGAGATACATTTTACAATTCACTTTATCTGATTACGTTCATGCTCACAATGCCAAACACAATACCAAACAACGCCACTAATTGTACCTAACGTGTTATACCATGATGTGTGCTTCAAATATGCAATACCCCACGAAACCAACAACACAACGACGTACGTCTCTCGTAGAATTCCATTCTACTCGAGACACCCAGCGTACAGCTCACACCAGACACCCAAAGCGTACATCCCTCACGAGACACAAAGCGTACATCTCTTATGAGACACCCAGCGTACATCTCTTACGAGACACAAAGCGTACATTTCTTACGAGACACCCAAAGCGTACATCTCTTACGAGACACCCAGCGTACATCTCTTACGAGACACAAAGCGTACATCTCTTACGAGACACCCAAAGCGTACATCTCTTACGAGACACCCAGCGTACATCTCTACGAGACACCCAAAGCGTACATCTCTACGAGACACCCAAAGCGTACTCTCTTACGAGACACCCAAGCGTACATCTCTTACGAGACACCCAGCGTACATCTCTTACGAGACACCCAAAGCGTACATCTCTTACGAGACACCCAGCGTACATCTCTTACGAGACACAAAGCGTACATCTCTACGAGACACAAAGCGTACATCTCTTACGAGACACCCAAAGCGTACATCTCTTACGAGACACCCAAAGCGTACATCTCTTACGAGACACCCAGCGTACATCTCTTACGAGACACCCAGCGTACATCTCTTACAGACACAAAGCGTACATCTCTTACGAGACACCCAAGCGTACATCTCTACGAGACACCCAGCGTACATCTCTTACGAGACACAAAGCGTACTCTCTTACGAGACACCCAAAGCGTACATCCTTACGAGACACCCAGCGTACATCTCTTACGAGACACAAAGCGTACATCTCTACGAGACACCCAAGCGTACATCTCTACGAGACACCCAAGCGTACATCTCTACGAGACACCCAGCGTACATCTCTTACGAGACACAAAGCGTACATCTCTTACGAGACACCCAAGCGTACATCTCTACGAGACACCCAGCGTACATCTCTACGAGACACCCAGCGTACATCTCTACGAGACACAAAGCGTACATCTCTTACGAGACACCCAGCGTACATCTCTTACGAGACACCCAAAGCGTACATCTCTTACGAGACACAAAGCGTACATTTCTTACGAGACACAAAGCGTACATCTCTTACGAGACACAAAGCGTACATCCCTCAAATCGCTTACGGACACAAAGCGTACATCTCTTACGAGACACAAAGCGTACATCTCTTACGAGACACCCAAAGCGTACATCTCTTACGAGACAACCCAGCGTACATTTTCTTACGAGACACAAGCATACATCTCTTACTAGACCCCCATGCATTTCCTACTCACCATTCAAACCAGGCATGTCCCACAAATGCTTAACCAGACCAAAACAAACAAAGCAAACAAATCAACCATCAACAATTCCCAAACAAAGCAAAGCAATCAACCAACAATGCTTAACCAACAAAGAAGACAACTTAACCAGACCAAAACAAAGCAAAGCAATCAACTATCAACAATTCCCAAACAAAGCAAAGCAATCAACCATCAACAATTCCCAAACAAAGCAAAGCAATCAACCAACAATGCTTAACCAACAAAGAAGACAGCTTAACCAGACCAAAACAAAGCAAAGCAATCAACCATCAACAATTCCCAAACAAAGCAAAGCAATCAACCAACAATGCTTAACCAACAAAGAAGGCAACCAAACAACAAACAACAAAATAAATCCTACCGTTCCGTGGTGTAGGCCCGAAGGCAAAACATAAACATCCTCTACTTACCTGGCGTCCTAGCCCGATGAGGATTCTCGGTTACCTGTCCACCTTCGGCTCGACCTACGACAATATTCAAACTTTATTAAAATTAAGCCCACACTCACCAATTTACTCTCAATCTACTATTTCTAGTATAACCCAACTAAAACTTAACTAAATTGGTCACTAATTTGGGTTCGGTAAAACCGACCCGAAACTTCGAACGCGCGTAACTTTTGCGTCGGTTATCGGAATCGAACGATTCCAGCGGCCACGTACTCCTCTAATAACCTATTTTAACCTGTCAAAAGGAATTTTAAAACAAATAACTCTAGCTAGGTCAAAAATCAGAAAACCCGAACTTCCCCTTTACCCGGAAAATCCCCATTTTTGATTTTTCATCAATTCTCACTCAATTCCTCACTAATCAACCACAAATACCCTCAATTTGAATAATCTAACCAAAATCCCGAGCTATACACACCAAAACCAAAATGCCCTAAAACAGAGCCTGCTGTTTTTTGCCCAAAACGGGCTCACCACGGCCAGGAGACCAAAGTCGGTCCAAGGGTTGGCAAACCCATGCCGGAGGGGACCAAAATTGGCAGGTGATCGGAGCCAAATCCGGCTTGTCACTCTCGGCCCTGAAAAGAACCGAAACAGGGAGAAACTAGGGCTAACCATTTGGTTGTGCGCGAAGACGGGCCGGAATGCTAGCCCTGATTTCGTCGCCGCCGTCTGACCGGGAAGACGTCGAAATCTCCGGCGGTTTGCTCCGCCGATCGCCTCTCGCCCTCTCGCGTCTCCTCCTCCCCTGCCTTCGCTGCCCGACGACAGAATGGCTTCGGCCATTCTGTCGTTTTGTTTTTATGTTATTATTATTTTTTTTAATAATAATAATGATAATAATAATAATAATACTAATATCAATAATCCTATTAATTCCTATTAACACATTAATATACCGTTTTGCTCTCTCATGTTCCATAAAAAAAATCTCGGGTGTTACAAATATATATTATATACTTACTTTGGAACTTACATTTTTTAGATTTTACAACAGCTGAATATAGCAAATCGGTTAAAATTAGTGAATAGTGAGAACATCTGATTTATTTAGTGTATGTTTGATTGTTTTCTACTTTAATTTTTATTTAGTTACATTATGTCATGCTAGTACTATTTATTATTTTGATTTTTTGTTGTGGCTATGACTTAGATATTTTACATCTATCTGTTATGCTCTACAAAAAAGAAAAAATTTTTAGTAGTAATTTGTAGCCAAGTATTATAAATGAGAAAAAAAAGAAAAAAAAAAATCGAGATGACGAGAACCATGACTAGAAATCTAGTCTGATTCTGGTCCGGTCCTGAAAAAATTTTTAAATTTATTGGTGAAAAAATATGAAAATCAAATTTTAGTGGCCCGGTCCTAGTCTCTCCAAAAACCGGACCAACCCGGACCAAGATTACCCCTCAACGAGTTGATCGACCCAAACCGAATCGATCATTTGTCATCTCTACTTCGTTCCAACGTCAGCTCTCCATTTTTTTTTTTTTGGTTAATGAATTATGCTACCCGACACAAGCTTAGTGAGTAGAGGTGTGAAGAGGATGAGCAAATGAATAAAAACGCACAATTTTCATTGAAAGTTGAATGTGTGACAACATAGGAGTTACAACAATCTATCATAATCTATGGTCGAAATATTTCCCAAATGAGCTATTTACAACCCCAATAAAAATCCATGACAATATCAAGAACGACAAGAATGGGATACCCATTCAAGCCAAACCAAGAGCTCAAACTCAGACAGAGCTGATTTTGTCGGAATGGGTTTGAAATTCTGGCAAATAATTGGCTGGGTTATGGGTGTTCTTAACAGGGTAAGAAGCCTCCACTGCAATTCCACACTTGCCGGTGTTATTGTCGGCCAGATTACGCTCCAATTTGAAGTAACCATTCTCACCCCAGTCGGTGCCCCATGAATTCCTCACCAGCCAGTAGTCCACGCCATTTTGGACACCATAGCCGACGGCCACCACGCCGTGGTCAATAGATGTGCCACATTCGCCGGTAAATATGCCCTGTGGAGGGTTAGAAACAAGTTAAAACGTAGTGTTGGGATGCTTCTTGTTAAGATTTACTCGTTAAAATACTCGTAGCTGCTCACCGACTGATATAGTTGCAGAGCTCTGCCACCGGCTTCAATGGCGACGCTGACGGGCTGATGAGCGACGGCCTTTTTCAACGCTCGCTCATCGTTGGCAGGAACATCTTCGTACCCATCTATACTGACCACCTTAGCGTTCTTCTGCATGAGTACCCACGAACACCAAACAAAATCAATATTTATGGAAGGAAAGAAATCGATTATTAAAAATGAAGATCGGGTTATGGAAGCTTACTCTAATGGAATCACATCTTCCATCAGCACCGTTATAAGGGTAGTCTTGCTCAGAGTCCATTCCTCCATTATCGACGATAAACTGAAAAGCATAGTCCATGAGACCTCCATTGCAGCCGGAGTTGTAAGTTTTATCGCAATCTACGAGCTCCTGCTCAGATAGAGAGATGAGTTTTCCAGTAGCGATCTGGTTTATCCCCTCCACAGCCGCCACAGTTGAGAAGGCCCAGCAACTTCCTGTGAACCATGAAAAACAGAGCACCAAGATTGGAAACATTTTACTACACTGGTTGAACATCCATGGTTGACGTAGATCAAATCTCTGATCGAAATATAAGTCAAAACCCAATACAGTTTTCAAATGAGAAAGATATAATATTCTTGAAGATTAAAAGTTACTGAGGCGAAAACTATAAGCATTTTAGAAGGTTTCTTTAGCGAAAATAATACATGAGAGAAACAGACCGCAAGTTCCTTGGTTTTTGATGGGATTAACAGCGCCGTTGGCCCTCCAATCGACAGATGCAGGCAACCAATCGTCAGCCATGGTAGCATAGCGGGGGCTCGCCCTCTTCGCCTTCATCACCCTGCGAGCTCCTTCATTTCTCGTACCCAAAGACGCACGGTACTCCTCGTTCGTCATATCCGCAAACTTATTCAAACCCAACTTGTAAGATCGATTATGCAGATTATGCTCCTCAACGAATCTCAAATTGTCCTTAAAAATCTCGAACCGTTCCTCTCGCTGGCCCACCCCATTGTACGCCTTCTGATGCAGCGCCAACCATGAGTCGTACATGGCTTTTAGCTCTCCCTCGGAGGAGGCAGATGAGAGCGTGAAGAGAAGAAAGATGAGAAAAATGAAGACGGCTGTTGCCATTGTTTCCGAGCTTCAAGAAGAGAAATGTCTGGTTTTTGTTGAAGCAATGTTAGGAAGGGAGGGACGAAGGGAACAGAGATTATGTAAAAACAGATGGAAGCTTTTGAGGTTTTATAGAGGAAGGACGAGGGAAGGAAATTAGTTGAAATGCTTCCAATTTTTTATATATTTGGGAAAAATGCAAAATAAACCTTGATGTTTAGGAAATAGGCAAAAAAAGGAAAGAAGTTTAGTTTTAGGCAAAAAGAGGAAAGAAGTTTGGAAAATAGGCAAAAAAAGGACTTTGGCCGGTTTTTTGATCGGACCGGCCGGATTTTCCGATTTATTTTTTTTATTTTACAAATTAATTTTAAATAAATAGTAAACGATATTCAATTTACTTGAAATTTTTACCACATGTTTACCAAAGTATGTGAAGATAACCTTGAACATTTCGTGATTTTTCGACGCTCGTACGATTTATTGTAATTTTATTTATATATTTGATAAAATAATTATAATAAATCGTATAAGGGTTGACAAATCACGAAACGTTTCACATAATGTTATCATAATGTGATAAACATGTGGTAAACATTTCAAGTATATTAAATATCGTTTGCTATTTTTTAAAAATTAATTTTAGTTTCTTCTTCACTTTATAAATTAATTTAAAAACAAATAGTACACGATATTTAATATACTCGAAATGTTTATCACATGTTCATCTCATTATGAGAAGATTATGTGAAAAGTTTCGTGATTTTGTAACGCTTATACAATTTATTATAATTATTTTATCAAATACATAAATAAACTTACAATAAATTGTACGAGCCTCGAAAAATCACGAAACTTTCAAGGTTATCTTCACATACTGTGGTAAACATGTGGTAAAAATTTCAAGTAAATTGAATATCGTTTGCTATTTGTTTTAAAATTAATTTATAAAATTAAAAAAATAAATTATAAAATCCGGCCGGTCTGATCAAAAAACCGGCCAAAGTCCTTTTTTTGCCTATTTTCCAAACTTCTTTCCTCTTTTTGCCTAAAACTAAACTTCTTTCCTTTTTTTGCCTAATTCCTAAACATCAAGGTTTATTTTGCATTTTTCCCTATATATTTATTATAAAAGTTTTAATTTTTTTATATATTTATTGTAACTATGACCTAGAATAAATAGTTAAAATAAATGTAAAATATACTGTATTTTTAAATTTAAACACCAAATAATTTTTATCGTGAATTTGAACATCAAACTGTCCACCATTAATAAATCAACTCGTTTTGTTAAATAGACGTTAAAACCTAACAATTTTTTTTTAAATTTAAAAAATATATATATCAAACGATATTGAATTTGTTTGAAATTTTTACCACTCGTTCACCATATTATAAGAAGATAATCTGAAAAGTTTCTTGATTTTTTAAAACGTGTACGATTTACTATATCTTTTTATGTCTGTTTATAAAATAATATTTTAAAAAATTATAATAAATCTTACACATTTTTTAAAATAACGAAACTTTAGGATCAAAACGGTTAGGGCAACTTTGAGTTGAGGATAAAGGAGAGAAGGTCATTGTTTCAGCCTATAGAATCTCTATCTATTCCACCTTCGCCCTTGTCTGCTCCCGCTTCAAGAGCTATTGAAAACAGAGTATTAAAAGACTTTCCCGACTGGAGGGTTGCAGTTTTGTTGGTTTAAACAAATATGATTGGGAGGAACACAACACATACCATCCCATTCCCGTGATTGCTAAAACTGTACAACCAGGATCTCTGTCTCCTCCCACCCCTACAATATTTAATATCATCCCATTGTTTTATTTTCTGATTTTTAAAAATTTCATTTTACATTTATATTAGTAAAAATTGGATAAAATTTAGAATTTCATTTAAACTACTCGAACATCACTTCAATAAATCATTAATGTTAGTCAATTTCATTGACAATTATTTCAAATGTCACGAACTGATATGACCAACTTTGACTCTGATGCATTTGGCCGTAATCAATGATGAAATTAGTTTGAGGAACTAAATTCAACGTAAGTTGAATTGGGTGTAATATCTCATGCTATGGCATCAAATAATACGCAAAATTGTTTAGATATCATTAAATACTTCGAGCGTTTGTCATATTTTAAGCACAGTATTAAAATATATTATTAATATTTTCAAAAAATTTATTAATTATTTAATAAATGCAAAGGATTTTATAAGGATGAATGTTGGAAAATTCAATATAATGAGAATTTTAATATTAGAAGAATAAAAATAGAATATTTTCGAACTGATTGTTATAAGTTCCTAGGCATAAATTATGAATTGATTTTGAATTATTGAGTTAATATTTTCGATGAGGTAGCAGACTTGGTTGATTGAGACTCCCAAGAGGTTGAATAGCGTAAACAATGAAGAGAAACATGGGGAAACGTGTGGGATGACATAATCTCCCAACCGCCTTGACTGTAACAATTCAAAGAAGCCGGCACTTTTATTTCTGCTCATAAATATTTCTGCCTAATATTTGAAGTATCTTATCTTACGATAAATGTGCCCTTTCACATGGTTCATCGACTATTGCATCGGTAGAAAATTAGAAAGTATTTTTTTTTAATATTATTTTTTATTTGATAGATGGTTTGTTGGAGATTTGATTACTAGTGGCTATGGTAGTTGCTGCACGTTGCCATGATACATAGTAGATGTTTTCAAGTTTGAGCCATGGAAAGTGGTAGAAACAAATGACAAAATGATATGTCACATATCCATCACTTCACAAACATTCAATGGAGTTTTTCTAACAAATTTTTAAGTTTCTATTTTATAAGAGGATCTGATGAAGTCATCAAAGACATAAAATCATGCAAACAATGTTTGGTGGACATTATCTTGTTGAGGTATAAATGGAAGATCAAGCACACGTCGGAGGATTATTTGACTTCTAAAAATATTTACCTTAACACTGACCTCTGAGGCGTATTTGAAATATTTGGCAGCCTTACTTATCTGTTTTGGAAAAATAAACTTCATGAAGATTGTAACAGACATCTCAAGGTTTCTTGGGTTGAATCGTGAAATTTGGAAAGCGTTTGCTTGACCAATTAGTCCAATTAAAGAGAGGCTTTTTCTCACAAGGAAGTCCGAGTCCAAGACAAATATGAGTTCAATCTTTTTTTTTTTTTTTTAAGAAGATGTTATAGCACTTTAATTTTATCTTATGTTTGTATCTTTTGAGTCTTTTGCTTAACATTATGGTTGTGGGGACCATTTTAGGTTGAGATGAGACCATAAAGTGTTTGGCTTCCTCATTTGGCCGAGTACTCCTTTCCCCCTTTCTCTCACTTTCATTTTACCATTTTGAATTAGTCTTCTCTTTAGTTTGTAAACTCTAGTCTTGTTGTGGTATTTATACCACCTATTTATACCACCATTAAGAGCTGCTCTTGGAGTATATTTTGAATCAAAAACTGAAGTTCATCTTCTTCTAAATCTTGAAATTTCTAAGCAACAAATCCCCGCCTTTCCTTAGTGAGTTATATCCGAGTGTGTGAGTGTGTTTCGCTTTCCACCTTTATGAGTGTAGTGGAATATTTTTTACTGCATCTCTTCTTTGCCTCTTCCCTGAAGGTAGAAACATCAGCAATGGTTCACAAAGATCTCATCATAGCAAGTTGGAGTGCTCTTCCTCAAAGAGAACTAAAGACCCGAGAAGGTGTCTCTTTATTACTTTACAACCAACGAGCATCACTTTACTCATATTTTTTCATTCCCATCAATTCAACCTTTCATTTTTTGACATAATTTGTAACGACCCATTTTCCCAGCAAGATATTGTCCACTCTAGGAATTGGGCCGTAGCCCAATATCCTCCCCTCACGGCTTTGTTTGGCGAGAACTTCCCAGAAGGTCACCCAACCTGGAATTGCTCTCACCGAAGCACTTTTAACTTCGGAGTTCTTATGGGATCCGTTGTCAATTATGCTTCAAAATGCGTCTTACTATATTGGGAGGGTCTCTTTACATATATTTCATTTCCATATACTTCCCCAAGCGATGTGGGATTGTGACGACCCCCTCTTTACGACCCGGGATTCGCCTATACTCGAGTCCGGGATTCGCCTACATTAGGCTTAGGTCCCGAGGTTTGCCCCGCAACCCAAGATTTGCCACGCAGTCGTACTCATACGTGCACATTTAGGTCATCACAATCATTTTTTTTATCCTACAGTTTAAGCGGAACTTAAACTAAAATCGAAATCGTTAATATTGTTTGGAAAATCGTTTAAATCAAAGTTAAACTATTTAAACAAAACTTAAAACAAATATTTAAAACAATTGAAATAAAACAATTAAAATCAATTAAACCATTGGCAAATGACTTGAGGGGCAAAAAAGGTAAGCTGCCCGAAATTAGTGTAGCCGATCGATCGGCCACTTGACAGCCGATCGATCGGCCGTCAAAATTTAAGGGGCTATCGATCGCCCCTGTAACAGGCGATCGATCGCCTATTACAATTCTTCCCAGCCGATCAATCGCCCCAAAAAGGGGCGCTCGATCGGCTACCTCTCTGGAATTTTTCCAGAGAGGTACGCCTTCATTGTCGATCGATCGCCACCTTAGGCGATCGATCGGCAAGCTCTCTGGATTCTGAAATCCAGAGAGCTGCTCCTCTCTTTTCTTCCTCTTCCCTTTTCTTTCTCCATTCACACCCTGCACGCCATATTTATACACACTTCACACATTCTAATTCTCCACACTTTCATCACTTCCTCCTAATACATTTCCCCCACTAATAATCTACACTCCGTCAATCATCTAAGATAAAATCAACCCAAAACGCATTTAAAATGTAACTAGACTTCATAAAAATGAACTATGTGGTTCGGTTTAAAAACTAAACAATTACTCCTGTTTAAAAGAGACTCCAAGCCGTCCCAATACATCTAAATAAAAGGTTTAACAAAACATTTTATAAACAAGTTATCAAAACATCAAAGCATAAACCTATCAACTAACCAGATTCCCAAACATCCTAATATGTTCAACTATACAATTTTTATCTAGCTATCGTGTTCCCAAAACATACACTTACTTCCCCACGGGTCAAAACGCACCGATTGTCCAGCGCACTCCTACGGGCCATCCTCCACCAACTGCATCATTCCTCAGGTGGAGGAATCTCGTCCTCACCTTGCTCAAGGTCACCTACACCATAAAGACACCTATGAGATAAAAATCTCAGTAAGTTCTATGTAAATGCTTATGAATGATCATGTATGCTCAATGCTATGAAAACCGTCCATGTCATTTTTATATCAGTACGTGTCAGTCTATGGTTATCGAAAACGCTCAACAGATAGATAGGGCACGTCCAGCGGTTAGACAGCCCACACCATTTGAAGGGAGGAAAACCCGCTCACCACGGAACGCCAGGTCTGAACCTCATCCCCGATAACCCCATGTCATGGTTGTTTACTGTGATACTTTAGTTGCCTTTACATGCATGTTCTTTTTATGAAATCCGTGCGTAAATTCATTTTTATGACGTTTTTAAAACCATGATGCATGAACAGTTCAATATAACATACATAACGAGCATACCATCAAAACACTACAACAAACAAACTATAGAACAACCGAACCTAAACTACCCAACCGAAACAATCAGACAAAACAATGACCAACATAAACAATAAAGCACCAACGTATCTTCAACAACAAACTCGGCTTATGGTGTAGGCCAATCGGCCACAGTAAGTCACGAGAACTTACCTCGTGCGCGTTGAACTTTAAGCTCCGTCCACGAGCGTCGTTTACCTAAGCAATTCACAACTTCGTCGTTAAAACGAATTCGAACCATTAACGTCCAAATTAACGAAATTCTTAACTAAGGAAATTTCTAAAATTCTAACTTAACTAATCGAGGCATTTTAATAACAATTAACGCTCGATACCTCGAAACCACCATTAACGAGTTTTTCCAAAAACCCCTAAAATCCTCACAAATCGACTTAACTTCGTCCAATAACGTTCAATACGTCCATTACATCCACAACTACGGTAAACCTATCGATTTCAAACCCTAAATCAAGTTTTTAACGAAACCCTAATCGTTAAACGACTCGAAAACTACGAATAAACTTTTCAAAACCGTAGAACCTTACTTAGAATGTCGTTTGGAGGAGAAAACACGAAGAAAACGAGACGATCGGAGGACGAATTTGTAACGCCCCGAGTTTTCCAAACCTAGTTTGTTACTCATAAACTAGAACATGACTAAAAAACTTTGGACCAAATTTAAAATTTCGCTCAAAAGTCTTAATTTGACATTTTTCTAAAACTTCAAAACATTTAAATACTTGCAGCGGAAATCATTTGAACAAAAATAGAGTTAAACAAAACTAAAGAACAATGTTTGAATAATTAATTGAGATGTTAGGGAACATTAGGCCAAAAGAAATAAGGTTTAAATCGCGAAATACTTTGAAAGTTGCAAAAGTCAAACTCGTCTGCCGCTGAACAAAGTCAACAAGAGGGCAGAAATAAAACTGAAGGATCTCTACCGATGACGTCAGCCGGAGGATCATTCTTCCAGTTTCAGCCGATCGCAAAACGACAAGTTTCGCTACTAAATCTACCGATGACGTCAGCCGGATGATTCGTTCATCTAGCTTCTGCCGATCATAAGACGACCAAAAACTTTACTCACAAAACAAAACAAACAGAATACATTGACCGGTCACTAAACGAAAAAAGTCTTCCCGCATCTTCCAATAGACATAATACACAATGTCCACAAATCACTAAACGACAAAATCATTTCCTACATCTTCCGTTAACTATAGCACTCGACATCCACCGATCGCTAAACGACAAAAGTCTAAACTTCCTACTGATGAAATAAACTACACCATCCGATAGATTTAACACGCTACTCCTACCGGTAGAAAACAACCATCTTCTACCGATAGAAAACGATGTCTTCTACCAATAGATTACCACTACCGGTAGAAAACAGAGCAATTTTTCCAGAATTCATACTCTATACAAAAACAACTCTACTACAAAGGGACTTATTCCCTTCAATGAAACCTTTCGAAAACGACTCCAATCCCTACATTACTCAAATCCAGTAAAAACCAATGCTAAATCAACAAGGTACTATTTTTAGAAGATTTCAAAATGTGTTTCAAAATATTGAAAACTATTACTGTCATAAGACTCAACATACTTAAGTAAAAACATTGTCGACTTAACCAGAGAGTTTTCAAACCTAAGATCAGGACATTAAAAGTTTATTCTATCAGCGAAACTTAAACACAACTCAGCTATCCAGTTGTTCACTACAATGCACATGAACAAAACACTGGTTAAACTGCCTCATCAGTTTACCAAGTCGTGGCCTGAATGCGCTCCTCCAACATCATCTATGCATCTGTGAACTCAGGGAAATCACCTGCAGTAACCTCAACACCTACATCACAAAACTCATCTATTAGCCTAATGCTAAGCAAGCAAAGCAATAATGAAATGATATGCTGAAACATAAAACCTAAACGTGCAGTTTCTACTTGCTCATCTCAGTTGTACATTCGTTCGTTTACTGATCTGATCCCTCGATTCCCTTGGGAGTGAGATCAGTTCTCTCAATATTATACATCCTCTACTCGATTAAGGGGCGGATGAATTCCCTTAATAGCTATTTTGATCCCTCAGTTCTCTTGGGAGTGGGATCAATTCTCCCAATGTTCTACATCCTCTACTCGATTAAGGGGCGGATGAATTCCCTTAATAGCTGATCTGTCACATTCAGTTCATGCCTTACCATTCTTTACATGAAAATTCATTTTCGTAATGTTTCATAAAAACATGATGCATGTCATACAAACTCATTCGCACAATGCATAATCCTAATGTTTTGTGATGTAGGCCTGAAGGCACATGCATACTTTACTTACCTGGATTCCTGGGGAAATGTTTGGTTGCTAACCACTTCGGGTTCTGCTCAAACCTAAAACCATAGACAATTTATTAGTTCAACTTCATTCTAAACTATCCAGGAGTCTCATGGAAATTAGTTTGGAAGCTCAGATCTTCGTGTATTCCCGTTTCTGCACTAAACCCGAAACTACACACATTCACAACACTCCCAAAAACACATACATTGCACTCCCTCTGTTATTTAACTGTCAAGTCATAAGGAAAAATGGAGGAACTCACCTAAATAAGAGAAATCACTGGAGAAGTCGGTGGGAAAATCGCCTGGAGCTCTGATGAACTTGAGCTGAATACCGAGAAATGTAAAAAATGAGGGGGCAGTGGCGGCTAAACCTCATTAAACCCTCCCTTAAATACGTTATCCTTAATAAAGTGCAATTTACCTTTTTGTCCTTACTCATTCACTTATTAACCTAATCACTAAATCACCCAATTTAACTTTTAAAGCATTCTAAAAAAAATGAAACAAGGTAAATCGGTTAATAGAAACCGGGTGTTACAATCTACCCTCCTTAAAAGAATTTTGTCCTCAAAATTCAGTACCTGAATAATTCTGGATGTTGGTCCAACATGTCTTGCTAGCGCTCCCAAGTTGTCTCCTCAATATTCTGGTTACGCCACAATACCTTCACCAATGGAACTTCCTTGTTGCGCAATACCTTCACTGCATAATCTAAGATCCTTACTGGTTTCTCTTCATAGGCAAGGGTAGGATGAATCACAAAGTCTTGCTTTTCCATGACTTGGTTTTGATCCCTTATGCACTTTTCAACATAGAAACGTGGAATACATCATGTACCCCTTCCATAGAAGTTGGTAGTTATAACTGGTAAGCTGTTCTCCCAATCCTCTTCAGAATCGTGAACGGTCCAATGAACCTGGGGTTCAACTTGCCTCTCTTTCCAAATCTCACAACTCCTTTAAATGGTGATATCTTAAGAAAAACTTCATCACCTACTTCAAACTCTAATTCTCTACGCCTCTTGTCAGCATAGCTCTTCTGTCGGCTTTGAGCTGTTAAGATCCTCTGCGGATGAGGGCAATTTTCTCCACTGTCTGTTACACAATGTCAGGACCAATCAATCGTGCTTCTCCAACTTCATCTCAATACAATGGAGATCTGCACTTTCATCCATACAATGCATCGTATGGTGTCATGCCTATTGTTGTCTGAAAATTATTGTTATAAGAAAATTCAACTAAGGACAAGTATTTGCTCCATGAACCTTGAAAGTCTAATACACATGCACAGAGCATATCCTCTAATGTTTGAATAGTCCTTTCGGATTCTCCATCAGTTTAAGGGTGGAAAGCTGTACTGAAATTAAGCTGCGTCCCCATAGCCTTGTGCAAACTCTTCCAAAACTTAGATGTAAATCTAGAGTCTCGGTCTGAAACTATAGTACTTGGAACTCCATGCAGTCTAACAACTTCATGCACATACAACTCAGCAAGTTGATCCATCGAGTATGTCATCTTTATCGGTAGAAAGTGGGCAGATTTGGTTAAACGATCAACTATCACCCAGATTGCATCATGTCCCTTTGCTGTTCTAGGAAATCCCACAACAAAATCCATCGTTATTTGTTCCCATTTCCATTCAGGGACTGGTAGAGGTTGCAATGTTCCTGAGGGTCTCTGATGCTCAGCTTTAAC
The DNA here is from genome assembly GCA_022432975.1 of Begonia masoniana. Lineage (NCBI taxonomy): Eukaryota > Viridiplantae > Streptophyta > Magnoliopsida > Cucurbitales > Begoniaceae > Begonia > Begonia masoniana. The sequence goes on from CM039510.1 coordinate 13,544,151, forward strand.
CTGCTGACAACACAAACATGATCCTACATACTCTGCCACACTCCTTTTCATACATGGCCACCAATAATGCTGTTTAAGATCCTTGTACATCTTTGTACTTCTGGGGTGAACAGAAAATCGAGAAGAATGTGCTTCAGAAAGAATCTCATCTCGAAGTTCCTTAATGGCAGAAACAAACCATCTATTTCTAAACCTAAGGATTCCATCAGCGGAATAGTTAAAATCCGACTTGTCTGTAGAGTCCATGCAGGAATTATACTTATTGCATTCAGTGTCGTTCCTTTGAGCTTCCTTTATTTTCTCCAAAATAGTAGGCCTCAAGGATATGGCCGAAAGCATAGCTGATACACTAGATACTGCTTCTAGATTAAACTTTTGGAATTCAGACTCTAAAGCTAGTGGCATGTCTAAAATCATGGTTGAGGCTGATGTTGTCACTCTACTCAAGGCATCTGCCGCAACATTTACTTTTCCGGGGTGGTACTTAATCTCGAAATCATAATCCTTTACAAATTCCAACCATCGACGTTGCCTCAAATTTAATTCCTTCTGTGTGAAGATATACTTCAGGCTCTTATGATTTGAAAATATCTCACAAGATTGTCCATACAAATAGTGTCTCCTAATCTTTAGAGCAAAAACCATAGCAGCTAACTCTAAGTCATGCGTAGGGTAATTCTTTTCATGTGTTTTCAACCGTCTAGAGGCATAAGCTATTACTTTTCCATCTTGCATTAGAACACAACCAAGACCAATTTTGGAAGCGTCACAGTAAATGCTAAACTTACCATCTTCAACTTGAAGGGTTAAAATTGGAGCATCGGTTAGTTTCTTTTTCAAGATCTGAAAACTATGCTCACATTCGTCAGTCCATATATACTTCACATTTTTCCTTGTTAATATCTGTAGCACTCTTTGGTTGGGGCCATTCCTTAACTGCTTGGACCTTAGCTGGATCGACAGATATACCATCCCCAAAGATAACATGTCCTAGAAAGTGAACTTGGTCTAACCAAAATTCACACTTAGAAAACTTGGCGTATAGTTGGTGCTGTTTTAATACTTCTAACACCAAGGTCAGGTGCCTAGCATGCTCATCCTTAGTACGCGAATAGATTAAAATGTCATCTATGAACACTATGACAAACTTATCCAAATACTCGTGAAACACTCTATTCATGAGATCCATAAAGGCTGCTGGTGCATTTGTCAATCCAAAGGACATGACCAAAAACTCATAATGTCCATACCTTGTGCGAAAAGCAGTCTTAGGAATATCCTCAGTTTTGACTTTCAATTGGTAATAACCAGACCTAAGGTCAATCTTAGAGAAAACACGTGCACCTTTAAGCTGGTCAAATAAATCATCAATCTTCGGTAATGGATACTTGTTCTTGATGGTTAACTTATTTAATTCCCTATAATCAATGCACATTCGCATTGACCCATCTTTCTTTTTTGACAAAAAGGACAGGTGCACCCCATGGTGAAAAGCTTGGGCGTATGAACCCCTTCTCCAACAGATCCTCCAATTGCTTCTTTAATTCCTTAAGTTCTGTTGGTGCTTAGCCTATATGGATTTTTAGACATAGGCATAGCGCCGGGGTAAACATCTACAACGAATTCGATTTTTCTATCTGGTGGTAAACCAGAAAGGTCATCTAAAAACACTTCAGGGAAGTCTTGGACAATTAAGACATTTTGGGGTGTTGCTTTTCCTACGAATTGTGTGTCTAGAACACTGGCCAAGAAGCATAGGTACTCTCTGTATGGTGAGGGTCTACAATTTATCGAAGTCATAACAAACATTTCCTCACTCCTTTTTAAAGCTTGGAAAGTATGATTTAAACCTCCAGGGGGTTGGAATCTAACTACTCCAGTCCTACAGTCGATTGTGGCATAATGTTTAAACAACCAATCCATTCCTAGGGTTACATCAAATCCCATTATATCCATAATAATGAGATCAGCAGGTAGACTCACACTTCCTACTAACATATCACTGTCAAGCATCATCTGGTTAGAGTGCATGCGTTCACCAGAGGGTAAAGCAACACTAAACACATGCATAGAAGGGGTAAACTGTGCATCTAACTTAACAGCAAAAGTAGATGCTATGAATGAATGTGTTGCACCAAAATCTATCAATGTAAAAGCAGGTATAGAGTTGACTAATATAGTACCTGACACAACAGCAGGCTGCTCATCATCGCCCGACTCCATCATGGAGAATATCCTCGGCTTAATCGTAGCAGGGCCAATCTTAGGAGCTGGACAGTCCCTAACGACGTGGCCAACCTTGTTACAGTTGAAGCATCGGGTGACTCTGGGCTTCGGGCAATCCCTGAATGTGTGTCTAATTTCCTCGCAATTGAAACACTTTCCCGAACCGAACCTGCATTCACCCAGGTGACTCTTCGAGCATTTCGGGCACAGGGGAAACTTCCTGGCATCCGGCACTTTCTTTCCTGTTCCTTGGCTATGCTGGCCTTCACTAGGCCTTTTCATTCCCCTTTGATGATGTGGCTGGACAAACTTTTGTGGGACCTCTTTTGATCCAGCACACTTCCTTTCAGTTTCTTCCACTTCCAGAGCAGTGGACACAACCTCGCTGAAAGTCAAACCTTTAATACCGTAAAATTTAACCCCTCGGTAGATTTCTGGATTCAGTCCATGCACAAATTTGAATACCTTGTCCTTGTCCCTGTGAGCAAAATGTCCAGCAAACCTGGACAAGGACTCGAACTGCCTACTGTACTCGACTACAGACCCTGTCTGCTTCAAGTTTAGAAATTCCAACTTTTTTGCAGTTTGGACAGTACTGTTGAAATACTTCTCGTAGAAAATGTCCTTGAAATGCGACCAAGGCATCGCCAAGACATCAGTGGTGGTCTCTATTGTTTCCCACCAGAGTTGAGCTTCACCAGCCAAGTGAAATGTCGCCAACGTGACCTTGTCTCCTTCTCCTATGTTGGCACACCTAAACATACTTTCAATCTTCCTAAGCCACCCTTCAGCAATAACTAGATCAGACGACTGACCATCAAACGTGGGTGGTCGTAATCTCTTGAATCTATCTCCAGAATGTGCATTGCTAGAACCCGAGTTGGCACTTCCTTGTACCTCTCGGTTCAACAGTACTCCTAGTTGATCAGACTGCTGGCGCACTAAATCGGTTTGCTGACGCACCAACTCTGTCAGCTGCCTAATCACACTAGGCTCCTCTCCACAACTCAGGTTTGGCACTTCCCTTGGCACTCTAGGTCTCCCTGGGCGTCGAGCCATTATACTAAAGTCCTGTACAGGGTTAATTACACTCTTAAATATCTATTAGCTAATGTTAACATAAACACTTACAGTTGTTGAAGCACTTCCATGCAACGATTGGCACTGATGAGTAACCTTTTGAACGGTTTAACCGAATGTCTCTGATACCATACTGTAACGCCTCGAGTTTTTCAAACCCAGTTTGTTATTCATAAACTCGAACATGACTAAGAAACTTTGGACCAAATTTAAAATTTCGCTCAAAAGTCTAAATTTGACATTTTTCTAAAACTTCAAAACGTTTAAATACTTGCAGCGGAAATCATTTGAACAAAAATAAAGTTAAACAAAACTAAAGAACAATGTTTGAATAATTAATTGAGATGTTAGGGAACATTCGGCCAAAAGAAATAAGGTTTAAATCGCGAAACACTTTGAAAGTTGCAAAAGTCAAACTCGTCTGCCGTTGAACAAAGTCAACAAGAGGGCAGAAATAAAACTGAAGGATCTTTACCGATGACGTCAGCCAGAGGATCATTCTTCCAGCTTATGCCGATCGCAAAACGACAAGTTTCGCTACTACATCTACCGATGACGTCAGCCGGATGATTCGTTCATCTAGCCTCTGTCGATCATAAGACGACAAAAGACTTTGCTCACAAAACAAAACAAACAGAATACATTGACCGGTCACTAAACGAAAAAAGTCTTCCCGCATCTTCCGATAGACATAATACACAATGTCCACCGATCACTAAACGACAAAATCATTTCCTACATCTTCCGTTAACTATAGTACTCGACATCCACCGATCGCTAAACGACAAAAGTCTAAACTTTCTACCGATGAAATAAACTACACCATCCGATAGATTTAACACGCTACTCCTACCGGTAGAAAACAACCATCTTTTACCGATAGAAAACGATGTCTTCTACCGATAGATTACCACTATCGGTAGAAAACAGAGCAATTTTTTCACAATTCATACTCTATACAAAAACAACTCTACTACGAAGCGACTTATTCGCTTCAATGAAACCTTTCGAAAACGACTCCAATCCCTACATTACTCAAATCCAGTAAAAACCAATGCTAAATCAGCAAGGTACTATTTTTAGAAGATTTCAAAATGTATTTCAAAACATTGAAAACTATTGCTGTCATAAGACTCAACATACTTAAGTGAAAACATTGTCGACTTAACCAGAGAATTTTCAAACCTAAGATCAGGACATTAAAAGTTGATTCTATCAGCGAAACTTAAACACAACTCAGCTATCCAGTTTTTCACTACAATGCACATGTACAAAACACTGGTTAAACCGCCTCATCAGTTTACCAAGTCGTGGCCTGAATGCGCTCCTCCAACATCATCTATGCGTCTGTGAACTCAGGGAAATCACCTGCAGTAAGCTCAACACCTACATCACAAAACTTATCTATTAGCCTAATGCTAAGCAAGCAAAGCAATAATGAAATGATATGCTGAAACATAAAACCTAAAGCAATACTTTCTCATCTCAGTTGTACATTCGTTCGTTTACTGATCTGATCCCTCGGTTCCCTTGGGAGTGGGATCAGTTCTCCCAATGTTATACATCCTCTACTCGATTAAGGGGCGGATGAATTTCCTTAATAGCTATTCTGATCCCTCAGTTCCCTTAGGAGTGGGATTAATTCTCCCAATGTTCTACATCCTCTACTCGATTAAGGGGCGGATGAATTCCCTTAATAGCTGATCTGTCACATTCAGTTCATGCCTTACCATTCTTTACATGAAAATTCATTTTCGTAATGTTTCATAAAAACATGATGCATGTCATACAAACTCATTCGCACAATGCATAATCCTAATATTTTTCCCCCCCCCCCCCCCCCCCCCCCCCCCCCCCCCCCCCCCCCCCCCCCCCCCCCCCCCCCCCCCCCCCCCCCCCCCCCCCCCCCCCCCCCCCCCCCCCCCCCCCCCCCCCCCCCCCCCCCCCCCCCCCCCCCCCCCCCCCCCCCCCCCCCCCCCCCCCCCCCCCCCCCCCCCCCCCCCCCCCCCCCCCCCCCCCCCCCCCCCCCCCCCCCCCCCCCCCCCCCCCCCCCCCCCCCCCCCCCCCCCCCCCCCCCCCCCCCCCCCCCCCCCCCCCCCCCCCCCCCCCCCCCCCCCCCCCCCCCCCCCCCCCCCCCCCCCCCCCCCCCCCCCCCCCCCCCCCCCCCCCCCCCCCCCCCCCCCCCCCCCCCCCCCCCCCCCCCCCCCCCCCCCCCCCCCCCCCCCCCCCCCCCCCCCCCCCCCCCCCCCCCCCCCCCCCCCCCCCCCCCCCCCCCCCCCCCCCCCCCCCCCCCCCCCCCCCCCCCCCCCCCCCCCCCCCCCCCCCCTGGTAGCACGAACGGCCATGCATACTTACTTACCTGGATTCCTGGGGAAATGTTTGGTTGCTAACCACTTCGGGTTCTGCTCAAACCTAAAACCATAGACAGTGTATTAGTTAAACTTCATTCTAAACTATCCAGGAGTCTCATGGAAATTAGTTTGGAAGCTCAGATCTTCCTGTATTCCCGATTCTGCACTAAACCTGAAACTACACACATTCACAACACTCCCAAAAACACATACATTGCACTCCCTTTGTTATTTAACTGTCAAGTCATAAGGAAAAATGGAGGAACTCACCTAAATCGGAGAAATCATTGGAGAAGTTGGAGGGAAAATCGCCTGGAGCTCTGATGAACTTGAGCTGAATACCGAGAAAGGAAAAAAATGAGGGGGCAGTAGCGGCTAAACCTCATTAAACCCTCCTTTAAATACGTTATCCACAATAAATTGCAATTTATCATTTTGTCATTACTCATTCACTTATTAACCTAATTACTAAATCACCAAATTTAACTTTTAAAGCATTCTAAAAAAAATGAAACAAGGTAAATCGGTTAATAGAAACCGAGTGTTACAGAATCGTCGTCAGAATGGGAGTCGCCGTGAGAGAATCGCCGGAGAACGCAGGGGGGGAGAAAAGAAGAAATCGTGCAATGCTGAGGAAGAAGAGAAAATGTGGTTTTTAATAAATTTTGACTTTGCAAATAACCATTTTGCCCTTCCTTTGATTTTCTATTTGTTTCGTCCTTCTTTTCGTTATTTTACTAATGGTTCGAATTCTCCAAACTTCTTTATTTCGCCAATAAGTCCAACTTATTACTATGGTTCCATTAAAACTGTTCGTACGCAAAACGGACCTCGTTTACTATTTTTACTAAAACGTCCATTATATTACGAGAAACGTAATTCTCGTAAAATTAACGTTACAACTCCTAAAATTTTCGAAATTTTCTTAAAATCCATATTAATTATTAGGATCGTAATAACGCTTTCTTTTCGTAGAACGAACTTAATTTGACATATTTACAAAAATGCCATTATATATTAATTACAAAATCCCATAAAGAACCGGGTGTTACATTCCATCCACCTTATTTAAAATTTTGTCCTCAAAATTTGATCATAAAAACAACCTAGGATACTTAGCCATCATATTCTGCTGTCGCTCCCAAATAGTTTCTTCCACCTCGTGGTTCCGCCATAATATTTGACTAGCGGAATTTCTTTGTTGCGCAATACCTTGATGGAAGACTCCAAAATACGTACCGGCTTCTCCACATAAGTCAAGATAGGCTATACATCGATCTCCCTTGCCTCCACAACATACGTTGGATCGCGCAAACATTTTTGAAGCATGGACACGTGAAATACATTGTGGATGTCTTTCATTGAAGCCGGAAGCTATAGTCGATACGCCATCTTCCCAATCTTCTTCAAAATAGGGAAGGGCCCCACATATCGAGGGTTTAGCTTACCATTTCTTCTGAATCGCATGACTCCCTTAAACGGAGAAACCTTCAAATAAACCTCATCACCTTCTTTAAATTCCAGTTCCCTCCGTCTTGTGTCAGCATAGCTCTTCTGTCGACTCTGAGCTATCTCTATACGTTGTCAAATAACGGCAATTTTCTCTGCCGTTTGCTGTAGAATCTCGGGACCGACAATACTGGCTTCACCAACTTCGTCCCAATATAATGGAGATCTACACTTTCGACCATACAAAGCTTCATACGGAGCCATACCAATGGTAGCCTGGAAGCTGTTGTTGTAAGAGAACTCGATCAGTGGCAAATACCTACTCCACGATCCCTGAACTTCCAACACACAAGCTCTGAGCATATCCTCTAGAATCTGATTTGTTCTCTCGGTCTGACCATCAGTCTGAGGATGAAATGCCGTGCTGAAATTTAGCTGAGTACCCATAACTTTGTGCAAACTCTTCCAGAACTTAGAAGTGAATCTCGGATCTCTGTCTGAGACAATAGAAAATGGCACTCCATACAGTCTAACAATCTCCTGCACATACAGCTCGGCGAGTTGATCCATAGAAGACGTCATCTTCATAGCTAATAAGTGAGCCGACTTTGTCAATCGGTCCACAATCACCCAGATGCCGTCATGCCCTTTCGTCGTCCTCGGGAGCCCCACAATAAAATTCATGGAGATCTGCTCCCATTTCCACTCCGAAATCGGCAGTGGCTGTAGTGTTCCAGCCGGCCTTTGGTGTTCTGCTTTTACCTGTTGACAAACTAGACAGGTTTCAACATATTTCGCAACTTCCCTCTTCATGTTCGGCCACCAAAAATGTTGTTTTAAATCTCGGTACATCTTGGTACTTCCCGGGTGTATGGAATAAGCTGAAGAATGTGCTTCAGTCAAAATCTCTTTCTTCAATTCTTCGTCGTTAGGCACGTACCACCTATGCCTGAACTTTAGAACACCATCATCTGACAAGTTAAATTCAGACACGTCTCCAATTGTCATGCTCAATCGAAGCTCCTCACACTCCATATCTTTCTGTTGAGCTTCACGTATCTTATCTAGAATAGTGGGCCTGAGAGAAATGTTGGCGAGCATACTGGACAATTCTGCCACGATCTCCATATCAAACTTCTCAATCTCAGACCTCAACGTAGCCGACATCACTGCAAGTGAAGGCTGACTCACAGTAGGCATTCTGCTCAAAGCATCAGCGACCTTGTTCGCCTTTCTTGGATGGTACTTAATTTCAAATTCATAGTCTTTGACGAACTCTAGCCACCTTCTCTGTTGCATATTCAGTTCCTTCTGCGTAAACAAATACTCAAACTTTTGTGGTAGGAAAATATCTCACACTGCTGCCCATATAAGTAATGCCTCCATATTTTTGGTGCAAAGACCACGGCCGCTAATTTCAGGTCATGCGTAGGATAATTCTGCTCATACGGCTTCAACTGCCGAGAAGCATACGCGATAACCTTTCCTCCCTGCATCAATACACAACCAAGTTCAACTCCAGATGCATCACAATATATGCTGAACTTATCACCTTCAACAGGCAATGCCAACACTGGAGCTGCCGTCAATTTCTGCTTCAATTCCATAAAACTGTTATCACAAGCAGCCGACCATATAAACTTTTCGTTCTTCCGAGTCAAACGAGAAAGAGGAACTGCAATCTTCAAGAATCCCTCTATAAACTTCCGATAATAGCCAGCCAACCCGAGAAATCCACGCACTTCACGTACGTTTTTAGGCTGTGGCCAATCTCTGACCACCTGAATTTTGCTCGAATCCACAGAAATCCCTTCTTTTGATATAATATGGCCAAGAAAACTGACCCTATCCAGCCAAAATTCACATTTGCAGAACTTCGGATAAAGCTGGTGTCGTTGCAAAATTCCTAGAACAATCTGTAATTGTTTTTCATGCTCCTCCTTCGTCTTGGAATAAATCAGAATGTCTTCGATGAAAACCACAACGAACTTGTCTAGATAATCCTTGAAGACGTAGTTCATCAAATCCATAAATGCTGCAGGGGCATTAGTAAGTCCAAAAGACATAACTAGGAACTTATAATGCCCGTACCTTGTTCGGAACGCCGTTTTCTGAACATCTTCCTTCTGAACCTTCAACTGATAATAACTCGAGCGTAGGTCAATCTTGGAAAACACTCGGTCACCCTGCAATTGATCAAACAAATCATCTATCCGAGGCAGTAGGTACTTATTCTTCACTGTAAGCTTATTCTGCTCTCTGTAATCCACACACATCCTAAGGGTCTCATCTTTCTTCTTGACGAATAGAACGGGCGCACCCTAGGGTGAAAAACTGGGTTGGATGAAACCCTTATCCAGTAACTCCTCTAGCTGAGTTTTCAACTCTCTCAATTCAGCAGGCGCCAATCTATATGTATTCTTAGACACTGGCGCGGAGCTAGGGTATACATCAATGATAAACTCGATCTCCCTATCCGGCGGTAATCCGGGAAGATCGTAAAGGAATATCTTAGAGAATTCTCTGACTATATGAATGTCACTCGACTTTACTCCGCTGAGCAACTGAGCATCAACTACTGTGGCCAAATAAATAGAGCACTCACCTTTAAACTGCTCGTTGACCTTCATGGAATAGGAAATAGGCGATCCACTCAATCTGTTCATCGCCTGATAAGGAAAATCGGCTTTACCTGGGGGTAGAAAGGTCACAATCTCAGATCGACAATCGATAGTGGCGAAGTGCTGTGAAAGCCAGTCCATCCCTAAAATAAGATCATAGATCTCTATGCATAACAATCAGGCGAGCATAGAGGGTACTGTTCCCAACTGAGACAATATTGCCCTGGACAACATGACCTAACTGCATACGCTCTCCTGAAGGTAGCATCACACTATACTCGTATTTTGCTAACTCAGGCACAAGCTTCAGTCTAGACACGCAAGTAGTGGAAACAAAAGAGTGCGTAGCCCCCGTGTCTATCAAAGAAAATACAGCTACACCCATAATCAATATAGTACCTGCTATCACGGAAGGCTAAGCCTCATCGTCGACATCACCAGGCTCGATGAATGCAAATATTCTCGCGGTCACTCTTCTTTGATCGGTAGCCGCCCTTGGACAGTTCTGAGCAAAATGGCTGACCTCTCCACATCTGTAACAACTGTTCGTACCCAACCGAAAAGCACCATAGTGTTCCTTCTGGCACTTAGGACAAACAAGTTTATGTGCAGCCCCTTGGACTTGCTTGCCTTTTCCCCGATCATTGCCTCCCTCTAAGGGACTTTTAACGCCCCGTTGTTGTTGCGGTGGCTGTCCTCTCAGTTGCCAGCTTTTATTTCTGAGCTGACGGTGGATCTCACAAAAGAAGCTTTAGCTGGCACCCTTGGTTTGACATAGCTCTGTTCAACGGCCTCAATCTCAAGTGCTCTGGCTACTATCTCTTCATAGGATACATTCTGCACCCCTGATATGGTAAGACTCTTCCGAATTTCTTGGCCAAGCCCCTGTACAAATCTGCGTACCTTGTCCTCATTAACACTAACCTGACGCGGCACAAATCGGGACAAAGCCTCAAACCTCCTCACATAGTCGGCAATCGAACCGACTTGCCACAACTGCATGAACTCCACCATCTTCGCCTCTCTTACTGTATAGCTAAAGTACTTGTCATAAAATATCATTCTGAAACGCTCCCAACTCATAATCGTCACATCGGTGGTTGCCTTGATGGAATCCCACAAGAACCGGGCATCCAGTGCTAAGTCACCAACGCAACCTTCTCTTCGTCCTCAATGCTTGCGTAGACCAGCATGTCCTCCATGGTTTGAATCCACTCCTCGGCTGAAGAGGGATCCGTAGATTGCCCGTTGAACACAGGGGGTTGGAGCTTCTGAAATCTCTCCATCCCACGATTACCCGGAGTCGTTGTCTCCCGGGCTCTAATGCCCTCACGGTCTATTAGGGTGCCCAGCTGCTAGGACTATCTCTCCATTTGTTGAGCCTGTCGTTCCATGTGTTGGGACTGTTGGGCAATAAATCTTTTAAGTTGATCTATCGTATCGTCTCGGTCATCTCGGTCATTCTCTCGACGCACCATTTTTTTTTATAACTCCTATATAAAAGTTAAAACAAATACTCTAAGAAAATTGAAATCAAATAAGGTATTAAACATACTTACAGTTGAGGAAGGATGTCCGCGTAGTGGCTGTGCAGTCGAGCAGTCTACAGAACCGTTTTTAAAACCCGGTTCTCTGATACCATAACTTGAAGCTCCGTCCACGAGTGTTGTTTATCTAAGCAATTCACAACGTCGTCGTTAAAACGAATTCAAACCATTAACGTCCAAATTAACGAAATTCTTAACTAAGGAAATTTCTAAAATTCTAACTTAACTAATCGAGGCATTTTAATAACAATTAACGCTCGATACCTCGAAACTACCATTAATGAGTTTTTCCAAAAACCCCTAAAATCCTCAAACTTTAACACTTCTCACAAATCGACTTAACTTCGTCCAATAACGTTCAATACGTCCATTACATCCACAACTATGGTAAACCTATCGATTTCAAACCCTAAATCAAGTTTTTAACGAAACCCTAATCGTTAAACGACTCAAAAACTACGAATAAACTTTCCAAAATCGTAGAACCTTACCTAGAATGTCGTTTAGAGGAGAAAACACGAAGAAAACGAGACGATCGGAGGACGAATCGTCGTCGGAATGGGAGTCGCCGTGAGAGAATCGCCGGAGAACGCAGAGGGAGAGAAAAGAAGAAATCGTGAAATGCTGGAGGAAGAAGAGAAAATGTGGTTTTTAATAAATTTTGACTTTGCAAATTACCATTTTGCCCTTCCTTTGATTTTTTATTTGTTTCGTCCTTCTTTTCGTTATTTTGCTAACGGTTCGGTTTCTCCAAACTTCTTTATTTCGCCAATAAGTCCAACTTATTACTAGGGTTCCATTAAAACTGTCCGTACGCAAAACGGACCTCGTTTACTATTTTTACTAAAACATCCATTATATTACGAGAAACGTAATTATCGTAAAATTAACGTTACAACTCCTAAAGTTTTCGAAATTTTCTTAAAATCCATATTAATTATTAGGATCGTAATAACATTTTTTTTTTCGTAAAACGAACTTAATTTGACATATTTACAAAAATACCATTCTATATTAATTACAAAATCCAGTAAAGAACCGGGTGTTACATAATTACCCTCACACATACAACTTTAATCTGCCACAAGAATCACTCCATTTGGTTTCACACAAGAGAGTTATGTTTCTTCGAAGTTGATGCATTGTTCTCGTCTAGAGCAGTAATCCAAGCTCCGGTAGCCTCTAGCATTTTAATCATAACTTTTGTTCCACATTGACTTAAGCCGTGATATTTTAAGGGTACATTCCCAACATCCAGGCTAAAATCTGTTAAAATTTTAGTCCCAATATCAAAGTACAGGTCGAGTTGTTGTTGTTCAAACTTGTTGTCTGTTTCCAGCAAAACGGCAAGTCTGGTTTTCTTGTGCTTCGAGTTTCACCCATTTTTGAGGCATGCCATTTGATATCAGAGCCTTGCTCCTTTAACCACTCTTTCCTTGTGCATTTGAATCTCTTGAATTATGGTAAGAAGTCATTCCTTGTCTTCTAAAAGTTTTTGTTACTACTTGTCAAAACTGAGCCATACTTTTGTTGAAAAACCAACACAAACTTTTGAAGAGCAAAATGATGATAAAATTTATGCATTTTCCCTTGATATTGGTCATTGTAACGCTCTAATTTAAAATTTTCCAATATGAAACCCTAATTTTGAAAATCCTAGAATTTTCTCCAAATTGATTTTTGAAATCGAGCGTTAAATTGAAATTTTAAAATTTAAAACATATTAATTGCAAACTTAAATATCGCGGAAGCTTTGATAATTAATTTATCAAAATCTTGAAACCATCGCATAATTAAAATAATTAATGAAACTTTATTTAATAATAAAAAGTCAACAAAATTATTCAAAGTTTTAAATTAAAATAAAGCTTTAAATATTGTTTGAAAATTAAAGCATACTTAATTTCAATCATTTGCTTCAAACTCAATAATATTTTCTTCTTCTGTATGCTCGCTTGCCACTGGAGGATTCTCAATTACAGCTATTTCTTCCTCAGATAAAAATTCACCTACATCACAAGTTAAAAACTAAACTGTGAGAAAAACTCAGTAAGTGAAATACGTGCAATAAAACTTTTACTTTTACTTTTACCAAATCCTGTTAACAATTGCATACTGGTTGAAAACTCAACCTTCTTTTAAGACTTAGTCATTTCTGACTTAGTCATTTCTGACTTCGTCCTCTTTTACTTTTAAGACTTAGCCAGTGACTTCGTCATCTTTTACTTTTACTTTTAACGTTCAAGCTCACAATCTCACTGTCGTTCAGGCTTTTGCTATCACGTATATGCCGTCAATTCCCTTTTACTTTTTCATACACATGCAACTATCCTATTCATTTTATCTTTTAAATATTCTATGTTGATGTTCTAATATATGTGCACAATCATCAAAACGTGTGATAAACAATAAATAAAGAAAATAGTATCTTTCATGTGATGTAGGGCAGTAGCCAAAACATTGCAAAACCTTGTATTTGCACTTACTTGGATTCCGAGCAACTAGTGTATTTCGGGATATTCCAAAAATTTCCTGAATAATATCCTGCTAAATTAAAATCTTTGGTATTAATATCCCACTAAATAAATTCAATTTTAGAAGAATTTGGGCAGAAATTTCTTACCAGTTAAATATCCGATCGGTCCGATTCGATTTGGGTCGAAATTTGGTTCGGGTCCGGTTTGGGTGAATAGTGTCAGGTCGGGTCGGGTGAACAGTACCGGTTCAGGTGATTTGGTTCACTGCAGGCCTAGTTCGGTCTGAGTTGAAATAAGTGAACCGGTTCAGTTTTTCTTTAAAACTGAACCAGTGTCTTTCTTCTTCACGGTTTCTGCAGAGAGTGAGAGGGAGAGCATTAGCGAGGGAGAGTGAGAAACAGAGAGCAATCGATCGAGCGAGCGAGGGAAAATCGAGAGAGAGGGAGAGTCTTACTCCGATGGGTCGTCGTCGGAGTTCAAGCGAGCTTCGTCGGAGCTCAGCGGACAGAGAGGAAAGCTTCGTCGGAACTCTTGCTGTGGAGGTCGGAGCTGCGAGTGGATGTAAGTTTTCCGATTGAAAACTCGAGAGGGAGAAGAGAGCTTTTGGTGTGAGTTTACTCCTCCGCCGAAAGCCTCAATTTATAGGAGGAAGTTCACCCCCCACGTCCGTGAAATCCGCCCTTAACTCGGATTTTTCGAGCTGCAGAACGATCAGTTCAGATTTTTCCGCGGTTCTCATCTGATCACCATCCGAACTTGGTCATCTTTCCAGACCAAGTTCATGCCAGATTTCATGCTGAGAATCAGCCATCTGATTCCAAAATCAGATTATCTGGTTGATTGCTAGGTCAATACCGGATTTTCAGAGGAGTGAAATCTGAATACTTCTCATTGAAGGGTCCAGATTCATTCCGAATTTGAGTGATTGCATTCTGATTTGGAAATTTTGAAATTAATTTTAGGTTAGCTTTGATTTGGGAAATTTTGAATTTTGGATCGATTGATAAATTCCAATTTTTGATTTACAAATAAAATCCCCAATTGTTACAATCTCCATTCCTTAAAAGAAATTTCGTCCTCGAAATTTAAAACAATTACATAAATAACTCATGGTAGGTCTTCCTCATGTCATCTTCTCTTTCCCATGTGGCTTCTTCAATGTTTATGTTCTTCTAAAGCACTCTAACAAGTGAAACTTTCTTATTCCTTAGTCCCCTTTCTTCTGCCTCTAGAATCTGAATCGGTCTTTCTTCATATGATAAATCAGGGTTGATTGTGAAGTCTAGATATCTCGATGGTAAGACATGCGAGGGGTCTGGAACGTACTTCTTCAACATCGAGACATGAAAGACATTGTGCACATGCTTGAATGAATCTGGTAATTCCAACTGGTAGGCAACTTCTCTTATCCTTCTTGTGATTTCAAATGGGCTTGTGAATCTTGAGCTCAACTTTGCTTTCTTTCGAAAGCGCATCACACCTCTCATTGGCGAGATTTTTAGGAAAACTTGATCTCCCACAGCAAACTCTAACTTTCTTCTTCTCCTATCAGCATAACTCTTCTTTCTACTCTGAGCCATAATAATTCTCTTCTGGATTAATGTGACGATCTCAGCGGTCTGCCTCAAAATATCTGGCCCAACAAGTACTCCTTCGCCCACATCGTCCCAATGCACTGGAGATCTACATTTTCTACCATATAGAGCTTCATAAGGTGCCATCCCAATCGAAGCTTGATAACTGTTGTTATAGGCAAACTCCACCAATGGCAAGTTCTTACTCCAATTTCCTTGAAAGTCGATAGCACACGCCCGCAACATATCCTCCGGGGTTTGAATTGTCCTTTCTGATTGCCCATCTGTCTTAGGGTGGAAAGCTGTACTGAAATTAAACTGCGTACCCATAGCTTTCTGCATACTCTTCCAAAATTTTGAAGTAAAGCGATGATCTCGATCAGACACGATAGAAACAGGCGTACCATGTAGTTTGATAATCTCTGGAAAATAAAGCTGAGCATACTGATCCATGGTATAGGTAGTCTTTACAGGAAGGAAATGTGCTGATTTGTTCAATCGATCCACAATCACCCAAATGGAGTTGTGACCCTTAAATGTCTTAGGAAGTTCCACTACAAAGTCCATAGTAATATGCTCCCACTTCCACTAAGGCACCATAAGTGGTTGCAATGTACCCGCAGGTCGTTGATGCTCCTCTTTGACTTGTTGACAAGTGAGACACTTCTCCACGAATTTGGCTACATCCACTTTCATTCCACGCCACCAATAGTGCTGCTTCAAATCTCGATACATTTTTGTTGATCCAGGATGTACCGAGTAAGGGGTTGAGTGTGCTTCCTTCAACATAGCCTCCTTTAATTCAGCATCCCCTGGTATGCACCATCTCTTTTTAAACTGGATAATTCCACTATTAAATATAGAAAACTCAGAAACTTTTCCTGCCTCCAAATCACTTTTAACTTTGCAAATATAAGCATCTCCTCGTTGTTTCTCCTTTATCTGCTCTAGCAAACTTGGTTGAAGCGTCATAGCAGACAATCTCTCTAGTAGCTCAAACTGTACAACCTCGATACTAGATTTCTGCATCTTCTCGGTTAACTGTTCTGGAATTAACCGCAACAAAGAAATTTGAGACGATTCTCTTCTACTCAAAGCATCAGCTACGACGTTAGCTTTGCCAGGGTGATAAATAATTTCGCAGCCGTAATCCTTTACCAATTCTAACCATCAGTGCTGCCTCATATTCAGATCCTTCTGGGTTAAAAAGTATTTCAAACTCTTGTGATCCGTATAAATCTCGCACCTTTCTCCATAAAGATAATGCCTCCAGATCTTTAGTGCATGAACTACCGCTGCAAGCTCCAAATCATGTGTCGGGTAGTTCTTCTCATGTTCCTTCAACTGTCTCGAGGCATAGACGACTACTTTTCCCTCTTGCATAAGGACACATCCCAAACCATACTTCGAAGCATCACTATAAACCACAAATTTTCCTGATCCAGATGGGATAGTAAGTATGGGTGCTGAGACTAACCTTTTCTTCAGCTCCTAAAAGCTTTGCTCGCACTCATCAGTCCATGAATACTTTGCACATTTCCTTGTTAACTTTGTAAGCGGGTTGGCTAAGATTAAAAAACCCTCTATGAATCTCCGATAATATCCCGCAAGACCAAGAAAACTTCTTATTTCAGATGCATTCTTTGGTTGAGGACATTTACTAACAGCTTCAATCTTTGATGGGTCCACTGCTACGCCCTCCTTTGAAGTAATGTGACCAAGAAAAGCCACCTTCTCCATCCAAAATTCGCACTTGGAGAACTTTGCATATAACTTCTCATGCCTTAAAGTAGATAAGATAATCTTCAAGTGTTCTTTATGCTCCTCCTTGCTCTTTGAGTAGATAAGGATGTCATCAATAAAGACTATCACAAATTCATCCAAAAATGTCTTGAAAGTCTGATTCATCAGATCCATAAATGCAGCTGGTGCATTACTTACTCCGAATGGCATGACTCGGAATTCAAAGTGGCCATATCTAGTACGAAACGCCGTCTTGAACACGTCGTCTTCCTTAATTTTCAGCTGATGGTAGCCAGACCTTAGATCAACTTTCGAGAAAACTGCTGCTCCCTTCAATTGATCAAACAAATCATCAATTCTCGGCAGCGGATACTTGTTCTTGATAGTGACTTTATTGAGCTCTCTGTAGTCGATACACATTCTCATCGATCCATCCTTTTTCTTCACAAATAAAACCGGAGCTCCCCAAGGTGAGAAACTCGGTTGGATAAATCCTTTCTCCAGCAAATCATCCAGTTGAGTCTTTAACTCCTTTAGTTCACTTGGTGCCATTCTATAAGGGCTTTAGAGATCGGTGCTGTTCCAGGTAGCAGCTCAATATTGAATTCCACATCTCTCGCAGGTGGTAACATTGTCAGATCATCGGAAAAGACGTCAGGAAATTCATTAACTATCGGCACCAGATCCAATGTCGTTGCTTCTTTAGGTTCAGAACAAATGACACTAGCTAGAATTCCAATGCAACCAGAATTTAATAAGCACCGAGCTCGCATAGCTGAAATTACTGGAACTCTTGAACCTTTAGAATTCCCATAGAAGAAAAACGGTTTTGCTCCAGGCAGTTGAAACTTTACTCTTTCGACAATCGATGGTTGCATAGTGATTGGTAAGCCAATCTATTTCAAGGATGACATCGTAATCGTACATTGCCAAGATAATTAAATCAACCTCCAGTTGATTTTCTCCAATACACACCTCGCACGTTCTAATAATAGAATCGGCAATCATAACCTTGCCCGAAGGTGTAGCTACTCCCATATTACATTCTAGAGACTCTACTTTAATATCAAACTTCTTAGCATGCTCAAGGGATATAAATGAATGCGTAGCTCCAGAATCAATTAATATATTAGAAGATATGCCAGAAATAAATATCGAACCTGTCACCACATATGCATTTCCTTCAGTTTCATCTTTAGTCACGGCGAATACTCTGGCAGTTGCCTTGGGTTGCTCCCCGACATTCTTTGGGCAGTTGTTAATATAGTGTCCAGGTTGTTCGCATTTAAAACAAGTGTTAGCTTGAATGTGACACACTCCAAAATGTGGCTTCTTGCAGGAAGGACATACATGTGCATTAGTCGTTGTAGGCTCCCTTTTAACAAACTTAGAAAGTCCTCCAACAAACTTAGAAGTTCCTCCAGCAGGTCCACTGTTCATGGGTCGCTTAAATACAACTGATTGCTGTTGTGGAACTTTATATCGTGTAGCTTGAGTCGCATGGCTATATCTCCTTCGTGATTCTTGGGCTTTAGTAACATCTTTCTCTCCTTGCTCTGCAGACAGTGCTTTATCCACCACAAATACGAATGGAGAGTTCTTTGAAGTAATAAGACGGATGTCCTTGAGTATCTCTGCCCTTAGTCCTTGGATGAACCGTTTCACCTTCATAGTCTCGTTACCAACAATGCGAGGAACATAACGAGACAATTGCTCAAATTTGTGCAGATAGTTCATCACGCTTCCGGTCTGTTTGAGAGCCATAAATTCTTCAGCTTTGGCATCCATCAATGAGTCCGTAAAATACTTCTCGTTAAAAAACTCCTGAAATTTCTCCCAGGTCATGGTAGCGACTGAATGCATCGCTTTTACGGAGTCCCACCAATAACGAGCTTCCATTCTGAACATAGAAGACGCACAAATAACTTTTTCCTCTTCAAAAATTTTGGCATGATCAAAGATTTCGCCAATGGTTCTGATCCAATCATTCGCTGCTGCCATATCTGCTAAATTGCCGTAGAAAATTGGAGGGTCCAAACGCCAAAATCTATCGAAATTCATATCTGCATGTCGAGGCCTATTAGGAATTTGGGCCTGCACATTTGTTGCCTGAGCCGCGGCAGTGGCTGCCGTATTAGCTGCTTGCGAAAGTTGTTCATTTTGCCTAGCTTGTATCTCAATCATGTCCATCATCCGATCGAGTATAGCATCCCGATCATTTCTATCTCCTCTACGATTGGCCATAGTCTACATCACAATGATCTTATTTTAAGAAAATCTATCTTATATACTTATTTTTGAAATCTGCTACAATATTACCTAACATACTTTTATCAAAATATAAAATTTAATATCAACTTACTTGCTGATTGACAATCTTCCAAGTGCACGTGAGCATACAGAGTAGTCTACAGAATCATTTTATAAACCTTGTTTCTCTGATACCAAATTGTAACGCCCCAATTTAAAAATCTCCAATCTGAAACCCTAATTTTGAAAAACCTAGAATTTTCCCCAAATTGATTTTTGAAATCGAGCATTAAATCGAAATTTTAAAATTTAAAACATATTAATTGCAAACTTAAATATCGCGGAAGATTTGATAATTAATTTGTCAAAATCTTGAAACCATAGCATAATTAAAACAATTAATGAAACTTTATTTAATAATAAAAAGTTAACAAAATTATTCAAAGTTTTAAATTAAAATAAAACTTTAAATATTGTTTGAAAATTAAAGTATACTTAATTTAAATCATTTGCTTCAAACTCAATAATATCTTCTTCTTCTGTATGCTCGCTTGCCACTGGAGGGTTCTCAATTGCAGCTAGTTCTTCCTCAGATAAAAATTCACCTACATCACAAGTTAAAAACTAAACTGTGAGAAAAACTTAGTAACTGAAATATGTGCAATAAAACTTTTATTTACTTTTACCAAATCCTTTTAACAGTTGCATACTAGTTGAAAACTCAACCTTCTTTTAAGACTTAGTTATTTATGACTTCGTCCTCTTTTACTTTTAAGACTTAGCCAGTGGCTTTGTCATCTTTTACTTTTACTTTTAACGTTCAAACTCACAATCTCACTGTCGTTCAGGCTTTTGCTATCACGTATATGCCGTCAATTTCCTTTTACTTTTTCATACACACGCAAATATCCTATTCATTTTATCTTTTAAATATTCTATGTTGATGTTCTAATATATGTGCACAATCATCAAAACGTGTGATAAACAATAAATAAAGAAAATAGTATCTTTCATGTGATGTAGGGCAGTAGCCAAAACATTACAAAACCTTGTATTTGCACTTACTTGGATTCCGAGCTATTAGTGTATTTCGGGATATTCCAAAAATTTCCTGAATAATAACCTGCTCAATTAAAATCTTTGGTATTAATATCCCACTAAATAAATCAAATTTTAGAAGAATTTGGGCAGAAATTTTTTACCGGTTAAATATCCGATCGGTCCGATTCGATTTGGGTCTAAATTTGGTTCGGGTCCGGTTTGGGTGAATAGTGTTGGGTCGGGTCGGGTCGGGTCGGGTGAACAGTACCGATTCAGGTGATTTGGTTCACTGCTGGCCTAGTTCGGTCTGAGTTGAAATAAATGAACTGGTTTAGTTTTTCTTTAAAACTGAATTAGTGTCTTTCTTCTTCACGGTTTCTGCAGAGAGTGAGAGGGAGAGCATTAGCGAGGGAGAGTGAGAAACAGAGAGCAATCGATCGAGCGAGCGAGGGAAAATCGAGAGAGAGGGAGAGTCTTACTCCGATGGGTCGTCGTCGGAATTCAAGCGAGCTTCGTCGGAGCTCGGTGGCCAAAGAGGAAAGCTTCGTCGGAGCTCTTGCTGCGGTGGTCGGAGCTGCGAGCTTAGGTAAGTTTTCCGATTGAAAACTCGAGAGGGAGATGAGAGCTTTTGGTGTGAGTTTCCTCCTCCACCGAAAGCCTCAATTTATAGGAGGAAGTTCACCCCTCGCCTCCGTGAAATCCGCCCTCAACTCGGATTTTTCGAGCTGCAGAACGATCAGTTCAGATTTTTCCGCGGTTCTCATCTGATCACCATCCGAACTTGGTCATCTTTCCAGACCAAGTTCATGTCGGATTTCATGCTGAGAATCAGCCATCTGATTCCCAAATCAGATTATCTGGTTGATTGCTAGGTCAATACCGGATTTTCAGAGGAGTGAACTCTGAACACTTCTCATTGAAGGGTCCAGATTCATTCCGAATTTGAGTGATTGCATTCTGATTTGGAAATTTTGAAATTAATTTTAGGTTAGTTTTGATTTGGAAAATTTTGAATTTTGGATCAATTGATAAATTCCAATTTTTGATTTACAAATAAAATCCTCAATTGTTACAGTCATGGCCTTGGAAGGTTATCCAAGTTGCTTGGAGAGCCTACTCATACTATGGTAGGGGAGGAGAAAATATATTTTGATTCTTGTGAACAAATAGTTGACAATCGGTTGGATTTATTGGGAGAGTTTCTTGTAGAGCATTCAGCACCTAAAGCTTCTTTTGATTCCTTGAGTGATTTGAATGGTTTGGATAAATGATACCCTATTGTAGAAATAGTCATTTCTAAGGATGATAAAGTAGCTCATTCTCAAGAGGAAGAGTCCATGAACTCCAAGAATTCACAATTTTTTATGGTTAATGGGATTGTCACTTTGCATGACCGAGATGTTATGTGTCAAAAAGAAGAAATTTTGATAAATGGATATGAAGAGAGGTTCTTTATAGCAAGCATGGAAGATGAAAAGATACATGAACAAGTGTCTTATGTAAAAAAGTGTCATTCCCTCTTAATGATTCAAAAACCTCCAAGTTTAGAAAACCAAGAGGAGGTATTGATAAAGGTACAAGATTTCTACATTCCAAGATGGCTTGAGGTTGAGGTATGTTTTTATTTCTTCAAAAAAAGGATTCTTGAAAAGGAAGTTTCCTTTGTTAAAGGACACAAAGATCGCCTTAAAGATATTCTTTTTGGGAAAAATTGGTCATATGATAAGAGGATAGTGCATGAAGATTACAAGGAACCAAGTTCATTTAAGTCTATTGGGAAGGATCTCAAATTAACTCCTCTCCAATCTAAACAAATCACTCTTGATCACCACGCCATGGTGGAAAAGGAGGTTAAGGAAACTTGACTAACATCATCATCAAATGATTAATGGAGCACTCAAAATTGTCAAGACTCAAAGGGATTTCAAGTTTATTTTTCTCTATCAAAAGTTGGGGAGAATGCAACTTATTCGATAACATCATTTCTTTCCTTTGACTTCCTTAGTATTTTTGTGGAACTCACTTATTATATGTTGGATGAATTCAAGGATAATGTTGTGAATGATAAATAACATGCCTACTTGGCTGATTCTTTTATTCCGACTCAATCAAGGAATGATTTATCAACACTGTGTGTTTATTTGAGTGAAGGCAAACTAAATGTTTTTCTCAAGTGTTACTCAAATTTTCTTAAAAAGGCTTTTCAGTTGGTTTATCTCAATTGGTGTCGTAGCTTCGGTAGAAAGAAGAATTTTGATAATATACCTTGACTGTGAGGATATAGGCATGTGGCTTAATAGTTATGCACTGGCAAATGAGTTTATGGATGAATGTCTCGGGTTTGCAAGGAAATTTATTAAACTTTTGGTGCTGAATTCTTTGCTTATTGTATTTGCTGAACTTGAAGAAGAGATTGTCAATGGAGTTGAGCAAAACAATGCAAAGAATTATATCTTTGGCAACGTGGTTAAGTTTCAGTCGCACAATTTTATTGCTTGCTTACATATATTGTCTCTGCATCTTTTCTTGAATTTTCCTTGCCGGAATTTATGTGAAAAATATACACGACAACTAGAAAAGAGTCTACCTTGGTGGAAGTGGATCAAATCAAAAGAAAGGAAGGTAGTCATCCAAATGACGAAGGTTTTGGATTTGAGGCCAAATCCTTTCCAACCCCGGAAGGATGATGTGCCACGTATCCACCACTTCTCAAACATTCAATGGAGTTTTCATAACAAATTTTTAAGTTTCTATTTTGTAGGAGGATCGTATGATGAAGTCATCAAAGACATAAAATCATGCGGACAATGCTTGAGGACATTATCTTGTTGAGGCATAAATGGAAGATCAAGCACATGTCGGAAGATTATTCGACTTCCAAAAAAATCTGCCTTAACACTGACCTCTGAAGAGTATTTGAAATATTTGGCAGCCTTACTTATCTGTTTTGGAAAAATAAGATTCATGAATAGTGTAGCTGACATTGCAAGATTTTTAAAATGGGGTGAATCGTGAAATTTGGACATCTTTTGTTTAGCCAACTAGTTCAATTACAGAGAGGTTTTTTCTCACAAGAAAGTCCGAGCCCAAGACCAATCTGAGTTCAACCATTTTTTTAAAAAACAGATGTTAGCACTTTAATTTTAGCTTATGTTTATATATTTTGAGTCTTTTGATGAACATTATGTTTGTGGGGACCATCTTAGTTTGAGAAGAGACCATAAAGTATTTGGTTTCCTCATTTGGCCGAGCACTCCTTTCCTGTCATTTTCTCCCATTTTCATTTTACCATTTTAAATTAGTCTTCTCTTATGTTGTAAACCTTAATCTTGTTGTATTATTTATGTAGGACCGTACATGTCTAAGAGGGGGGGGGGGGGGGGTGAATTAGACGTTTTTCGATTAATGCTAATGTACTTACTTATGAAGTCAATAAATTAATCAGTTACTTTTATTAGTGTAGTCTTCTTAATCACTAGAAGAATAACAGACAAACAAGCAAGTAATATGTAAAAGAGAGAGAAAGAGAGAGAAAGAGAGAGATTGACACTAGGGGTGTACAAAACCCACCCGGACCGAAGAACCGGACCAGAACCGACCTTTTTGGTCCTATTCTGGTCGAGTTTTCTTAAAAAAAAAAAAATGAATTTCGGTTCTTTTAAAGCAGAATCAAAAATTTTGGTTCGATTTTCGGGTTTAATGACAAAAACCCGAAAACCAGAACCGGACCACACAAAACATAGAAAAGCCCTAATTTCCATTCTTTTGTCGACTCGAAGCTCAGTTCAGAAGAGAAGAGAGGAGACGAGACGAGACGAGAGACTGTCTCGCTCGCCTACGCCGAAGCCGAAGCCAAAGCCGAAGCGTCAATCTGTCATTCAACCTTCTCTCTCAGCCGTCGCCGATGCATTCAATCTAAATCGGAGATCTCTGAAACTCTGAGTAAGTACAGGTATTCTATTTCCCTCCAGCTCATCGTTCGTAGTACTTCGTATCTCTATTTTACGTTCATTATGCTGCTGTTTTTGGGAGACTCTTCGGACGTGACCGAGAGCATTTGATTGTGTTATTTTTGCTGTTTTTGTGGGTATTTCATTGCTGTTAATTTTGTGTTGCTCTTTATCTGAATTTTCATTGTGTTGCTGTTAATTTTCGAGGGCTGTTTTTTTGCTGTTTTGCTGCCAATTATCGGTGTTTCATTGCTGTTTTTTGCTGTTTTTTTGCTGTTAATTTTTTGCTGCCAATCATCGGTGTTTCATTGCTGTTTTTTGCTATTAGTTTTTTGAGTTACAACCTGCCAATCATCGATTTTACTGTTTTTTTGTTGTTTGCTGCTGTTTTTTTGCTGTAATTTTGTTTGGGATGATTTACTTTTTGTTAGATTAAATTTTTGCTTGCCAGTGGGTGATGGATAACAATATGATGCCAATGAATGCTGATTTCAAATATGATTGTGATTTCTCTTTTTCTGCCCAGTGCCCATGACTGAAAATTCTAGCATTTTCAAAGTTGAATCTTAGATCGGGCATTGCCCTCTTGACAAAAGTTGAAGTTTTGTTTGAAATTTTTTATTAAAAAAATATTTTTTAATGGAAAAACCGGAACCAGACCAGAACCGGAACCGAAATTCTGGTCCGGTTCTGGTCCGGTCCTTAAAATTTGTTTGATGGTACCGGTCCGAAAAAATGAAAACCGAATATTATTGGTCCGGTCTTAATTTTTTTCAAAACCGGACCGGACCGGACCACGTACACCCCTAGTTGACACTAAAGTTTTCAACGTGGTTTGGCAAACCTTGCATACATCCACGCTTCAAGGATCCCTCTTGAAGTTTCTTTTCTTCTCTTCAACGAGATTCTCTGATCGAACTTCTCTGGCGTCGATCTACTGCCTTTTACACTAGATTAAACTTCACGGGCGTCAATGTCTACCCGTTACAATATCACTCAAGGGTTTCACCCTTTTACAATCTCACAGATAGGGTTTTTAATGAAAAATAATACACACTCTCTCAATAAAGAAATCTCAAGTATTTGATCTTTTAGAGGAGTAGTGAGCTAAAGAATTTTCACAGTGAAAGCTCTTGGAAATTTTCGTAATCTCCAAAGGATGTGCAAGAGAAAAACGACCCAAAGAAAAACAACACCTTTTTTCGAACTTCTATTCTTCTATTAATACTGGTGTCTGTAATCTGCTTCACATTCGGACGACTCCTTGTTTCCGTACCAAAAATATGACCGTTGTGAATAATCCGTACATAGAAAGTTAGCCGTTGTGGTCTGCGGTCAATATTGGTTTCGGCAAAAGACTTCTTGATTTGGATGATGTTATCCTAGCAGACGAAATCTTTGTTCGGTCGACATTGATCTTACGGAGCATTCTCATATTGGACTTTTGGTCGACTTCTTTATTCGTTTGACTTTATTGATGCAGAATCATTCTTGGTTTTGGTCGTCATTGATTTCGGTAGACTTCAAAATCCGATCGGCATAATTCCCATGGACGACTTCTGGCTTTAGTGTATCGGTCGATATTCAATTGGTTCCGCTATCAGTCGACTTTGCTTTGTCTGGTTGATATATCTGGCAGATGACTTTCAAATCTGCTTTGACAGCTTTTGATGTTTCTTTTAGAGGACGACTTATACGTCTGGTTAACATTATGCATACACCAATCTTGACTAACAATACTTGATAAAAAACATTAGAAAACATAATACCCTTTTTAAAAGGGTATTCTCAATTAACTGCAATTATTAATATCATTCATTTCTTACAATCATCAATTTATATATTTCACGTTAATCACAATTATCAAAAACATAGTTAGACTTAAACATATTTTAAGTTAACAATCTCCTCATTTTTTATGATGACAAATATAAAATGATTAAACATATACTCCTTCATGCTATTCTGTTTTTCCCAATTAACAATATATATACTCCATCATACTCTATGCATTCAACCAACTACATCATACTTTTCTCCCCCTTTGACATTATCAAAAAAAATATAAACAAGCAGTGTAATATACACAAGTGTGAGGAATAAATAGGCAGAAAAATGCAAAGCGCTAAAGGATTATTATAAGATAGTCCTAAGTTTCTAAACTATCTATCCGATACAGAGTGCAGAATGGAGGATGTGATTACTCATCGGAAGAAACAACATCCTAGTTCATGCGTGCATAGAAATCTCTCGCACAGAACATAGGTTCATCTTGAGACTCATCTGCTGTTTCTTCATCTGGAACAGTAGCAACAGGAGAAACAGGAGGAATTGTTTCTCCATCATTTGCATCCCCTCCATCCCCTACTTCTTCCGTTTGTACACCAGCATTAGGCTCTCTCTCATCAACAGGTTCATTCACGGCAATATCACCAGGACCAGCAAAACCATCAGCAGTACCTTGCTGAGCAACATTAGCTGGATCAATGAATGACTCGTCCTCACAAACAACAACTTGACCTACATCATCTCCAACAGCACTGAGTTATTCGAACCCGGTTCGCTACCTACTCACTACTAGAAAATTGCGTAATATTTAAAACTTTACTCCACACATTAAATATCATCATTTAAACGCGTTTAAAACAATTTAAAAACGTTGTAGCGGAAAACTTTCGTAGAAAAATTAACTTTAATAAAATTTTGAGTCAAAACATGAACACTCTTCGTAAAATCCAAAACGATTTTCTTTTAAAAATTTGGACGGCATAACGCCTAATTCTCTTAAAAAACCAAAACCTCCTGCAAATTTTATTCTCAAATCAATCAACCAAGACTATTATCCATAAAATCTTCATTAGTACCAAAAGTATTTGTATGCATCAGAATTAACTACTAACAGTTAAAATTCAATTATAAAATCCAAAAATGATTCAAAATAACTCCAAACTGTTCACCCACACACCATGGTCAAAACGCCCTAACAGCCGGCCAGATCATCCCACGAGCGCACTCCTCCAACTGCCACCTAGTCCTGGGCATGCTCTGAGTACTCACCGGGAACCACCTCGTCACCTATATCACATAACTCATCTATTAGCCTAATGCTAAGCGAGTAATGCATAATAAAAGTAAATACTAAAAACCATGCACATCCTAACATATGCAATCTCTACTGTTTCGTCCCTACTGTCATTTCTGTTTTCGTTTCTACTTTCGTTTCCATCTCATTCTTACTCTTTCTTTATCTTACTGCTGGGTTCTTCTTTATGTGCTAGATCAAGGCGACACACCTCGCGGCCCATCTCACGGGACAAGGCCAACCTCGACCTAGTAAAAGTGACACACCTCGCGGTCCACCTCACGGGACAAGGCCACCACGCAAAGAAGAGGAAGAAGTGACACACCTCGCAGTCCACCTCTCGGGACAAGGCCACTCAACCCCACTTTTATTATCTTCTTACATATCTTACTGTTCGTTCTTCTGTTTCACATCCTACTGTTTCATTTCATAAAAACATGAAAATTCATTTTTGTTTCATTCTCGTATCGTAAAACCATGATGCATACTTTACTACACATAAAACATAAAACATAAAACACACATGCACGCAAACCTACCAAACTGTGATGTAGGCCCGAAGGCAAATGCACCTACGTACACTACTTACCAGACGTCCTCGATCGCTAAACCGAGGAACTGGAGAACCTAGAAAATATAATACACCATTAATTTAACCTCCACTAAACCTCATTATCAAACTCTCAAAAGAAAACTAATGATTCACCCAAAACTCCTAAAATCTGAAATCCACAATTTTGGCCAAACTTCGAAATTGCGAAACTAATTCTACACTATTCCGTTTTGGACAATTTCAAGCGGCTACGGACTCCTTAGCATGTCTACTTTCTAATGGTGAAGCTCATTTATCAAAAACCATTCACATATACTGGCAAAAAATCCAAAACCGAAACTGCTCATTTCTTAAATCATAACTTTTTATCCAACTTCAAAAATTCGTAATAAATTGAATATAGGTCCAAATTTGATAGTTCAAGGTGCTATACAAACCTTAAGGTGTCTAGTTTTTAATGGTTAAATTCATTCAACAACTCAGTATCATCAGCATAGCCGAATTTGGCTGAAACAGGAACTGTCCTGTAAATCTTCCAATTTTTTTTGTGAAATTGAAGAAATTTGATGCTCTTCAACCTTTTTATCATTAATAACCAACAATAATCAATAATAATACGGTATAATAAGCGAAATCCAAAACCCTAACCTAAAATCCATCAATTTATCATCAAAACCTAACCCTAAACCAAAAAGCTAAACTCCTAACTAATCAAGCTTACCTTAAATCGACAGAACGGAGGAGAAAAACAGAGAACTTGGTCGGGCGTCGGCGTGAGAAGAACTGTCGTCGGCGTGCAAAGAGAACGGAGGCGAGAGAGGGGGAAGGTCTCTGGAGTTCTTTGTGTGGAGAGGAAAATAACCAGGGGAGGGTTTTTTTTATTAATAATAATAATAATAATAGTTCTAATTACCATTTCGCCCTCAACCTTTAATTTTCTAACACAACGGTTATTTAACCTGCTCTCAGCCCGATTTTCATAAATCTAACATTTCGATTAGCTTCAAAATAATCTCTTTGTTACCTGCGTAAATTTTTCTCTCTCGATTCCGACTTCAACTTCGCCGTTTAACGACACGTAGAGTTGGAAATTGCATAAACGGGAATAAACTATGTGAACGAAAATCTCGGGTGTTACATCATTCATTCTCACCACCTTCGTCCAAACCCTCATCCACATGAGTTGGCTCACTATCACTGCTAGCCAAATGTGTGCTAAGATATCCAATGTGAGTGATAACCCGGTCAGACTCCCGTCGCATTTGATCTGTCAAATGACTTGTATTGAATCTAATGGAAGAGGTCACATCGTCAGTAGCTTTACTTTGTTCTTTTTCCACTTGAGCAATACGATCATTAAGCCCTTGAAGAGCAGCTGCTGAAACGATCATACCGAGAGAGGGTGGTGGCTTCGAGTTGACGGATCTGTGAGAGGCAAGAGACATCAAAGTGTTCTTTTTAGAGAGAAGGAAAGCTTCAAAGTGATCTTGTCGGGAGATATAAAGGGGCTGCAAGGATTCGATGGCTGTGCCAAGGCTTTCTATACATGCCCTAAGCTCATGATATTGTTTCTCATAAATAGAATTCCTTTCAGGAGGATTGGTACGACCTTGAGTTTGAGGAGGAACACGAGCTGACAATTTAGGATCCTGTGTTGGCGAAGAAGCATGAATTGGAATGGAGGGAAGTGGAAGAATAATGGCTTGAACTTCCGGGGATCAAGTATGAAATTTTGATCATGAAAGCCCTCGGTAGCTGTTGGGAGAAAGTCTGAGCAAGTTGGAGGAGCTGAAATGTGAGACCCTAGAATCCGAGGAGGATCGAAAGAAGGAATATAAGAATCTTCCTCAGGATCAGACTCTTCTTCCTCCTTTAAGAGCACTCTTCATCTCTTTTGACGTTCAGGAATAGCCTGAGAGGCATTGCTTCTGGAAATACCTCCCCGTGTTTCTTTGTCATATAAAGCACCTTGCTTATTTCTTGCAATTTCTATTCTCAACAAGGTGGAAGCAGAAAAATGATCAGTGTTTTTTAACAAAATTTACTCATCTTCAGCCGGCAATTGAACACCAAATCTATGGAAAATCTTCATCAAGAGAAGATTGTATGGAAGAGATTTAGATGCAGTTTTGACAACTTGGAGCATCCGTTTCAGAATTATGCTTCCAATGTGAAATGGTTCTTTATGGAAGAACCTATAAAGAATGAAAAGATCCATGCTACTGACGTGTTCTCGATGGCCATCTCTTGGATGGATCTTATAATTGATCATTTGATGAAAGACTCTATCCCTAATATTCAAATCCTTGCCCTTGAGCCTCAAGGAAGTGTTCTTTGGATCCTTGAAAATTTCTTTGGCTAAAATAAGTCCCTCTGGTTTTCCAACGAAGCGAGGATCTTTTGAAATCTAAAAATATTTAGGCATATCATTTAGAAACTCACAGTTGAGCAATTCATAAATCTTTTCTTGAGTCAGCTCAATGTGCCTTCCATACACATAGCTGCGGATTACAAGAGGCGTAACGGAGTGTTCTAGATTTGCATAAAACATTCTAATTGGTGTTTTGCAGTAAGATGTGCCTAGTTCAAACAGTCCTAATAACCAAATTTCATGGAGAGACTTCTCCAGATGTAACCCATAAAGGTCCTTAAATACTACTCCTCTACTTCTAATTAGAGGCTTCTCTTCAAAATCTTTATAATACCTTTTAAATGCAGGCTCATTGATAAACTGCAAAGAAGGCCATTGAAGAGAAGGAGGTTGCACGATAGGTTGAAAATCAATTTGATGTGCACTTTTCTGCTTCTTCCTTGAAAAAGTTAATCTGGCGTTGGAGGAGGATGCCATTTATCGAGCATAGATTGCCAAAAGAGTGATTTGTTGTTGGAGGTGGAAGTCAGAGAGTGACTGGAGACGAGAAAAATAATCGTCGGAGAGACAAGAGAAGATGAGAGGTTTTTGAAAGCTTTTGCGCTTTAGACGATAAGTAGGGTTTCTGTAATCCGAATGCTAATTTAAAGGATTTAAGAATAGATATCGTCCGATGCATATATCGACTGTTCCCCATATCGATCATTTCATATATTGACGCGGTCGATATACTTCAGAATACCTCTAATTTTCAACCGTCCATTCCAGAAAGATATAAATTTTTTTACGAACACATGATATCAATCATTTAAGGTTATTTACATCTAATAAGATCTAAAAAAATTCGAATATTATTAAAAGTCTTCTCATCTAAAGGTTTTGTGAAGATATCAGCTAATTGATTGGATGAGTTTACGAATTTCAAATTGATATCACATTTTTAAACGTGATCTCGAATGAAGTGATATCGAATCTCTATGTGTTTGGTCCTAGAATGTTGAATAGGGTTCTTTGAGATGTTTATGGCACTTGTATTATCACATTTAATTGGAATCCTATCATAGAGCAGATTATAGTCTTCTAGAGTTTGTTTCATCCAAAGCATTTGTGCACAACAACTACCAGCAACAATGTATTCACTTTCGGCTGTTGAAAGTGCTACAGAATTTTACTTTTTGGAGTACCAAGAGACAAGTGATTCTCCTAAGAATTGGCACGTTCCACTAGTGCTCTTCATATCTACAAGACATCCAGTGTAGTCAAAATTAGAATATCTTACAAGATCGAATGATATACCTTTTGGATACTACAATCCTAAATCATAAGTTCCACTTAGATATTTGAATATTCTTTTAACTGCATTTAAGTGAGATTCTTTAGGAGAGACTTGAAATTTAACACATAAGCACACACTAAACAGAATATCAGGTCTACTAGCTGTTAAGTATAGAAGAGAACTAATCATTCCTCGATAATTCTTAATATCTACACTTAACCCATTTTCATCTTTGTCTAATTTTGTAGTGGTGCTCATTGGGGTTCTAGATAGCTTAGAAGAACTCAGTCCAAATTTCTTTAAGAGCTCTTTAATATATTTTTCTTGACGGATGAAAATACTATTTGGATTTTGACTAATCTGAAAACCTAGGAAGAATTTTAACTTCTCCATCATACTCATCTCAAATTCACCTTGCATTAGGGAGGAGAATTCATCACACAATGAGACATTCGTTGAACCGAATATGATATCATCAACATAGATCTACACAATGAGTATGTCTTTATCCTTTTGCATGGTAAATAGAGTTGAATCGGTTTTATCCTTTTTGAACTTACTTTTCTCAAGGAAATTCTTCAATATATCATACTAAGCTCTAGGAGCTTGCTTAAGTCAATATAGAGCTTTCTTGAGCTTGAACACGTGATCATGTTTGTCATAAGCTTCGAAACCAACAGGTTGCTCTACATAAACTTCTTCCATGATATATCACTCTTTACATCCATTTAAAAGAGTGTGAAGTTCTTGTAGCAAGTATAGGTTAAAAGCATCCTAATCGACTCTAAGCGAGCTACTGGAGCAAAGGTTTCTTCAAAATCTATCCCTTCTTTTTGGCAATAACCTTTGGCAACTAACCTAGCTTTGTTTCTCCCAACAATCTCATTTTCATCTATTTTATTTTTAAATACCCATTTAGTTCCAATAATAGAATGACCTTTCGGCCTCGGAACAAGTTCCCAAACATTGTTCCTTTCAAATTGGTTTAACTCTTCTTGCATGGTCACAATCCAATTTTCATCCAATTCGGCTTCCTCAAAATTCTTAGGCTCTATTTGAGAGATAAATGCTACATGAGCAACTAGATTTCTAAGGGAAGCCCTAGTTTTAACTCCTAGTGAATGATCACCTAGAATGTCATCTATGAGATGATTTCTGACATATCTCCAATCCTTAAGAAGATCATCATTCGAATTTTGGATTGACACTATTCCTAAAGAGTTTGATGGAGGATCTATGAGGATTTCTATGCTTTTACTTGGCTTATCTAGAGAGAGAGAATCCATTTGATTTTCTAAATCATCATCCTTTTCTACATTCATTGTAGATTGAGGAGTTTCATCAAAGTTAACATGCATGGATTCTTCTACAACTAGTGTTCTTTCGTTAAAGACCCTATAGGCTTTACTAGTTAATGAATATCCAAGGAATATACCAAGATCGAATTTGGAATCGAATTTGTCTAAGTGAACCTTGGTATTTAGGATGAAGCACTTACACCCAAATTGTAATACCTGGCTTTACGGGATATTAATATTTTAATATAAATGGCATTTTTGTAATTATGTCAAATCAAGTCTATTTTGTGAAAACAAAGCGTTATTACGATCCTAATAATTAATAAGGATTTTAAGAAAATTTCAAGAATTTTAGGAGTCGTGACGCTAATTTTACGAAAATTACGTTTATCGTAATATAAAGGATACTTTGGTAAAAATAGTAAACGGAGTCCGAATTACGAACGGAAAGTTTTAATAGAACCCTGATAATAAGTTGAAGTTATTGGTAAAA
The DNA here is from genome assembly GCA_022432975.1 of Begonia masoniana. Classification (NCBI taxonomy): domain Eukaryota; kingdom Viridiplantae; phylum Streptophyta; class Magnoliopsida; order Cucurbitales; family Begoniaceae; genus Begonia; species Begonia masoniana. The sequence continues at coordinate 13,577,533 of CM039510.1, forward strand.
TAAGAAAATTTGGAGAACCGAATCGTTGGATAATTAACGCAACGAGCGACGAAATAAATAGAAAATCAAAGGAAGGGCAAAAAGGTAATTTGCCAGGTTAAATTTTAATTAAAAACAAATGTTTCTTTCTTCTTCTCCCTCATTCACGTTTTTCTCTCCTCTCTCTGGCGAACCTCCCGCGGCGATTTCTCCTTCTCCTTCACGGCGACTTCCATTCCGACGCCGATTCCTCTTCCGTTCGTCTTCCGTTCTTCGTGATTTCTTCTCCTCTCGCAACCCTAGGTATGAATCTATGCTTTTGGAGCGTGATAGTTTGGTTTTCACGGAGTTTAAAGGTTAGGGTTCCGTTTAGGTTTTCGTTAAAAACGTGATTTGTGGTTCGAAATTGATAGGTTTGTCGTAGTTATGAATATGATGAACGTATTGAGCGTTATTGGACGAAGTTAATCAATTTATGACGAATATTAGAGATTGACAAATTTTCGAGTTTTGGGGAAAAACTCGTTAATGGTGGTTCGAGGTATCGGGCGTTATTTGTTCGTAAAAAATGCCTCTATTAGTTAAGTTAGAAATTTAGGAAAATTACCTTAGTTAAGGTTTCGTTAAATTTGGACGTTTAACGGTTTAATCTCTTTTTAACGACAACTGTTGTGAAATTGCCTTAGGTGAACAATGCTCATGGATTGAGCTCAGTGCGCTACGGACGACAGGTAAGTTCTCGTGACTTGCTCTGGCCGATTGGCCTACACCGTACGTCGATGTCGTCTCGAGGAGTTTTGGTGAATTGTTGGTTTATATGCTTTTGTTGGGTAGTTAAGATTAGTTCTTTTATAGGTTATACATTTTTATTGTCTTGATGGTATATATGTAGAATATAGATTATGCTTTTTATTGTCTTGATGGTATATATGTTGAATGTTATGCAGATGTTCATGCATCATGGTTTTTAAAAGAGCATAGAAAATGAACTTCCGCACGATGTTTTCATGAAAAGAGATGTAGCCTAAAAGGGGGCTATTGATCTATTGTGTAGGCACAAAGGAGTCTGTCATAATACCACATCGCCTGAACTAAATGAATCTACGTAATCTGTTATCTGGTCACGCGAGGTGGGGCTCAGGCATTGTTGTTGTTTGTGTGAGCATGTACTGCCCTCCGCTAGATTGAAAGGGTTGTCCGACCGCGGGATGAATCATTTCCTTTTAGCGGGCAGATATCTCGGTGACAATATGTCTGCGACGTAATGATAAGAAAATGTTGCATGATTTCTGAAACTCATACGCACAGCATGCATTGCATTTACGAAACTTACTGAGTCTTTAGCTCATAGTGTGTATGTATGGTGTAGGTGATCAGGATATAGGTGAGGATGAGATCCTTCTACCCGAGGAGTGATGCAGTTGGCAGAGGATGGCTCGCGGGGGTGTGCTGGCGCAGTCGAGGCGTTTCATGACCTGTGGGGACGTATGTAGGTATTTTGGGTTGTTTTGGATAGAAAATGTTAGGTAAAATATTGTACAGATAGAACATTATAGGATGTTTGGATCTGAATTAGTTGATAGGTTTATGTTTTGAAGTTTTTAAACATTTTGGAAACTTATTTTGGTGATTTTAAAACAGGAGGAAACGTTTAGTTTTTAAACGGATCAACGCGATTCGTTTTCGTGAAAACGTATTTTGTTTGAATTGTGACTCGAGTTGGTTTGAGCGAGATAATGGTTGATGAACGAATACTGAGGGATTTGATGTTGAAATGTATGTTGTAGTGTAAGTAGAATTTATGTTTATATTTGTAGAAAGAAGAAAGAAAGGAAAAATGAAAGAAGGAAGAAAGAAAAAATGAAAGAAGGAGGAAAGGGGAAAAGAAAGAAAGAGGAAAGGAGGGGGGGGGGGGGGGGGGAGCTTGGCGATCGATCGCCACTTTGGGGCGATCGATCGCCCCTCCTTGGTCGTGGTACGCAGGGCTATCGCCTGGAGTGGCGATCGCTAGGCAAAAGCAGGCAATTGCCATGGGCGATCGATCGCCTGTTTTGGGCGATCGATCGCCCCTCAGTATTTTCAACTGGCGATCGATCGCTAGTTTTGGGAGATCGATCGCCCCTGATTTTGCGACGTTTTTGCCCCTGTTTCGTTGTTTCCACTGTTTCAATTATTTTTAAGTTTTATTACGTTTCTTTTAATTGTTTTAAAGTTTATTTAAATGGTTTTCAAAGTAGATTCGAACGTCGTTAATAATTTCTATTCCGATTTCAGTTTCGACTTAACAAGTCTATTAGGATAAAAAATAATAATACGGGAAAAATAGGTACAGTTTTAGGGTCGTTACACAAATGTTCTAAAATATTTGACACTAGGGATTTTCCCATTCCAAAGCTCATAAGGGGTCTTCTCTAGAATAGACCTTATAGAGACTTTGTTTAACACATAGCAAGCCGTGGAAATAGCTTCTGTCCAAAAATATTTTGGAAGAGAGTTCTCGTTGAGCATGGTCCGAGCAAGCTCTTGAAGAGACCTATTTTTCCTCTCAACAACACCATTTTGTTGAGGGGTCCTAGAAGAAGAGAAATTGTAGTCAATTCCATGTTTGAGGCACAAGAATTCTAATTGCTCATTCTCAAATTCTCCACCATGATCACTACGGATAGCTACAATGGTGAGATCTTTTTCATTTTGAACTCTTTTCCTAAAGCTAGAGAAGATGTCGAATGTTTCATCCTTTGACTTTAGGAAGAACACCCATGCGAACCTAGAGAAGTCATCTACTATAACATAGGCATAGAGTTTTCCTCCTAGACTAGCCAGATTAGAAGAACTGAAAAGGTCCATGTGAAGTAGTTGTAGGAGCTTGGATGTAGAGATTGCATTCTTTGATGCAAATGAACTTTTGATTTGCTTGCCCATTTGGCAAGCTTCACAAACTTTATTCTTTACAAAGGATATCTTTAGAATCACTCTAACTAGATTATTCTTAGTGATCTTAGCTAAGGTATCCATACCTACGTGTCCTAATCTTCTGTGTCAAGTCCAACTATCAATCAACAGATTCACAACAAAGCATTTCTCATCAAAGCATTCAATATTATCTAAATCAATTGTGTACACATTTTCTTTTCTATAGCCAATGAATAAAACTTTACCACTTAAGCTATCCTTGATTACACATGATTTAGATTTGAAGGATACTTTATATCCCTTATCACATAGTTGGCTAATGCTCAATAAGTTATGTTGCAACCCGTCTACTAATAAAACATTTTCGATAATGGAGTTAGACTTATTACCTATGTTGCCAATCCCAACATTTTTTTCTTTTTGGTTTCCGCCAAAAGTGACGTTCCCTTTCTTTTTGCTGACAAAAGAAAACTTTGAGGAGTCCCCCGTCATATGCCTCGAGCATCCACTATCGAGATACCATTGATTCTTCCTGGGAGAGCTATCAACCTACAAGATAATAATCAAGTGGTCTTCTTCGATATCCAAATCTTTTGGATCCTAGTGTTAGGTTTGGTTTCCTTAGTAACCCATTGTAATCCACTACCAGATTTAATCTTTCATAATTTTAATGGACATTCATAGGATTTATGTCCTCCTTCATTGCATGCATGACAGGCAAATGATCTAACAAAGAGATTTTTATAAATTTTGTTTTTATTAAGTTTTTCATACCCTATTCCTGCTTTGTCAAACGTAACTCTTTGACTACCTAATAACATGTTCAAGATTTTGCTTCCATTTTTAAATTTAAGAACTATTGCATTTAAGCTATTATTCTCACTCTTGAGATCATTTATTTCTTTTTCATGCAATTTGATTTCCACAGCATGTTCTTCGATTAGATTAATATTCTCTTTTTTTCAATATATTATACTTAGCATTTAGCATGTCAAATTGTTTTACTAAGTCATTAAATGCATCAATTAAATCACCATCATCCGTTTCACTATCACTAGAAGAAAAACTAACCTCATTTTCGTGTGCCATGAAGCAAAGGTTGGCGACTTCCTCGTCTTCTGAAGAAGTGTCACTTTCACTGTCATCCCAAGTGGCCTTCATAGCTCTCTTCTTGAACCTCTTGGGGCCTTTCTTAGCTTGTGGACATTCGGCCTTGATGTGTTCGAGCTTCCCATATTCGTAGCAAGTGATTTCTTTCTCCTTTTGAGGTTTCTCATTCTTTGGAAATCTTCTTCCTTGCATCCTTTTTCGCTGAAGAAATTTACTAAATCTTCTAGTAATGAGTGCAATCTCCTCATCATCATCTTCTAGTTCGGACTCTTCTTGTTTGCTTGATGAGGGTTTAAGAGCAATATCTCTTCTTTTGGAGGTTTCTTTTTCTTTGAGATCCTCCTTCTCGTTAGCTCTCATTGTGATCTCATGTGTCATGAGAGATCTGATGAGTTCTTCGAGCTTCATCACTTTGAGATCTTTTGCTTCTTGGATAGCTGTCACCTTGCGTTGCCATCCTCTTGGTAGACATCCCAATATATTCCTAATTAATTCTTCATTTAAATAAGCTTTACCAAGAACTTTTAAACTGTTAGTAACGTTAGTGAAGCGAGTAAACATAGAATAAATAGACTCATCCTTTTCTATTGAAAACAATTCATATTCATGCACAAGCATACTCAATTTACTTTCTTTAACTTGGTTAGTTCCCTCGTATGTAATTTCAAGTAAATGTCATATTTCTTGTGCACTCTCACAACCTTGTACCCTATTAAATTCATCTCTATTCAGTGCACAATATAGGGTGTTTATAGCTTTAGCATTTAAACTTAAGTTTCTCTTGTCCGAGTCAGTTAGTTCACAAGCCAATTTAGGAACACTAACATCATTTTCAGTTTTGACAGCCTTAAAAGAACTATTTTCAATTATATTTCATATTTCATAATCCATAGCTTGAACAAAAATTCTCATTCTCGCATTCTAATACACATAGTCATTTCCATCGAAAAATAGGGGTTTAGAAATAGATTGTCCCTCTACGTGTGTTGTATTTGTATTGAGTGCCATATCTAGTTATGCAACAATATATTTATAATCACACAAATCTAACGTTCACAATTTAGACAATTTTAAACCTTGCTCTGATACTAATTGTAGGATCGTAATTGTCTAAGAGGGGGGGTGAATTAGACGTTTTTCGATTAATGTTAATGTACTTACTTATGAAGTCAATAAATCAATCAATTACTTTTATTAGTGTAATCTTCTTAATCACTAGAAGAATAACAGACAAACAAGTAAGTAATATGTAAAAGAGAGAGAATTAGAGAGATTGACACCAAAGTTTTTAATGTGGTTAGGCCAACCTTGCCTACGTCCACGCTTTAAGGATCCCCCCTTGAAGTTTCTTTTCTTCTCTTTAACGAGATTCTCTGATCAAACTTCTCTGGTGTCGATCTACTGCCTTTTACACTAGATTGAACTTCACAGGTGTCAATCTCTACCCGTTACAATATCACTCAAGGGTTTCACCCTTTTACAATCTCATAGATAGGATTTTTAATGAAGAGTAATACACACTCCCTCAATAAAGAAATCTCAAGTGTTTGATCTTTTAGAGGAGTAGAGAGCTAAAGAATTTTCACAGTGAAAGCTCTTGGGAATTTTCGTAATAGCCAAAGGATGTGCAAGAGAAAAACGACCCAAAGAAAAACAACACATTTTTCCGAGCTTCTATTCTTCTATTAATACTGGTGTCCGTAATATGCTTCACATTCAGACGACTCCTTGTTTCCGTACCAAAAATATGACCATTGTGAATAATCCGTACATAGAAAGCTAGCCGTTGGGATCTGCAATCGATATTACTTTCGGCGGAAGACTTCTTGATTCGGATGATGTTATCATAGTGGACGAAATCTTTGTTCGGTCGACATTGATCTTACGGAACATTCTAATATTGGACTTTCAGTCGACTTCTTTATTCGTTTGACTTTATTGATGCAGAATCATTCTTGGTTTTGGTCGTCATTGATTTTGGTAGACTTCAAAATCCGGTCAACATAATTCCCACGAATGACTTTTGTCTTTTGTGTATCGGTCGATATTCAATTGGTTCCGTCATCGGTCGACTTTGCTTTGTCCGGTTGATATATCTGGCGGATGACTTTCAAATCTGCTTTGACAGCGGTCGATGTTCCTTTTAGCGGACGACTTATACATCTGGTTAACATTATGCATGCACCAATCTTGACTAACAACACTTGATCAAAAATGTTAGAAAATATAATACCCTTTTTAAAAGGGCATTCTCAATTAACTGTAATTATTAATATCATTCATTTCTTACAATCATCAATTTATATATTTTACGTTAATCACAATCATAAAAAACATAGTTAGACTTAAACATATTTTAAATTAACAATTTATACCACCATTAAGGGCTACTCTTGGAGCACATTTTGAATCAAAAACTGAAGTTCATCTTCTTCAAAAAATAAAGTTTGTGTTCCTGTTAAACTTCAAAATGGTAAGAATGTGCCTAAATTGCCTTTTGAATATGATAACAACATAAACTAAAACTATGCTTAAATGTTGAGGCAATGAACATGTTATATTGTGCTATAAATAGAGACGAAATTTGGCATTTACTTGAAGTCACACACGAGGGCATGCACCAAGTGAAAGTGTAACGCCCCAATTTAAAAATTCTCAATTTGAAACCCTAATTTTGGAAATCCTAAAATTTTCCCCAAATTGATTTGAAATCGAGCACTAAATCATAATTTGAACATTTAAATATTAATTGAAAATTTTAATTTCGCGGAAACTTTGTAATAAAATTTGTCAAAATCTTGAAATAATAAATTTATCAAAATCTTGAAACCATTGTATAATTAACACAATTTATGAAACTTTAAATGATAATAAAGTTCAACATAATAATTCAAATCTTAATCTGAATTAAAACATTAATATCGTTTGAAAATTTAAGCGTACTTATTTAAATCTTTTTCTTTGAATTCAATAATATTTTCTTCATCTGTATGCTCGCTTGCCATTAGAGGGTTCTCAATAGCAGCTATTTCTTCTAGGGGTGAGCAGGACCGGACCGAGGACCAAAAACCAGACCGGACCATCAATTTTGGTCCGATTTCGGTCCTAAAAATAGAATTCCCATGGGAAATGGTCTGGTTCTCGGTCCATGACCAAAATTTTCCGAAATCCCAGACCGGACCGAAACTTTAATTTAATAGCCATTTAAGGATTGGGTGAATGGGGAAGAAGGTTCAGAGTTTTAGTTTTCCACAAATCCCAAATCTTCAATTTCTCTTCTCTATGTAATTTATTATTTATAGTCTTTTAATTCTTTGTAGAAAATGGTTTGATTGTATATAGCATGTTCTTAGAGGAAATTTTAATTTTTTTTATTGCAATTTACTGTAAAAAAAAAATTTTGGGAGAAACCGGGATTGGACCAAAAATTTTGGTCCGGTTCTGGGATTAGGGAAAAAAATCCCGAATCCTTTGGTCCGGTCCGATTCCGGCTCGGAACCGGACCGCACCGGACCATGTTCACCCCTGATTTCTTTCTCAGACAAAAATTCACCTACATCACAAGTCAAAAACTATGAGACGCCTCAGGGCGATAGGGCCCCAATCTCTCACGAGCAGGCTCGTTGACCCGGTCATCGAAGAGCTCGCGAGCCCGGATGGCCGAGCTCGGCTCGGTCCGTCTGTGTGGCTCGAGCCAAACCCGCTCGTTACTATAGGGGGCCAAGCTTGGCTCGACCCTCTATAGCAAAGAGCCGAGCAGGCGGCCTGGCTTCTCTAAATATAGATGATTAATGAATTGATTTTGTCTTTATGCTTGTGAGAGAATTTTCTCTTTGATTCTTTGTAAAGAACTAGATCTTCGTCAAGTCAAAGTTTGAAATATCACTTTGATAGCTTTGATTATTACCAATAACTTTGGTTTGAGTCAAGCTTCTCTTGCTTGATAAATTTTGTTTAATCGACAAGGTTCGATCGGGATCAAGTTTCTCATAATTGATTTAAAGGCGTTCCTGAGTTTTTATTCTGCATTGTCAAAGAGTCTTGTGTTTGATATACCCGTAGTTCTCGTCAGGAACTATTTCTCTCTCTCTCTCTCTCTAAATTTCTTCTATGTTTTCCATACATCTGCCTTCATGAAGATACAAGCAGAGAAAACTGGGCAGTTTCATTGACAAAACTGAATGGGTGTGAGTGAACTGTTTAATTGACAGAAACTGTCAAAAAACCTAACCAAATTTTATAAAACCAAACCACATTAATGGAAAACCAAACAATATTACAGTTTAAATGAAAAACTGCCAACACCTTGATTCTGGAAATATTCTGGAAATATATGAAGCGTGGGAACAAAATTATTCAAGTTTTGATACTAACTATTTTAATTGAGTTTTTAAGTGCCTGCTGAAATAAATGTCCAAATTTGTTTTAAAATTTTAATTATTAAATTATGAGATGATTATGAATGTAAGTACCTAGATTGAGACTGATCCTCGACAGCCAATAGAACAACACAATCTGTATTAAAAATGAAAGGATTTGACAAAATACAAGAGTTATTGTTGCAAGAATTTCACAAAAATAAAAACTCTAATTCATATAAAAATACACATTGAAACACAGTCCTAGTCCTCGTCCTCGTCCACGAGGGGGCTATGAGCATACTGTGATTGAAATCAAAACTGAATTCCACCACAATGGCCTGCCAGAACTCAGTCAAGAAAATGAGCTTCTCTGCTTAAAGAATGAGAGTTAAAGATCAACCAGAAACTTTGATATAGAGTCATAGGCCTGATTCAGCTGTGCTCAGCATGATTCGACGAATTTTGTGGGTTGACCAGTTTGGAGTCGTGCTGCTTTCTCTTACTTCGAGAGCCTCGTCTGGATCTGGACGGTCGAGTCTTCATCGGCTGCTTCGACACTTGCTCTTGAATGCTAACCAGCTCGGTCTCGTTTAATGGGAGCTCAGGAGGAGCATCTGGCCATGGAGTTCTTTTAGCTGGCACTGTGATCTCTAATGGAGGATCAATGATCCACCTATACAAGATAAAAACAAACAAATTATCTCTATTGCTAAAACATAACAAATTGAGTAACAAAGTCCAGTATATTTGGACGTCTAACCAGATGCCTCAAGCCAACACCTACCCAGTCCCATTCTACACAACTCTTCAATTTCACTCAGTCCCAATAATGCCCACAAAATATTTACTCGTGACATTATCTGGCCTACCAGCTGCACAACGGGTCTAATTCCTCCAACAAGATTACAACCATCTTCAAATGAATCTACGATGGTAAAGCACTACCACATCTATCTACAGCTTCTAGGCTCCCAGAGTTAAAAATAATCAAATAAGAGCATTCTTAAGCTTCATTGCAACATTTTTTCGACGGTAAGATGACGTGTATAACTCAATTTTCCACAAATATCTTACTTAGAATTATAACGACACACGAGTAAGAATAAGGTGAGTGTCTTTAATATTAGGCGAGTGACAAAAAATTCGACGATAAGAAGAAAGGCTCCTTCATGTCCTATATCATTACTAGCCCAGGTTACAAAGCCAACTCAAAGATTTAGAAGTTGCAGTATCTTATATGAAACAAGACTAGGCAATGCCAAGACAACTGAATTTAGAACTATGCCGGACAATCCAGGTTGACTGGCCATAAACTCACATAATTCAGGAGCAAACTTGTGCCACTACAACTGCCCATGAATCGGTAAAATTTCTGAAGCCTTTCGAATCATCAAGCTAATATAACTCTCCAAACTAAGGGCACTAATTAATCATAGGCTTTAGATGGTATTCTAGGTCGTAAATTATGAATCCAAAACCCAGAAAAATAGTTTTACAAGAAATATCATTCATTCCCAACATAAAATTCAGCTAACCTTCATAGGAAAGTAGCTGCGTAAATTAGTCATCGTATGGGACAACTGAAAAGAACATCAACCTATAACCATAAAAAAAGTTCAAAATTGCCAAAAACTCCATGGAGAAGTGAATAGCAAGTTTCACATAAAAAACGAACAAAATTTCGAAGGGACAGATCATGATGAAACAAATATAGAGAGGATTTCTTCAGGATTAAGTATTGTGCAGGCATTAAAACTAACAACCCAAAGTCATTAAACGTTCACAGGAAGATAATCATTGCAGAAGATAGGATACACATTTAGTTAAGATTCAGAATGAAAATCTCTGCACATAATGAGCGAATCAAACTTTCCAATGAATTAAATGTCAAGCATATGCATATATAACCTAATTAATCACTTTACAACTAGATTGTTTTTTGCTGCCAAAGTACAAAGAGTGATTAAAGAATTAAGTAGCAATCACTACGTAGCATGTGCATAAAAAAAACAAACAGAAGAATCAAAAGACAAAAACCTTACCCGTGAGGGAATTTGCTATCAAAACGGGCTTCAACACGAAGCCACCAGAGTAAAACTTGGCGGCCACAACTTCCAAGGGGTTCAACCATAGAAGGATCCTTCAACAGAAATAAAGGGCTTTCTAAATCATAATCACCAACATCAAATTCATCCAGATCCTTAACCCAGTCTGGCTTATGTTCACTTTGCTTCCAAAGCAACCTGGAATTCAACACAAACCCAGCCCATTCAAGCCGCCTGGGAAGCACAGTCGCTCTGTCATCAATATTTTTTGCTGCTTTCCCCGCGTATGGAAGCGAATTGAAGGTGTGCCAACCAATTAAATTATTCGATGAGTTACAAGCAGGACCTTGAACAGGCATTAGTGTATCGTCTACATCATTCTTTTTCTCTTTATTTGCAACTAATAATTCATCCTTACTGACAGAGTGAGTAAGTATTCCAACTGAAAGAGCACCAAACCATTTCACACTCTGAATCTCATCAAACATCTCCATACTATGCATATTGCTGTCATCTGCGAATATTACGATTCCATCTAGCATCCCTTCCCTCATAATTCTGCACCAAAACACACCAACTAATATAATTCCTGGATTCTTTTTAATGGAAAAAAAGGAATTAACGACTGAAAAAAGTGAATGACGTTAGAAATAAAAATTCCCATTACCCCTAAGTCTGTAATTGAACAATTATGCATTTTCACTACCAATTCCAATTTGCTGGAGATGGAAAGCAACTGAACAATCAAAAACCCAAAAGTATACCTCAAAGCGTGAAGTCTCATCTGAGCCTCCAATCGATGGCGACCTTCCCATGAGTTGGGCATCCGCTGATCGAAACCAACGTGAATGATATTGAGTCCTGATTTAGCGACGATGGAAGCAGTCTCGTTGGTAACTCCACCAGCCTCCACTAAGATCCAAACAAGCTCGTACGGAACCAGCATAAGCGAGTGCATCACGCCGGTTAAGTGCAGGGCCTGGAACGTTCTTACATACGTTGGGGTGACAGCTATCACCTTGCGAGGATTTTTTACCCCGAACTGACGCCTCTGCTCTAACTGAACAGTCTCGATGATTTGGTGAGCCTTCATAACCTCACTTGGGTTAGGATGCGGCCAGGGCCTAATACGAATCCCGTGCCGCCCAACAATCACGCGGCTGTTCGGGCTAGAGACGGTGGTAGAGCTCTTGTTCGCCAGACTATCAGGATTGAGAATCGGATTAGAGGCATCTGAATTTCGAGAAATGTCAGTGACAAATCGAAAGGGAGTGAGATAGAGATTGGGGTTGGTGGAAGTGGAGAAGAGAAGGAAGAAAACGAGGCGAGAGAAGCGGAACCCGAGGACAAGGCTGATGAGGCAGCATAGGCCGTGAAGAAGCAGCCAAAAGATCCCAGAAGATGACTTGACCGGACCATCGACCGACGAATCCAGTTGAGACGACCCTCTTAAGCTGTTGCTCCGACGGGCAGCGTAGCTCTGCTGTAAGGTCGACAGCTTCATTCTCTCTTCGTCGCTCTCGTGTGCCCTTTGTCAGAGAGAGAGAGAGAGAGATTCGAAATCTGGGTTTGTAAGGCGGGGTCACTGGTTGCGTTTCTTCAAAGTAGAAACGAAATATGGAGGAAAGAGAGAGGAGGTTGAGGATGGTGAAGGCGGTGGGTATACCTTGGAGTTTACGAATGAACGCTCTGCTACGGCTTCCCCCTGGCCTGGATGAGTCGAATTGGCAGAGAAGAAGAAAAAAGAAGAAGGGGACCCACAAGAGATGGTGGGTTGAATGCCTTTTCCGACAACGATGCCCCTCCTCACCGCTTAAATTTTGGACTCTTTACTCAATCTCTTTCCTTTCCTTTCCTTTTAAATTGTTCATAATTTTATATAATTTAAAACTAAATATTCTTTTTCCTACGCAATATCTCACCACAAATAACGTTAAAAAAATAATACTACCATTTATTCTTTTATTATATTCTATAAAAATAATTATTAATTTATAATAAATTATAAATAATTAATTATATAAATTATTATTTGATACGCTAACAAATATTTTAAAAAAATAAATACAGCGTTATTCTAAAAAGAAAAAGGAAGAAGATTTATGATATTATAATTAAGATTGAATATAATTAATTACTTACTTAAACTAGGATTGAAATACTAATTTTGACGGGGTTGTATAATTACCTTATACAGACTACATACAACCAATCCTTAGTAGACTTCCTTTCTAAACCCCTGACAATGGTTTATACCATTTAGCAAATTAGACCCTTCTTTTAGGCAACTTACAATTTGGTCCTTATATTTTTAATTCTCAATAAATTCTTATACTTAGATTAAATTCAACGCAGGGAAATCCCGTCTGACAACGATTTGTGCGTGAGCATTGAAAGGAAATCGGGTTTAAGTTCTTGACAAGGACGTGGCGGCTAGCAGCAATGCTAGGGAGTCTAGAGACGTCATCAGAGACCTCAAGAAGAGTTATATTTTCCGTTTAATAGCATGCCCACCATGGAAATAGCTAAGTCGGAAGTAGGATCTAGCTACTAGAAGAGCACTGGACGTGTCAGATGATTTAATTTATGAGTAATGTTATATTTACTCTTTTATTTTACTATCTTAAAATATTCGCTGACGTATCAAAAAATAATTATTGTAATTAAATGCAAAATCATTTAAAATGAAATTAAACTTAAAGGATTTTATGGACAAAAATTAAAACTAGAAGATAAAATGAAAACAAATTCTAAATTATGATGCCCAATAATGTATTTTACCTTCTTTTTTTTTTTCTTTTTCACCACTTGTAGAATATTTGCTGTGACAGTGATGATCAGAAAATTCACTTTTCATCTTCATTTTTATTCTATTTGTCCAAATGAAGAAATTTTGTAGGGGACTTTTGAGGAGCAAAGATTTCTTTGTTGTAAAATATTAGATTTCAGTATGATCTGAATTCTAGTTGAGTAGAGTCGAGTTCATAGTTCAATATAAGATTTTGTAGTTTTCTATATATTGACGTCTGAGTCGTAAAGTTCAGTAATATTCACTTGTACCTTGATTTCTAATTGTGAATTTATTATCTGCTCGTGATTTTCTCTTAAATGTGGTTTCCATGTAAATTTCAATCGCCCTATTTTTTTGCATATTTTTTTTTTTTTTTTTTCTTTTTCACCACTTGTAGAATATTTGCTGTGACAGTGATGATCAGAAAATTCACTTTTCATCTTCATTTTTATTCTATTGTCCAAATGAAGAAATTTTGTAGGGGACTTTTGAGGAGCAAAGATTTCTTTGTTGTAAAATATTAGATTTCAGTATGATCTGAATTCTAGTTGAGTAGAGTCGAGTTCATAGTTCAATATAAGATTTTGTAGTTTTCTATATATTGACGTCTGAGTCGTAAAGTTCAGTAATATTCACTTGTACCTTGATTTCTAATTGTGAATTTATTATCTGCTCGTGATTTTCTCTTAAATGTGGTTTCCATGTAAATTTCAATCGCCCTATTTTTTTGCATATTTTTTTTTTACGATTATCGTTCGATTTTCAACAGAAAATAATGCTAAAGAACAAGAAAGAAAAACCAAGCATTTCAATGTAAAATTATGGAAATTTTTACATTTCTTAGCTTTCTAGGACTTCAGGTTTTACAAGATTAATAATAACGAAATTAAAGACACTAAAATAATTAGAAACGATGCATAAATAGAAAGCATACTAAGTAAATATTTAGAATTTCTTTTCTTTTATTATGTCCTTGTTTTTTTGTTTTTTGTTTTTTTCTATTTCTCTCTAAATAGAAAAACTCTTTGTTGGTAAGATCAACGGGTATTTGTTATTTTCACTTTAGTTGTGACTTTTGAGTGAGCATTATGGTCATAAGGCTTGCTATAAGGCTTGCTAACCCAGCTGGAGGCCAAGTCCTTTTTTTTTTATTTCAAGGTCTGGTCGGGGTCTAGTCCGACCTCAAATCAGTGTTGTACCTTTTTGTTGTCAGGTGGACTGAATCGCTCGTTTTCTCCCGTGGATCGAATTTATTTTTTAAAGAACTATAGCGCTAAAGGAAAGATGACCAGTCTGTAGGTTGCTTGAAAGTCGACTCGATAGACCAAAGTTGACGGGACCACCCAAAAATGGACATCTCGACTGGCCATGGAATTTGGTCAAGGCTAAGGCCCATAGGGCCTGACCTCATGCTCGACCTAGGCCCTATCTCGAGCTGGGTCGGGAGCACTACTTCATTAAACTTTTGTACAAATATCTATTAGTATATCATCTTATTTAAACAATAATTTTCTTGTAATAGCTAATAAACAGTCTTTCATCAACCCTTGCCTAGGCAAAATTTTCAATAAAATATTGAAATTGCGATGTGCAAATTATGATCCTTAATGGAGATCATGAGAGTAGAAGATGGTTCACTTCTAGGTATGGACTAGTAGATGTGTTCGACTTTGAGTGCTTGACCATGAGCTCCCAACATTGAGTATTTGGGCTTAAGTACTCGACATTAAGTGCTCGACATTGGTGCTTAGTCCGAGTTTCTCATCTATTGTCGTTCAATGATACTTCATCATGTTATTATACGATAACTTCATATTAATTTAAAAAGATTATGTAGACTTTATAAATAGTATAAAAAATGAATTGAATATATGATACGAATCAAGATGCAACAAATCTAAAAACTAAGGACCATGATTCATTAGAAAATAAAGAATACCCAAACTACCAAATCTCACAAGAGTTGATCATGAAGATCTAAGAGTAAGAGTCATCACAACATAAACAAATTTCAAGAAGTTACATGCATGGAGATGCATTGAGATTCAAGAGGATGCAAGAAAGGGCCGAAATATCAAAATTGGCAAACTTCCTAGCAAGGTGGCTAGTGCGCTAGCATACCCCACGCACGCACTTAGCACGCACCGTGCCCTGCTCCCCCAAAGCAGGCCCGCAAGCCCAGCGCCCTGCCTCCGCGGGCCCCAGCGCACTGCAACACAGACCCTGCGCGTCCCAGCACACTCAAACGTGCCCCAACGCATCCAAAACCTTCAGTTTTCATATTTTCATGATTTTCTTCCTATTTTTATGTATTAGTTAAGTTTTCTTAACTCTAAATTGCTTTCTATAATATTTTAAAGATTTTTAGAGATATTTTTATTATTTTTAATATTTATTTTAGTTTATTTAAACACTAAAGTTGTAATCCTTTGGAAACACAATTTATGATAAAATAAACTTTGATATTTTTAGAGAATTTTCTCTTAGTTTTTCTGTGAAGAACTAGATATTCTCCAAGTCAAATTTCTAGATATCAAATTGATAGGTTTGATTCTTATCAACAAGTTTGATCTGGGTTAAATTTCTTGTTTGATAACTTTGATTCTATCGACAAGATTTGATCAGGATCAAATTTATTTTTTTACTTGATTCAAAGACGTTCCTGAGTTTCTATTCTGTGTTGTTGAAGGGTATCATGTTTAATATACTTGTGGTTCTCATCATTTGGTATAAGAGCAAAAGCTCTTAGATTTAAGCGCTATCTTTATTTTCTGTCAATCTCTTCTTCCCCCAAATTTTTTTTCGGAATTCTTCTTATTAAAAAACAAAATCTATTTTTTTTTCTTACTCCTAAAGTTTCAAATTTCATTCCTGACATTTTGATTCTCACACTTAAAGTTTCAAATTTTATTCTTAAAATTTTAACTCTTTTTCTTAACGCCTCAAATTTCACTCTTGAAATTTCTACTATTGATCTTAAAGTTTCGAATTTCATTCTTGAAATTTCGATTAGCATTCTTAACGTTTTGAACTTAGCTCATAAAGTTTCGACTCTAATTTTTAAAGTCTCAAATTTTATTTTTAAAATTTTGATTCTAGTTCCTTTGATATCATTATTCTCATACATTGAAAACATCAATTCTTATTCGCTATTGTACTTTGTTATTTTTCTTTATTGATTAGTAACAAAGTTTCCTTAATTGATTATTCATATTCACTTCTTTCAAAATAGTTTGATTATACTGTTATTGGAGGTTGTAATACTTAGCTTAAAAGTTTGATCTTGCTTGTTGAATATTTTCTTTGATCAAGTTTTTACATAAAAAGCAAAAATGAAAAATTGAGAGATAAAAGACAAGATAGTGAGATTATTTTATAAAAGCCATATTTTGAGTAAAACACAAGTAGAGTGACCATATTTGAGTGTAAACAAGTGAGGGAGTGCATGAGTTCTGTATATTATTTTTTTTTTTCACTAACACGTTTTATTCCTTTTCTTGAAATCATGAGTAGTGAAGGAGAACATTATAATTTTGATCCAATATATTCATGAAAACTATACAAGATCAATTTAATCCATAAACATGCGGCATGATAGAATGAAGTCTCCAACGACAAGCCATGCACAAAAAAATAAAGCACTAATAGTATATGAACACGAGGAATCATTCGCGGATAACAATTACGTAAAAGAAAGAGGATTTAAAACATATCTAGAGGATGAAAACCTAAGCAACATAAAAATGGTAATTCCACCTTTCCAAGGTAAGAGTGATCCTGAACTATATATAAAATGGAAAAGAAAAGTTGATCATATTTTTGAATTTTACAATTACACAAATAAGAAAAATATCAAGTTGATCACAATGAAGTTCACCGATTATTGAAGCATATGATGAGATCAATTAGTAAGAATCCAAAGGCGGTATGGTGAGCAACCCATTCGTACATGGGTGGACATGAAGGTAATTATGCGTAAAAGATTTATTTCTAACAATTATTATCGAGATTGGTATAGGAAACTACAAGGATTAACTCAAAGATTTAAAAGTGTGGGGAATACTACCAAGAGATGTAGGTAGCCATTATTAAAGCTAATGTGGAGGAGGATACAGAAGCCACGATGACACGATTTATTGGAGGTTTGAATATAGAAATTGCAGATATTGTAGATTTGTAACATTATGTGGATCTAGAGAAATTGTTGCAGAAATCCATCAAGATTGAAAGACAATTTAAATGGAAGGTAAACTCTAAGATTAGATCGGCATCAAGCTCTTCTTGGAAATCAAATTGGAGGGATGAGAAATCAACTTCAAAACCAAATGAAGAGTTCAAAGGCAAGTCTACAACAAGAAGTACTTCCTTATACAAGGTAAAATCGAAACTTCTACACCAAGTAAGACTCGTGAAATTAAATGGTTTAAATGTTAAGGATTTGGTCATATTATTTCTAATTGTCCAAATAAAACAACTATAATTATATTGGATAATAGTGGTATAGCAAGTGTTAAGTTAAATGATGATGAAATGTCACAATTAGATGATTGTATCGATGTGGATGTAGAGGAACCCGTCAAAGGTGAGTTATTGGTCACGAGGAGAACACTCAACATTAAACCAAAAGGAGATGAAGATGAGGTGCAAAAAGAACACATTTTTCAAAATAGATGTCATGCGAACAACAAGGTATGTAGTTTGATTATTGATAGTAGAAGTTGTACTAATATTGCTAGCACTTTGTTGATAGAAAAGTTGGATTTGGAAACCAATAAGCATCCAAAGCCTTATAAGATACAATGGTTGAGTTATTGTGGAGAAATGATAGTGACTAAAAGAGTAAAAGTCACACTATCAATTGAAAATATAAAGATGATGTCTTTTGTGATGTGGTACCGATGCAAGTGACGCATATACTCTTGGGAAGACCTTCGAAATTTGACAGAAAAGCCGAGTATAATGGATTCGAGAATTAATACTTTTTTATTCAAGAAGAAAGGGTGGTAACTCTAACTTCACTAAAATCTTAGGAGGCTAGCGAGGATCAAGAAAAGATTGCAAAATAATTCAAAAGATAGAAAATTCAATAAGTGAAGGGAAAAGTGTGATGATGGCAAAGAAACAAATACTTGTACCTTCGTGCAAGGATGATTACTTTTTATTTAACAACTTAACAACTTCCCATCCTTGCAATACCTTCCATAACTTGTAGCCCAATGACAAAATTTTAGAACCATATTCCATGATTGGATGCCTTAGAGGAAGCTATAAATTCAGCTGCCATAATAGAAGAAGTAATTAGTGATTTCTTTTGTATAATACAGGAGATTCGAGGACGAATCTTTTCAAAGGAGGAGGGAATGATATGAACAAAGATGCAACAAATCTCAAAACCAATGATCATGATTCATTAGAAGATAAAGGAGACCTAAATTTCAAAATCTCACATGAGTTGGTTATGAACATCAAAGAGAAAAAATCATCACAACATAAACAAATTTTAATAAGTTACATGCATGGAGATGCATTGAGATGCATGGGGATGCATGAGGATGCAAGTAAGAGCCAAAATATCAAAATTGGCACACTTCCTAGCAAGGCGGCCTGCCCTTCGCTCGCCTTGCTCGCGCGCCTCGCAGTGCACCCCTAGCATCCTAGCACGCTCTAACGTGTCCAAAGTCTTCATTTTTTCATATTTCCATGATTTTCTTCCTATTTTTATGTATTAGTTAAGTTTCATTAACCCTTGATTGCTTTCTATAATAATTTAAAGATTCTTAGAGATATTTATACTATTTTTAATATTTATTTTATCTTATTTAAATACTAGAGTTGTAATTCTTTGAGACCACAATTTATGAGGAAATAAACTGAGTTTTTGAGAGAATTTTTTCTTAGATTCTTTATGAAAAATTAGATCTTTTTTCAAATCAAAACATGAGAGATCAATTTGATAGGTTTAGTTATTACCAAGAAATTTGATCTGGGACAAACTGCTTGTTTGATAACTTTGGTTCTACCAGCAATATTCATTTTTTTACTTGATTCAAAGGCGTTCTTGAGTTTATATTTTACTTCGTTGAATGTTCTTAAGTTTAATATACTTGCAGTTCTCGTCAATACATAAGAAACTCGTTAAATAATTGATATTAGTTATTGTCGGCTTGATAGAATACTTACTCTGATTTGACTTACTTTATTAAGTTGATTGATTTTACCACTATTTTGAGTTATTTTAATTATGGAGGTTAGTTATCCATACTGCAGGTTTAACGCAACTCAGGTAAAATAGATGTTACTAGTGGGTTAGTTTAAAAGAGGGTTATAAAATCCATCAGATTACCCTTACCACGGTGAAAGTACTAAGTTTGGGCTTCCTTCTTTTTTGCCAAGCAAATGTAAGATGATCATCTCTAGAAAACTAGGAGATCATCTCCATTTTTCTTTAGTTCGACCGACCGACATGGAGAGGCGATCGAGAGAGAGCATGACCATTCTTGGTGACTTTCCAAGAGACTTCTCTACGAATACGAAGTCTTAGGTTGTAAGGAAATTTTCGCTAGGGGTGGGTGAGATCCCCACCTCGGAAACGGAATTATAATTGTTACCCACGGTTTAATGGAATCAGAACCAGAACCGAAAACAGTAGAATAGAATTCGGTCCCGATTCGAGATAATTTTTTCAATTTTAAAATAAATAAATATTAAAAACAAAATTGAAGTAAAATCAATGTTTCTCAGATCTCTTCTCTCGACATCGAACCATATTTCAATTCAAATCCACCATTTTTTTTTGAAAAGTTCATGCCTCCTAACCAACCTTGTGGGAGAAACGATGGCACTGGAAGAACCTACCACCTCTTTAGTGCTACCAATGTCATCGTACTATCAGCATCATAGCCGAAGATCTTTAAGAGATGGTTTTCCCTAGGTCAGGTGTTGCACTTGATGACAAACCTCGAGCGAGCTAAGAACCAAAATCGGAAACAACAAAAACAAACTCGAAAAAGTTGTGCAAGTTGTGACTCTACAAACTATGAACGGAACAGAACGACGTCTACAAGTTATGGCTGCAAAAATGTAGTGACGACTCTAAGTTAGGGGTGGTGGGCTGTGATAAGGCAATGAGAGAGAGAGGGCTGGGTTGAGTTTCATATTGAAATTGGGCAGGGTGGAATTAGTGATTTGTGTTGGGTTAAATTGGGTTTTACGAGGTTGACTCATGGGTCAATTCTCACGTGGTTTGACCTCGAAATCAAGGATCAAACCCTAGATCACGATTCTAGGGGTCTAAGAACTGTGGCTGGTTTCGAGAATCCACAAAATTGACCTTGACCAAACAGAACCGAACGGGTCAGTTCGGTCCCACGGTTTTGGGCCGATTATGCCCGTCCCTAATTTTCATGGTTGAGAAGTGAATGTGTTGTTCTTCCTTCATCTGATAATTGAATTCTTGATTGAGAGAAAATCCAAGAGGTTGAGAATTCCATCAATATAAATTCACATGCTTTTGCAATATCATACAAAAATATATAGTGAATCACGCATATAATCGCTTCCTCTACAAAGTGAAGTTACCTTTTTTTTTTTACCATATAATGTAACTATAACCATGAATAACAAATTGATATCTAACGTGCAGAAGTGTATCTACCAAGCTATTTTTTTACGATGTTTATAACTGAATTGATTCAACTATATTAGATTCTATTGTCGTGGTTTTGATCCTAAAATACCCTCTCCTTTCACAAACGCATCGAGGCTCACAATGGTGGAAACTACTTGAGCATTCACTAGTTTTTTATGATTCAAAAGCCAATAGATGATCGCCAAGAAAGAGAGAGAATGAAATGTATTGGTGGAAAAATTATTTTTCTTGTAATAATAGTTTTTCTAACCCACTTCGAGTGTCTTCTAAATCAACGGTAGTTCTTTTGCCTTGCAAGAACTTGAGAGAAGGTGGGAGGCGACTCCCGGTTCTGGGACAAAATAATACGTTTGGGTTAGGGTTTTTTTTAAATATCTAATTTTCACACAACACCGGTCGACCGCTTCTCGTGTTCCGGTCGAGTGCTAAACGACACGAGATTGATTCATCAAACGTCATCACCGGTCAACAGTTACTCAAACTGGTAGATCGCTAAATTTTGAACATCGTCATCGGTTGATCTCTACTGTATCTCCAGTCGACCGCTCTACTAGTCACTAAAAAATGTACTCTTTTTCACTTATCCTATTTACAATATATCATTTTTGAACTCTCATGACAACCAATTATCTTCCTAAAACTTCAATAACAATAAAATAACAATATAAAACATAAATATGTCAATGTATAGAAAGCTACAACTTACCAAAAATTTTGAGGTGCTACAAAACTACACTCAAAATATTCCTTACATTCATCAAGTATCTCAATATGTCCTAGAATTATTTAAGATAAAGCATAAGTGGAGGTTCAAGCGCAAACATTGGATATTTATGAAGCCAAAATTCAACCTAAAGGAGGACTTTGAAGTGGAGCAAGTTTCCTCAAATGATGGATCCAAGGCTTAAGTAATATTTGTATTTTATGTTTTGATTAAATTATGTTATGTTGTATTTGATTTGAGGGTAAATCAAATAGAACTAGAGTTAGTTCTAGCCGAGTATTTATCTTTGTGAGGGTATTTTGGTAACTGTCGTTTTAGAGGGGTTAACCCTAATTTTTCAGGGACTATTTAACCTCTCTTTGGGTATGGTAGCAGCCAATTGAGTTTTTGATATTGAATACAAAACTCTATCATTTGGCTATTCTTTCTTCAAGCAAAACCTACAATCTATTAGATCATTGCTAATCGTCCGGTCGCTCTCTCTTCCATTTCAAATGGCTGCTCATGAACCCTAAGTCTTTAAGGCCTCTTGATTTGGAAGCCCGCACTCAATTCCAAACGGCCAGTCCTGAGAGCTTTTCTTGACCCTGCCGTCCACTCTTTGAACTGTGGCTGTGTGCACCAGTGCCCTAAGTTTTTGTTCCGTATAGTTTAGTATCAGAGACTCTATTTTCTTATCATTTGGTATAACATTGTCCGTGTTCTTATCAACATCTTTTTTGAAAAAATCATGGCTGTCCCATTAATCTTATGGAATTTAGTCTACGATGTCTTTGGAAGTATGAGCTCTTGAGTTGAACTTTACTCTTTTTCTTTTGAAGCTCTTTCAATCTCGGTTCACTAACATGACCCAACCTTTGATGCCTTAAAGGTGTTGTATCAGTTGATTTTTGGGATACAAAACTTGATTCTCCCAAAATTGTTTACCCATTTAGAAAATATAATCCATTGCTTAGTTTCCTTTTCATGACTATTAAATTCCCTTTACAAACTCACATTATCCCTTCATTAATTTTCATCTAGTAGCCTATTTCATCTAACATGCCAAAGGAAAGCATATTTCTCTTTAATTGCGGACTGTAACTTACCTTTTGCAAGATCCTAGTGCAGCCATCAAACATCCTGATTTGCACTAATCCAATCCCTGACAATATTTATTGTTTCCTAGAAGCATTTTCTGCCTAAACTCGCTTTAAAATCTTGAAACTATTCTTTCCTCAGGCTCATATGACATGAACAACTAGAATAAAGAATCCACTGCTCCCATGAGTCTGAAGCTGATGCAACTAGAACATTAGCATATACATACGCATCTTCAACTACTGATGCATCTCCTTTTTCGTTCTTTATCTCACTAAGCTTCTGTTTTTTTTTTTCTCTCAGAACAACCCTTTTCATGGCAGAAAAAAATAGGGTCTGCCAACCACAGATTTTGATCTTGACTCCGCCCAATCGTTTAGAATCTCATTGGTGGGGTATTCCTCTTGCATTGAGTCCTTTTCCTTTACTTATTTCTTTTGCTTCGATATTTCTTCGTAACTCCTTGAATTAATGTAGTTTTTACTTCTAGCCATCATCAAAGTTTGCTTTACCATGGAGCATGGTATAAAAAAAAAATGCTCGTAGACTTATGGAAGGAACTTGAGAGGATGATTGCGTGGTCTTCATCTCAATCTTGACCACTATACTATTTAAATCTAATATATAATTCTGTTAAAATTCTCCAAATGTTTTTGCATTTCTTTGGAGTCGTCCATGTTTAGTGTACACAAGTTCCTCTTGAGGTATAATTTGTTTCAGAAGGATCTTCTCGCGAATAATGCCTCCAATTTTGCCCAGACGGTTGGCTCAGAGGTTTCTTCTGACACTTTCCCCAAAATTTTGTCTTCGAGGCTCGACAAGAGTCTATGCAGCTTTGATATTTGTAAACTCTTTGAATTTGATCATGGCTTCCCCCTTTCATTTTGATGCAACCGCAAGACAAAGGGGCAGAGAGAGACAGGGAAACGTGGGTAGTTGCAATTCATGGTGATTGAGTGCTGGAGTTGTGTTTGCAAGATGATGAGCAACAACTTTCGTGACGGAGATTTGAGAGTTGGTGATTTCTTTTTATTTTTCAAGTTTGAATTTTAGGGTTTTTGTACAAATCATATTTCGGCTTGAAAACTCAAATTCATTGGTTATTATGGTTTATCTAAGTAGATTTAGGGTTTATATAAGTTGGTTGTCCAATTGGAGGTGAGAAACGACAAAGGGAGGCAAATTTTGCCACTTTTCCTTGCTGGAAATTCTGAAAGTGTGGACCACTATGGAAGACAGGTAGACACTTTGACCGTTGTTGCTGGAAACAGAGCGTAACTAGTGTCGACCCCTTGGGGAAGTCGATTGACACCTTGAAGTTCAAAGTCGACACTTTGGTGAAGGTGTTGACCCCTGCCAAAACCCGAGGAGAACAAGTGTCGACCGCTAGCATCGACGATCGACTCATGGTAAAACCCGAGAGGATTAAGGGTTAACTTGTGCTTGAATGTGTGGGACGAAATACTACGTAATGGTTAAGATTTTTTTGTTTAAATACATGACTTTTATGCGGCACCGGTCGATCGCTCCTCATGTTATGGTCGAGTACTAATTGACATAGGATTTATTAAACGTCGTCACCGATCGACTGCAACTTGAAGTGGTTGACCGCTAAATCGCGAATGTCGTCACCAAATGAATTGCTACTGTATCTCCAGTTGACCGCTCTACAAAATTTCTCAAGTGCTACATTCCTCCCCCGTTGATTAAATTTTTTAATAAAAAAATTGCTTCACGAAACAACTCAAGATATTTTGCCTCTATCACTTGCTCCCTTTCCCATGTTGCTTCTTTCAAAGTGTGATTCTACTACAAAATCTTTACCAACGAAATCTATTTGTGCAAAGCTCCTTGACTTTTGAATCCAAAATTTGTACTAGTTTTTCTTTATAACTTAGCGTTGGTTGGACTTCAATATCTTATTGCATCACAATCTGAGATAGATCACTAATACAATTCTTCAGGATCGACATGCAAAAGACATCATGAATTCCCCCATAGAAGTTGGCAACTCAAGCTTATAGGTTGTTTTTCCTATCTTCCTCACAATAGGAAAATGTCCAATATATCTTCGACTAAGCTTTTCCTTCATACAAAACCTTTGAATGGAGACATTTTTAAGAACACCATATCACCTCACTCAGACTCTAATTCCCTTTGTCTACAATTGACATAACTCTTCCGTCGACTTTAGCCAGTTAACATTTCTCTGCTGAATAAGAGCCACTGTATCTGTTGTTTGCTATATAATTTTAGAACCAAGAAATTTAGTGTAACACCAAAAAAATTTTACCGAGTAATTTAGCTATGTGCATAGAGTTCATGAGAGATTTTAGAGATTAACCAAATAAAAGTAAAAGGAGTTGAAAAGCCAAGACTTAAAGTAAAAGGAGTTGACCAGCAAGATAGGATAACGAAAAAGGGAGATTTAAATGTTTATAATTAGGACAAAGCCAAAATCTTAAGCAAGTAGTACAATAAGTGGAGGATTATCGAACCGAGTTCGAAACCCTTAAGATTCAATGTGGTTTAGAGGAACCAGAGGAACAAACTATTACAAGGTTTATCAAAAGATTAAATTGAGATTGTAACACCCGGGTGTTACAATAATAATTTATTAAAACAGTTTTAATTATTATTATTATTATTATTATTATTATTATTATTATTATTATTATTATTATTATTAAAAAATAATAATAATAAAACAACAGAATGGCAGAAGCCATTTTGTTGTGTTCGAGCACCCGAGAACGAGAACAGGGGAGAGACGAGGGAGACGCGAACGGGCGACGATCGACGGCCGTTCACCGCCGTGATTTCCGGCGTTCTCCGGCCCGGCCAGATGACGGCGACGAGCAGGGTTGGTTGTCTCCGTGCACGACCTGACAGGTAAGGGTCGATTTTTTTGCCCTGTTTTCGGCTCTGTTCGTGGCCGTGAGTGACGAGCCAGTTTTGGCTCCGATCACTGGCGGTTTTTGGGTGTTTCCGGCGTGGGTTTGCCGACCCTTGGTCCGGCTTTCATCGCCTGGCCGTGATGAGCCTCGTTTGGGCAAAATTTAGTGAAGCCCGATTTGGGCATTTCGAGTTTGGTGATGTGTAGTCTCGGGATTTTGATTGTTTATGCTAATTGAGGGTGTGGGTGGTCGATTGGTGAGGAATTTGGTGAGAATTGATGAAAAAAATAATTTATTATTAAAACACGTGAGGGCAAAATGGTAAATAATAATTTATTAAAACAGTTTTAATTATTATTATTATTATTATTATTATTATTATTATTATTATTATTATTATTATTATTATTAAAAAATAATAATAATAAAACAACAGAATGGCAGAAGCCATTTTGTTGTGTTCGAGCACCCGAGAACGAGAACAGGGGAGAGACGAGGGAGACGCGAACGGGCGACGATCGACGGCCGTTCACCGCCGTGATTTCCGGCGTTCTCCGGCCCGGCCAGATGACGGCGACGAGCAGGGTTGGTTGTCTCCGTGCACGACCTGACAGGTAAGGGTCGATTTTTTTGCCCTGTTTTCGGCTCTGTTCGTGGCCGTGAGTGACGAGCCAGTTTTGGCTCCGATCACTGGCGGTTTTTGGGTGTTTCCGGCGTGGGTTTGCCGACCCTTGGTCCGGCTTTCATCGCCTGGCCGTGATGAGCCTCGTTTGGGCAAAATTTAGTGAAGCCCGATTTGGGCATTTCGAGTTTGGTGATGTGTAGTCTCGGGATTTTGATTGTTTATGCTAATTGAGGGTGCGGGTGGTCGATTGGTGAGGAATTTGGTGAGAATTGATGAAAAAAATAGAAAAGGTGAAATTCCCGGCTTAGGGCAGTTCGGGTTTTGCCAGTTTTGACCTAGCTAGGGTCGTTTGTTTTAAAATTTCTTTTGGCAGGTTAAAATAGGTTATTAGAGGAGTACGTAGCCGCTAGAATCGTTCGATTCCGATAACCGACGCAAAAGTTACGCGCGTTTGAAGTTTTGGGTCGGTTTTTAGCGAACCCAAATTAGTGGCCCGTTTAGTTAAGTTTTAGTTGGATTAGGCTAGAAATAGTAGTTTGAGAATAAATTGGTGAATGTGGGCTTAATTTTAATGAAGTTGAATATTTGTCGTAGGTCGAGCCGTAGGTGGGCAGGTAACCGCGTAGCCTCAGCGAGCTAGGACGCCAGGTAAGTAGTAGTGCTTGTTTGTTGCCTTCGGGCCTACACCATAGAACGGTAGGGAATGGTTGTTTGTTTGCTATGTTTGTTGTTTACTATGTTTTAATTTGTGTCATGCATTATTGTTTTCTAACTACGAAACCACGTGTTTTGCATGCTTGAGTGGTGAGAATGAATTGAAAGATAAGAAAATTGATATGCAACTTGGTCTCTAGTTGAATAGCCTCATCGGGCTCGTGGCTCGCTGAGCACCCCGTGAGGTATTTTATTAGAGATGCTATGCAACTTGATCTCTAGTTGAATAGCCTCGTCGGGCTCGTGGCTCGCTGAGCACCCCGTGAGGTATTTGATTAGAGATGCTATGCAAAAATTACGTAATGTGTCGTGAGTATGAATGCCTCGTGAGTATGAATGCCTCGATATGCTCGTGCTTGGAAGCACAATGAGGATTCTACGTCGATTGGGGGAGATTTGGTTGGTCGTCGAGGACTGTGTTAGGGCGTGTGCCTCCGGTCTAGCTCCGTGGGTCAAGGTGTGGCCGTTCAGGATTGTGTTGGGGCGTGTGCCTACTTGATTCACATAAAAGTGGAAGATAAATGTAACCAAAACGAAAAGAAAACAACAGAGTGTGTAGAAACTGCATGTTAGGGTTGAGTCGAGCATTTAGTGTGTTGTTGTGCATTATTTCCCTACTTGTTAAGCGTTAGGCTTATTTTTGTGTTCTATGGTGTAGGTGGCGAGTATTATCCAGGCGAGATAGAGGGGACAGCCGAGGACTTGACCGCAATCGGAGGAGTTCGGGGCACGCCGGTGCAGGCAGTTGTCGGGGCGTCACGACCATGGTCTTCGGGAGAATGTGGGACTTTACATTTTAGAAATGATGGGAATGCTTAACTCATTTTGGTTAATGTTTTTGATAGTTGTGGTATAGCTATGTGTATTTGTGGTATATAGTCATAGTTAAGGGTGATGTATCGCCCTGTACTGTTGACTTTCTTCCCTTAGGGATGTTAGTATTATAGTTTCTCTTTGTTACTCTTTGGAGATTTCGTATACTAGAAAGTTGAGTAGATAGTTGAGTAGAGTATTCTGGATCTGGTTGGGATTGGATTTTATGCAGGTATTTAGCATTTTGGAGGCGCCATTTTCAGGCGTTACTTTGCCGAAATTTTGAGGAAGACGCCGTTGATATTTTTGGTTAGAATTAAGGGAAATTATTGAGTCTAGGCAGCTAGGTATGACGTAAGAGAGTTCTGAGAGACTTAGCTTTAATTCTACTTTGTCAATTTTATTTTAAATTATGTTTTAACGTGTGATTAGTTAGCAAAGTAGCGCACCGAGCCAGGGTGTTATATTTCGGGGGTGCTACAGAGATATTGGTGTTATATTGGTGCTACAACTTTTAGATTCCATTGATAATGTCATCCAACTTGTCGTGAAAGTTGAAAGGCAAAGAGAAAGAAAGGGAGGAGGCTAGTTCTCAATTTTTACCAAAAGCTTCGATTGCATGCAACCCCAAGCTAAGTTTGAAGAGAAACTTACAACATTTAAGGGGGCACCAATTAAAAGGGTAGAATAGAAGAAAGTAGTGGGAGAAGCAACAAGACCGAAGTCAAGGGAGATTAAATGCTTCAAGTACCTCGATTTAGGGCACATTGCATCCCTATTTCATAATCAAAATGAGTGTATTTTTTTTTTGTATCTCTTCATGATTGAAAGAGAATTTTATATTTACATAGTTTCCTAACCATTCATTCATGATTGGCCAAATCATTGATGCTAAGACTAAGTTCCTTGAGTTCCAGCAGTCCTAATAGACTGATTTTCCCTACTAGCCGTAATGTCTTCCTAATCTAATCCATAGTGATTTAGTCGAGTGAGGTAAGAAGTTTGAGTTTGATATTAAGTAATATAATATGAAGTCTTTCTTTTCTTAGTCTAAAGAGCCAACTTAGAGCTTAGAGCTTGGAGAATCTCCCTAAGTCAAGAAAAGAAAAGAGGTAGCCCCACAATAGCAGACTAAGCCTATATAGTAGTTGGAGTTCTACCCTAACAAAAGGATAATGCTGCTTAGAGAGGGCACTAATGAAATTGAAAGTGATGATGAGAAAGAGAAGCAAGCTACCACGGAGAGTGATGCACAAGAAGAGGTTTGTCATGCTCAAGAAGGAGCACTCCTTATGATCATTTGAAGGGACCTAAAAGCTCAAGTCTGAAAGAGGAATAACAAAGAGAACATGTTCCATAGTTGATACTTAATCAAAGATACAATATTTTCTGTAATCATTGATGGAGGTAGTTGCACTAATGTGGCCTATCGAGATTTAGTGGAAAAGTTAGGGTTGGAAACCACTTTGCAACCAACCTTGTATAAGTTGAGATGGTTGAATGACCAAGAAGATGTCAAGGTGTCAAAGTAAGTTTGCGTAGACTTTTCTATTGGCGGTTATGAAGACAAGGTACTTTGTGATATGGTGCCAATGAGTGCAAGCCAGTTGTTGTTGGGAAGACCTTTGCTATATGATAGGAGAGTCTCTCATGATGGACACTCATACGTTTATTCATTCAAGTTTGGTGGGAGGAGTATTAAGTTAGAACCACTTCGACTGGAGCAAATTCCAAAAGACTACAAGGAATTGAAAGAAGGAAAGAATAAATCTACTTTCTTCATGTCCAAGAATGAGTTGAAGAAATCATTATTGAGTGGAGGACCTTTAGTACTCATTATGTTTCAAGAAAGATTGGAGGAGTTAGGAGAAATTCCAAAATTAGTTCAACTACTCTTGCATCAATATCAAGATGTGTTTCTTGAAGAACTTCCAGAAGACCTACTTCTACTTAGAGGAATTGAGCATCAAATAGATTTGGTGCCTATGGTGGTACTTCCAAACCATCCATTCTATCAAATGAATCAAGAAGAAGCGAAGAAGTTTCACAAACAAGTCCAAGAGCTCCTAGACAAGGGATATATCTGTGAGTCCCTTAATCCTTGTGTCGTGCTACTACTTTGTTGGTTCCTAAGAAACACGAGACCATGAGGATGTCTGTAGGCAGCTGTGCCATCAACCAAATCACCATTAAATATCATTTTCCAATTCCTCTACTTGAAGACATGCTTGATAAGTTAAGTGGAGCTTTTTTCTTTTAAAAGGTGGATTTGAAGAGTGGTTACCATCGAATAAGAATGAAGGAAAGGATGGATGAAAAATGGCTTTTAAGACCAAGTACAAACTTTATGAGTGGCTTGTGATGCCCTTTGGTCTCTTGAATGCTCCTAACACTTTCATGAGTCTTATACACTATGTTCTCAATGAGTGTTTTGGGAAGATTCATAGTAGTATATTTCGATGATATTCTAGTATATAGTGTGGATCAACCAACACACTTGAAGCACCTTCAAGAACTATTTGAAACACTTAGGATAGTGAAGCTTTATGGAAATCTCAAGAAGTGTTCCTTTGTGCAAGAAAGGGTTTGCTTCCTTGGCTTCATCAGAACTAAGCACGACATAGAAGTGGATGCTTCAAAGATTGAGGCCATTAGAGATTGACCAACTCCAACGCGTGTCAGGGAAGTGAGAAGTTTCCACAGACTAGCTATAACACCTAGAAAATTTATTGGATAATTTGCTTTAGTGTGTATTATTTCATTTTCTAAGATTTATCATTTTTTTTAGTATGCAAAATATTATTGGAGATGGTGAGGTCGATGTTGTGAGGTTAATTAGGTAATTAGACTATGAGGCAAATTGAAAAGGGTTAAGGATTAAGTATTTAGTTGGAAGAATGAGAGGGCAATTTAGGAAAAGTTAAAGGTTGGTGGAGATGAACCACTGGTTGGGTGACATTCACCAAAGCTTCCTCAAGAAGCTTCCT
Organism: Begonia masoniana; assembly: GCA_022432975.1. Lineage (NCBI taxonomy): Eukaryota > Viridiplantae > Streptophyta > Magnoliopsida > Cucurbitales > Begoniaceae > Begonia > Begonia masoniana. The sequence continues at coordinate 13,608,220 of CM039510.1, forward strand.
TGTTAGTTTTTCAACTTAAAGACAAAAAAGAACTTAAAGATAAAAAAAAAGAACTAGCAATATTTCTCTCTCTCTCCCACGATTTCTCCCTCCCCTTTTGACGAAGCTCTTTCTCCCTCTCTCCTCTCTCCCTCTCTCTCAATTCCTCCTATTCCTTCTACGGTTTTCTTCTCCACGCCCTCAAATATTGATTTTGATGAGAATCCCACAACTTTCTCTCCTCCTTCCAAGCTTCTCTTAAGTTTCTCAAGGCTTTCAAGGTAAGGGTTAGGTTTTCTTTAGTAGGTTAAATGTCTCTTGGATTATGAAAGATAGAAATGAAGTTGTTGGATTGATGTATGTTTGGATTAAAAGTTAAATTGTTCAAAAATTAGAATTTTTGGACAGTTTTGGGATTGAGGCTTTTAACCTAATCTATTGATTTCCATTTGATAAACTTGTTTTGGTATGTTCTAATAGACTCTTTGGGTGAACTTTTGTCTTTAGAATCAATGCATTTGGATGTGTATATCAAGAGTTATGGAATTTTAAAATTTAGGCAAAAACTGTAATAAGAATTCTAAGCATGTTACAGTTTTGGTACTTTTTTATTTTATCTTGCTAAACTATTTTGATAGGATATAATGGCACTTTAATGGAAGTATGGGCTTTGGAATTTCATGAATTGAATAAATATGGTGAAAGTTATAAAATTGTAAAGTTAAGATAGAAACTGTAAAGAGCATTCTGGGCGGTTCCAGTTATAATATTTTTAACCCAATCAAATGGTTTCTTATGGTCAAAAAGGTTTTGGTATGTTAAAGTAGACTCTTTGTGTAACACCCAGCATTTTCGATTTCCGCTCATCAAGGGTATTTTTGTAAATAAAAGGAATTTAAATCCGATTTACGAACGGGGAAATTTTGTTAGGGTTTCGTGAATAAATTGGGATGATTGGTTCGTTAAGAAAGTTACAAGAATCTAGAACGACGAGTTTCGCTTGTTTTGTGTGAAAATTAGGTTGAGTGGCAAAGTTGTAAATAAGGTTGATTTTAATTAGTATAAATATTGAAGAGAAATTCAAAACCTCACAAAAATCCCTACTCCCACGATTCTGCAGCTGACTCCTCCCTCTCTTAGGCGATTGTTCTCCAGAACCTTCTCTCTCGCGCAGCCAGCAATTTCCTCCTTCAACGACCAATTTCTTTCTCCTCTTTCTTCGACGATTCAAAGCTCAGATAAGGTTTAGATGATTCATTCATTGGTCTACGATTTAGGGGTGATTATTGGTTGATGTTTGAGGTTTTAGAATCGGTCGATGTTAGAATAATGGTAGCATCTACGAGTCTTTCATATTATGGTGATAGGATTCTAGATGCTGTTGATGTTTATGTAACAACCGGGAAATTCCTTTAACATGCGTAGCCCTTAGATTAGACGGTTATGGGAGCATAACAAGGACCCTAGAATTTATTCTAAATATGTGAGTTACAAGAGGAGAGTTAGGTGTAAACTATATAATAGAGTAGGTTATTGGTGTATTGTGTGTGTTTTAAGTTAAATGAAAATTGGATTGATTAAAAAGTAAAGTTGGAAAGTCAAGTATCAAATAAATGAGGGAACCTTTTGAAAAGTCAAAAGAAATTAAAGAAAGGGTGATGTTCATGAAGAGAAAGGAAAGGGATGAAGATAATAGATGAAAAGAAAAGTGTAAAGTAGTTGAAAAGTCAATTGAATAAAAAGTGAAGGAAATTATGCAAAGTTGAAAAGTCAAATTGTGAAGTTAATGGAGCATTCCACGTGAGAGTTAAGAGAGTGATGAGGGGAGGGTTAAATTATAATTTGGTATTAGTGAGTGGTGAAAAAGTGAATAAAGAAAAAGAGATGTTTAAAATGGTAAAAATGAGGGAGTGAAAAGCAAAAACCCTAATCATTTTCTTCTCTACCACGAAAACCAGCAGCAAGGGGAGTTCTTCTTCCATGGTGTCCTCCATTTTTAGCAAGATTTGAGGTTAGTCTTGGATGAGTTTTATGGTTTGTGTGTACTAGTAGTGATTTTAGGCAATTTAAGTTGGTTTTGGTGAGTTTTGGTGATGTTTATGAAACTGTAACGCCCCCGAACCCACCCTGGCTCAGAGCGCTACTGTGCTAACCGATCCCACGTTAAAACATAAACTCCCAATAAATAAAAGAAACTTACACAGCTGAATTTACAACTAAACTCCCGAAACTCTCTTACTTCGTACCTAGCTGCCTAGACTCATCAATTCCTTTACCCCTAACCTTTCAGCACCACAGCGTCTTTCCCGAAAATTTTGGCAAAGTAACGCCTGAAAATGGCGCCTCCAAAATGCTAGGTACCTGCACACAAACCAATCCCAACCAGATCCAGAATATTTCTAACCATCTAACCAACCTACGAAATCTCTAACAAACCACATATCGCCAAGAAATGCTATCAACATACAAAATAAGGAAAATCTCCAATATAGGGTAACACTTCACCCTGACCTATGACTATTTACAACGAATACACATCAGACATCCACCCAAAAAGAACTACACATTTCCATCAACTTACAAGCAGACATTTACAATACTACCAAAATACAAAACCCACATTCTTCCGAAGACCATGGTCGAGGCACCCCGACAACTGCCTGCACCGGCATGCTCCATGCACCACCAACTGCTGTCTAGTCCTGGGCTGTCTCATCTACCTCTCCTGAGTAAATCGCGCCACCTACACCATAGAACACAAAAGTAAGCCTAATGCTTAGCAAGTAGGGAAATAATGCACAACCACACACTAAATGCTCGACTCAACCCTAACATGCAGTTTCTACACACTCTGTTGCTTTCTTTTCATTTCGGTTGCATTTATCTTTCACTTTCAGGTGAATCAAGTAGGCACACGCCCCCACACAGTCCAGGACGGCCACGCCTTGATTCACGGAGCTAGACCGGAGGCATACGTCCCAACACAGTCCAGGACGGCCAACACGAATCTCCCCTAATCGATCGTAGAATCCTCATTGTGCACTTCAAGCACGAACAGGTCGAGGAATTCATACTCACGACACATTACGTACATTAACAGGGCATCTCGAATAAAATCCCTCGTGGGGTGCTCAACGAGCCACTTGCCCGACGAAGCTATTCTACTCGAGACCAAGTTGCATATCACTTCTTATCTTTCTTCCACATCATCCTCACCACTCAAACATGCAAAAACACGTGATTTCGTAGTTTGAAAACAATGATGCATGACACATGATGCATAACAGAAAGCAAAGCACAGCAAACAAGCAACCAATCCCTACCGTTCTATGGTGTAGGCCCGAAGGCAACAAACACGCATTCCACTACTTACCTGGCGTCCTAGCTCGCTGAGGGTACTCGATTACCTGTCCATCTACAGCTCGACCTACGATAAATATTCATCAAACCATTAAAATCAAGCCTACATCTACTAATTACTCTCAAACTCCTATTTCTAGCCTAATCCAATGAAAGCCTAACTAAATGGGCCACCAATTTGGGTTCGGTAAAAACCGACCCGAAACTTCAAACGTGCATAACTTTCACGTCGGTTATCGGAATCGAACGATTCCAGCGGCCACGTACTCCTCTAATAACCTATTTTAATCTGCCAAAAGTAATTTTAAAACAACCGACCCTAGCTAGGTCAAAACTCCAAAAACCCGAACTGCCCTCTTAACCCGGAAATTTCCCTTTTCCAATTTTCCCTCAATTCTCCCTCATTTCCTCACCAATCAACCTCATATACCCTTAATTAGTATAAACTAACCAAAAATCCCGAGCTACACACAAAACCCGAAATGCCCTAAATCGAGTTCTCGGATTTTTCACTCAATTCGGGCTCATCACAGCCAGGTGATGGAAGCCGGTCCAAGGGTTGGCAAACCCACGTCGGAAGCAGCCCATTTCGGCCGGCGATCGGAGCTCAAAGTCGCTCCTCACCCTCGGCCACGACTGAACCGAAACAGGGCACAAAAAAAAAGGGACTTATCGTTCAATTCGTGCGCGGAGAAGGGCCGAAGATGCTCGCCCTTGATTCGCCGTCGTCGTCTGGTAGGAGCTGGCCGGAGAACGCCGGAAACCGCGGCGGAGAATCGGCGACTCTCCCTCCCCTCTCCCCTGTTCCCTCGGGTGCTCGAACAGGACAGAATGGCTTCGGCCATTCTGTTGGGTTTTTAGTTATTTTTTTTAAAATTAAATAATAATATAATAATAATAATAATAATAATAATAATAACCGTTAATTAATCCTCAATTACCGTTTTGACCTCCCGTGTTTCCGACCATTTCGACTTTCGATAAATCTCGCTCTTAAATTATAATCTACGGCTTAATTTCCCAAGAAATACCCAAACATAATTAATAAACGTTTAAGTCACTTTTAATTAAAACAACTATTTTATTAATTAATTATAATATCCCTCATTTAATTAATTCTAAATTCGCAGGTGTTACAATCCACCCTCCTTACAAAAATTTTGTCCTCAAAATTTGTGACCTTGTTATCTCTCAATGTACTCATCTCAACTACTCAATACCCTTACTCACCTGTCGGGTACTACATGCCTCAACTCACAAGTCCACTAACTATAATCTAATCCACATCCTCAAACCCTTCTAACTAAATTCTCAACTCGATCTTTTTCTCTAGCTAAGTTCATTTAATTCCTCATTTTATACTTCTGCGTCTACTAAACACGCACAAATCACTACAACCTCTTTGTTATTTTAATCGAGTAATCCTTACCAACCTCAATCCTTGAAGACTCTCAACTTAAATCCTTGGTTACCTAGTAAATTTCCAACATTCATTAACATTGTTTGGTTGAAATACCTATCGTAATCCACAACTCTAATTCTTCCTAACTAAGTTCACCTAGTCACTTACTTTACCAATTCAATATCGGTCGACTACGTAAATTATATCAGATCTCTCAAGCTATCTCAATAGCATAATACTAAAACCTACTAATAAACTATTTTTACACCTATTTATCTCAAATCACCAAGACACTTCATTAGTACTCCGAATTCTCACTACTTAAATCTAATTAATCTTCTATCAAAGTATTCTACGAGTTCTCAAAATTATATTCACTAACCTCAATTTGTCCAACTTCTAATTCAATTATCACCATACACTTTCAAAGTCTTAAGTCTAAACTAACTCCTTCCCGACTTTACCTTGACACCCTAAATGAAGTTTACGCACTTTCTTTCGACCTCAAAACTTCCATAATTCTCTTGAAGTAACCCTACTCTAAATTCCCTCGAAATCTTCGTGTCCTTCCTATCCCATATCCTCCATTAGAATTGAATAATCTCCTCACTTACCTCACTTCTCACTCTTCATTCACTCTTCACCTAACAACATAGTTCAAACCCATAACTTAAGAGTTTAACTCTCACCCATTTATTACCTTTAACTAACTTACTCAATTCTCACCTATACTTTCAACTTTTTCCAACTTAATTCCAACTCTAACTTCTCTAATCCATCTAAGAACTACTTCTTTTCTACTTTACTATCTCACTCCTACTTCTCACTCCTATCTCTTACACTTACTCATATCAGCCAAACAAGACAATTTATACCTCGAACAATCATGACATTTTATTACTCAACACTCTCATCTCTTAAACCTATCAACTATTCCTCAACTTGTCTAACTCCTACTTTCAGTCATTACCAAACACTCAAATTTTAAGGTCTAAATAAACTTGTTCCCAACTTTACACTCAACACTCATCACCCAGATCTCTAACCACTTTGACTTCAACCTTCCTAATTTCAAAATTGAAACTTCCCTAGTTTCACAGCCTTCCTAACTTACCCGTACTCCTAAATTTATTCGTAAACTTTCTGTGTGAACTTTCTTTCCTTCTATTCACACGAAACTCTAAATAATCAACGTCTAACCCTTTTATCTACTCTTCCATTAAAATTTACTTAACTCTTAGCTTACCTCTATCCATCTGAACTTCATAATCTAACTTAGCACTTCTTCTATCTATATTGCATAATTCCAGCATTTGAGTTTTAACTTTGTGACGACCCCAACCCCGTAAGGCCGCCACGGACTTGCCGTGACATAATCATTACCTAAGCCCTCGTATTTTTTCGCATAAACTTTTTCATTTTTTACTTTAAACATAACCCAAAACCCTTAAACAAACTAACCCTAACGTAACCTTAACTTTAAACTCTCGTAACCACGTAAATTTTTCTTTTTATATCACTCATAACGTTTCGACTTCTAAACCATTAAATTGAAGTCTCGGATTGTTGAAATCCCTTAAAATCACTCATTCCTCGATCATCAAAACATGACACTAATATAACCTACAATTTCAGACAAATTCAAGAAAACAAACTGCATGGATCGCTCTAAAAATCGAGCTTATCCTTACCTGTTGAAAATAACCCAAGCAGTTCCAGTATATTTCTAAAATTAAGACTCTACATTCTAAACAATCTACTACCACTACATATACATCCAAACTCGACTGTTCATACATTTTTCTATCAAAACCTCTAATCTACATACTTAAACACTTTGAAACTTTCACAAATTAAACCTACACGTAGACCTACTAACCAACAAAACAAACTCACATCATTCGACATACATCATTCAAGCCATCGGATCATCAAGCCAAGCCAAAACACACCCCGTCGCCACGAGCACCATCCGTCGACCACCTGTTCTTCGTCATCAAGAGAAACTCTCGCTTTCGCACCTGTCACCTACATCATGCAACATATACATTAAGCCTAATGCTTAGTAAGGGGATGCACTATATGAATTTAAAACATTTTACTTAACATATGCAGTTTCTACAGTTTCATCGTACATAATCATTTTGTTTCGTTTCATTGTTCATATTCATTTCGTTTCGTTTCGTCATACATATTCATTTCGTTTCGTTTCATCATACATATTCATTTCATTTCCATCGTACATACATGTAATCCTCTACCAATGGAGGGCGGATTAGTTTCTCCATCTCTAGACGTTCCACATATAAATCTTTATCTGAAGGGTGAACCACTTCCCTCAGATATCATACGTTTTCTAGACGTTCCACAATTTACATCCGAGGGGTGAACCACTTCCCTCAGACACTTTACATTTTCGTTTTACATCGTTGTCGTTTGTACGTTTAAATCATGAAATCATATGCTAAAACATTTTCGTACTTTTTCTAAAACATGATGCATGAGAAATCTATGTACGACATATCATCAAAACATATCATCAAACAATTCACTACGTACGTGAACATATACTATTCTTAACGAACTTCACAAACAACTAACCTTCTAAGCTACCCGACTCATTAATCCCCACAATCAGAAAATCATCATCAAAGCAGAAAAACCTAACGTTGACACGATGTAGGGCCTTAAGGGCCGGAAGCCTAACATCCACTTACCTGGCGTCCGTAGCAAGCCGAGCACCGTCCAAAAGCCGTGTCCACCTAAGGCATTTCATAAATAAAGGACATTAAAATCGATCCTAATTAAACGAATCCCAAATTTAAACTAAGCTCCAAGCTAAAGCAACTTCTCCTAAAACTTCCATTTTCTCCCTTCGGCATTTCATCGAGCACGTGGTGCTCACAATTTACTCAACCTCCATTAATGGTTTTCCAATAATCTCCAATATTCAAACTTTAACCTAAATTCACTAGTAATCATCAATTCATTTAATCTACCTAAATAACGACAATTGTATTCACTAATAAGCATAAAAAGCATAATACTATCGATTTCTAACTAAAACCTAATTAAACGGCCACTAATTTGGGTTTGGTAAAAACCGACCCAAAATTCAAATGTGCATAACTTTTGCGTCGGTTATCGGAATCGAACGATTCTAGCGGCCACGTACTCATCTAATAACCTATTTTAATCTGCCAAAAGGAATTTTAAAACAAATGACCGGAGCTAGGTCAATTTATCAAAAACCCGAAACTGCCCTTTACCCGAAAAATCCCCCTTTTTGATTTTTCATCAAATTCCATCAATTTCTTCACCAATCTATCCTCCTAACATCCAATTAACATAAACTAACCTAAAATCGAAGTTCCAATAAGCAAAACCCGAGTGCCCTAAATCGGGCTTCACTGATTTTGGCTCAAATTGAGCGCTCCACCGCCAATCAACAATAGCCAGCCCTAGGGTTGACAAACCCACGCCGGAAGCAGCCCATTTTGGCCGGTGATCGGAGCTCAATCGAGCTCACCACGCACAGCCACCAACCGAACCAAAACAGAGGAGGAAAACGAGCATACCGGTCGGGTTGCGCGCGAAGACGGTCGGAAATGGCGGCCCTGGAAGCGCCGCCGTCGTCTGGCCTGAAAACGGCGAGAAATCGCCGGCGTCGGAGGAGGAGAGTCGCCGTTCTCCCCTGTTCTTCGCTCTCGGCCTGTAATACCCGAAGGTACGGAATCCTATTTATTTTAATTATTTAATATATTTAAATTGGCATTTTCGTAAATGTGTCAAACTAGGTCCGTTTTTACAAAAAGGGGGCATCATTAGAATCCTAACGAGTAATAGGAATTTTAAGGAAATTATGGGAATTTTCGGAATAGTAATGCTATATTCCGAATATTTATGTTTCTCGTAAAACGGATGGGGTTCTAATAAAAAATAGCAAACGAAGTCCAAATTGCGAACGGATAGTTTTGTTAATTCCCAAATATTAAGTTGGACTTATTGGCGAAATACGGAAATTTGGGAAAGTCGAATGGCTGGACGATTAACAAACCGAATGACGAAAAGTATATAAAAACTATAGAAGGGCATTTTAGTAATTTGACAAATAAATTTTATAAAATCACTTAAACCTATTTTCATTTCACTTCTTCTTCATTTTGATTTCCAGAGAACGACTTCTCTGTTTTCCCTCCCTGGCCGCGCGAGGGTTTCTCCAATCCGTTGGCTTCCGACTCCGATTTCTCCTCCGTTCGTCCCGATTTCTTCGTGGTTTCTCCTCCATTCGACATTCTCGGTAAGTCTCTATAGTTTTAGAGCGTTGAAATTCGAGTTTCGTAAAGTTTTAAACGTTTAGGTTCGATTAGGTTTTCGATAAAAACTGAGATTTAGAGCTTGTAATCGATAGGTCGTTGATGATTTAGTATATATTGAACGTATTGGGCGTATTTGGACGAATCTAATCGATTTAGGAAAAATGTTAGAATTTACGAAATTTCGAGATTTAGGATAAACTCGTAAATTGAGAAATTAGGTGCCGAGTGTAAATTTCTCGATAATCTAGTGCAACGAATCGAATTAGAGCTTTAAGAAATCTCTTAGTTAAGGTTTTGACAATTTGAACGTTTAGAAGTTTAAATTCGTTTTAACGATAAACGTTCTAAATTTCTTAGGTAAACAGTGCTCGTGGGCGAAGCTTGGATTGCAGCGTGCACGAGGTAAGTTCTCGTGATACCTTTCCGGCCGATAGGCCTACACCTTACATCAAAGTCGTTTCGAGGATTTTGATGACGCGCTAGTTTATATTGCTTTGGTTTGGGTAGTTAGGTTTATTTTGCTTTGTAGGTTTACGTTCCACAGTCTTGATGGTATGCATGCTTAGTGTTTATTTTATGATATAGAAATGTTCATGCATCACGTGGTTTAAAGAAAAGCATGAAAATGAATTTCCGCACGATGTTTTTAACTTGGCGATGTGGCCTGGAGAGGGGCAGGACCTACTGTGGAGGCCGATTACGGGCTGGTCACAGTACCACATCTATTATGTACTCACAATGTGGCCTGGAGAGGGGCGGGACCTACTGTGGAGGCCGACTACGGGCTGGTCACAGTACCACATTTATTATGCACTCATACGATGGTCATGCGAGGTGGGGCTCAGGCACGGCTGTACGTGTTGTAAGCGTGTACCCCCCTCTTCTAACTAGAAAGAGTAGTCCGCCCGCTGGATGTGCTCTCTCTAGTTAGGAGGATTAGATCTCGGTGATCCCTAATGAATAAGTAAAGAAAATGCTGCATGGTTTCCAACTCACACGCATAGCATAGCATGTAGTTGCATTTACTAGAGCTTACTGAGATTTTTATCTCATAGTGTGTTATGTATGGTGTAGGTGACTTAGACATCGAGGTACCAGGTGAGGACATGTCCCTCCACCTGAGGCATGCGTCCATTTGGAATCGAGGGTGGCTCGTGGTGTTCTGGCGCAAGAAGTCGAGGCTGTCACCGACCCCGGGGGAGTAGTATAGATTTTGAGGGTCTTTTTGGGTATTTTTGGATAATTGTAGATAGGTAATAGGATGTTATCGTTTTGAAATTCGGAACTGTTTGGTTTTCATGTATTTAACTTTTATATAGATAGTTTTGATTTTACTGTATTTAAACGTTATGAAACTGTTTTGAAATGTTTTAGGTGTTACGTTAGTTCGAGTTTTAGATATATTCACGCAGTTGGATTTCGCAAAGTCCGCTGGACTTGGCGAATTAGATTATTTTTTATCGATTGAGGCAGGTTATAAGTTATTAGATTAGTTATTGTGATGATTGGTGTAAGTTATGGAGTTAGAGATTAGATGAAATGCAATGTTTGCTCTCGGGATTCAAGATTCCAGAGAGCATAATGTGAAGTGAAAGACGCGAGAGAAAGAAGAAGGAAAGGCGTTGGAGGCCTGGTGGTGCGGCGACCGCGCGCTGCAACATGCAGCGATCGGGCGCTGCATGCTGCAGCGCTTGCAGCGACCGAGCGCTGCAACATGCAGCGATCGGGCGCTGCATGCTGCAGCGCACTCGGCGACCAGGCGCTGCAAATGGCAGCGCCCGGTCGCTGCTGCTTTTGAGGGCAGAATTCCGATTCTGCCCTCCCTCTTTTCTAATTGATTTTTAAGGTTTTAATTAATGTTTTAAGTTTTAAATTAATTATTAAATGTTTTGTTTTAAACGCTTTCAAAGTTCAAATTCAATTCCGATTTCGATTCTGGTTTCGATTTCGGTTTAGGTTCCGCCTAGAACTAAAAATATTAGGATAAATAAAAAAAAAAAATAATAAATAAAATAATACGGGAAATACGGGTACAGTACTAGGGTCGTTACATTTATGGTATCAGAGCCCCCGGGTTTTAAAATCGGTTCTGTAGACTGCTCGACTGCACAGCCACTACGCGGACATTCTTCATCAACTGTAAGTATGCTTATAGCTTTGTTTGATTTCAGTTTTCTTAGTATTATTTGCTTTTAAATTTTATAGGAGTGATATAAACATGGTGCGTCAAAGAAAGGACCGAGATGACCGAGATGACACTATTGATACACTTAAGGACTTTATCGCCCAGCAGTCTCAGCATATGGAGAGACAGTCTCAGCAGATGGAGAGACAGTCACAGCAGTTGGGCACTATGATTGACCGAGAGGGCGTTAGAGCTCGGGATGCAGCCATTCCGGGTAACCGGGGGATGGAGAGTTTCCAGAAGCTCCAGCCTCCTATATTCAACGGACAGTCTACGGATCCCTCTTCAGCCGAGGAGTGGATTCGCACTATGGAGGATATGCTAGCCTATGCGAGTATTGTGGATGGGCAGAAGGTTGCATTGGCGACTTATCATTTGGCCTTGGATGCTCGATTTTGGTGGGATACCATCAAGTCTGGCACCGATGTGACTGTTATGGACTGGGAGAGATTCAGAGAGCTGTTCTACGATAAGTACTTTAGCCATACTGTTCGCGAGGCGAAGATGGTGGAGTTTATGCAGTTACGACAGACTGCTACTATTACCGAGTATGTCAGGAGATTTGAGGCGCTGTCTCGGTTTGCTCCACGACAGGTCAGCGTCAACGAGGATAAGGTACGGAGATTTTTACAGGGACTTAGCCAGGAGTTCCGGATGCACCTTACGGTATCAGGAGTACGTAACGTATCCTATGACGATCTAGTGGCTAGAGCGCTTGATATTGAGGCAGTTGGCCAGAGTTCTATTAGACCGAGGGAGCCATCCAAGGGCTTCTTCAGAGAGATCCGACCTCAGTCATTGAGTCGAGGTTGGCAGCCGAGAGCACAGCCCCAGCAGCAGCCGAGGGGTGTGAAGAGACCTCTTGAGGGAGGTAGAGACAGAGGAAAGGGGAAGCAAGTACAGGGTGCTTCTCAGTTACCAGTTTGTCCTAAGTGTCAGAGGGAGCACACTGGCGAGTGTAGATATGGCTTGGGTGTATGCTACCGATGTGGTGATCCAGGCCATTTTATTAAAGACTGCCCGAAGCCCGGCAGAGATCAGTCGGGTAGTGATCAGAGGAAAGTTATGCCCAGGATCTTCGCTTTTATCGAGCCTGGAGATGTTGATAACGAGGATCAGCCTGCTGTGATTGCAGGTACTATATTGGTTACTGGTGTTCCTGTATTTTCTTTATTAGACACGGGGGCTACACATTCTTTTATTTCCACCGCTTGTGTGTCGAGATTGAGGCTTGCGCCTGAGTTAGCAGAGTGCGAGTATAGCGTTATGCTACCTTCAGGAGAGCATATGCAGTCAGGCCGTGTAGTCCAGGGCAGCATTATCTCGATTGGGGACCGTACTCTTTATGCTCGCCTTATTGTTATGGGCATCGAGCATTATGATCTTATTCTAGGGATGGACTGGCTAGCACAACACTTCGCTACCATCGACTGTCGATCCGGGATTGTCACTTTTCGACCTCCGGGTAAATCTGAGTTTTCTTATCAGGCGATGAGCAGATTGGGTAGCTCGCCTATCTCTTATTCCATGATGGTCAACGAGCAGTTCAAAGGTGCGTGCTCTATTTATTTGGCCTCTGTCTTTGATTGTCAGTTGCTCAGCGGATTAAAGCCGAGCGATATTCCTATTGTCAGAGAGTTCTCTGGGATATTTCTTGATGATCTTCCCGGGTTACCCCCAGACCGGGAGATCGAGTTCACTATTGATGTCTATCCTAACTCTGCGCCGAGGTTCAAGAATCCGTATCGGTTAGCACCAGCTGAGTTGAGAGAGCTGAGGACTCAGCTTGATGAGCTGTTAGAGAAGGGGTTTATTCGACCCAGTGTTTCACCCTGGGGTGCTCCTGTTTTATTCGTCAAGAAGAAAGATGGGACCCTCAGGATGTGCATTGATTACAGGGAGCTGAATAAGCTCACGGTGAAGAACAAGTATCCACTGCCCCGGATTGACGACTTATTTGATCAGCTACAGGGTGCCCGAGTATTTTCCAGGATTGATCTACGCTCGGGTTATTATCAGCTGAAGGTCCGGAGGGATGACATACCGAAGACGGCGTTCCGAACGAGGTATGGGCATTATGAGTTCCTTGTTATGTCTTTTGGACTCACTAATGCTCCTGCAGCGTTCATGGATCTGATGAACCGTGTCTTCAGAGAGTACTTGGACAAGTTTGTAGTGGTGTTTATTGATGATATCCTGATTTACTCTAAGTCTAAGGAAGAGCACGAGGAGCATCTGAGGATTGTTCTGAGGATTTTATGCGACCACCAGCTATATCCTAAGTTTTCGAAGTGCGAGTTCTGGCTTGACAGAGTAAGCTTCCTTGGCCATATCATATCACAGGACGGAGTTTCTGTGGATCCGAGCAAAGTCCAGGCGGTCAGAGATTGGCCACAGCCGAAGAACGTACGTGAGGTGCGTGGATTTCTCGGATTGGCCGGTTATTATCGGAAGTTTATTCAGGGATTCTCGAAGATTGCACTTCCCTTATCACGCTTAACTCGGAAGAGTGAGAGGTTTATTTGGTCGTCTGCTTGCGATGACAGTTTTGCAGAGCTAAAGCAGAGATTGATCACCGCTCCAGTACTGGCGCTACCGGTTGAGGGTGTCATGTTCAGTATTTACTGCGATGCATCTGGAGTCGGACTCGGTTGTGTGTTGATGCAGGAGGGGAAAGTCATTTCTTATGCTTCTCGGCAGCTGAAGCCGTATGAGCAGAACTACCCTACGCATGACCTCGAGTTAGCAGCTGTGGTCTTCGCACTGAAGATATGGAGACATTATCTATATGGGCAGCAGTGCGAGATATTCTCCGACCACAAGAGCTTGAAGTACTTATTTACGCAGAAGGAACTGAATATGCGGCAACGCAGGTGGCTTGAGTTCGTCAAGGACTATGATTTTGATATCAAGTACAACCCAGGGAAAGCAAACAAGGTAGCTGATGCCTTGAGTAGAGTGCCTTCTGCGATTCAGCCTTCACTTGCAGCTATGTCAGTTACGCTGCGATCTGAGATTCAGAGGTTCGACGTAGAGATTGTGGCTGAGTTATCCAGTATGCTCGCCAATATTTCTATCAGACCGACTATTCTGGATCGTATACGTGAGGCTCAGCAGAGCGATTCAGAGTGTATGGAGCTCCGATCTAGTATGACCTTGGGAGACTCGTCGGATTTTCATTTATCAGAGGATGGCATTCTGAGATTTAGGCACAGGTGGTACGTGCCTAACGACGAGGGTTTGAAGCAGGAGATTTTGACTGAGGCACATTCTTCTGCATATTCTGTGCACCCGGGAAGTACTAAGATGTACCGGGATTTGAAACAGCACTTCTGGTGGCTGGGCATGAAAAGAGAGGTTGCCAGGTACGTTGAGACTTGCTTAGTATGTCAGCAGGTTAAGGCCGAACATCAGAGACCGGCCGGAACATTATTACCACTGCCGATTCCGGAGTGGAAGTGGGAGCAGATATCTATGGATTTTATTGTGGGGCTCCCGAGGACTGCGAGAGGCCATGACGGCATTTGGGTTATTGTGGACCGATTGACAAAGTCGGCCCACTTCTTATCTGTGAGGATGACATCGTCTATGGATCAGCTCGCAGAGCTCTATGTACAGGAGATTGTCAGACTTCACGGCGTGCCAGTTTCTATTGTCTCGACAGAGATCCGAGATTCACGTCAAAGTTCTGGAAGAGTTTACACAGAGCTATGGGGACTCAGCTTAATTTCAGCACAGCGTTCCACCCTCAGACTGACGGTCAGACAGAGAGGACGAACCAGATTCTTGAGGATATGCTCAGAGCGTGTGTGCTGGAGTTTCAGGGCTCGTGGAGCCGATATTTACCTCTAGTGGAGTTCTCGTACAACAACAGCTTCCAGGCTACCATTGGCATGGCACCGTATGAGGCTTTGTATGGTCGGAAATGTAGGTCTCCGTTATATTGGGACGAGGTTGGCGAGGCCAGCATCGTAGGTCCTGAGATTCTACAGCAGACGGCAGAGAAGATTGCCATTATCCGACAGCGCATTGAGGTAGCTCAGAGCAGACAGAAGAGCTATGCTGATACTAGACGGAGAGAGCTAGAGTTCGAGGAAGGTGATGAGGTGTACCTCAAAGTTTCTCCGTTCAAGGGCATTGCGAGATTTGGAAGGAGGGGTAAGCTAAACCCTCGTTATGTGGGGCCCTTTCCTATTCTGAAGAGGGTCGGGAAGCTGGCGTATAGATTGCAGCTTCCAGCTTCTATGGTGGGTATTCACGACGTATTCCACATATCTATGCTTCGGAAGTGCTTGCGCGATCCGTCGCATGTTGTAGAGGCTACAGATATCGAGGTACGGCCTACTTTGAGCTATGAGGAGAGGCCGATTCGTATATTAGAGACTTCCATCAAGGTACTACGTAACAGAGAAATTCCGCTAGTTAAAGTCCTATGGCGGAATCACGAGGTGGAAGAGGCTACTTGGGAGAGACAGCACGACATGATGATCAAGTATCCCGAATTATTCGAGTAGCCAATTTTGTGGGCAAAATTCCGAATAAGGAGGGTGGATTGTAATACCCGAAGGTACGGAATCCTATTTATTTTAATTATTTAATATATTTAAATTGGCATTTTCGTAAATGTGTCAAACTAGGTCCGTTTTTACAAAAAGGGGGCATCATTAGAATCCTAACGAGTAATAGGAATTTTAAGGAAATTATGGGAATTTTCGGAATAGTAATGCTATATTCCGAATATTTATGTTTCTCGTAAAACGGATGGGGTTCTAATAAAAAATAGCAAACGAAGTCCAAATTGCGAACGGATAGTTTTGTTAATTCCCAAATATTAAGTTGGACTTATTGGCGAAATACGGAAATTTGGGAAAGTCGAATGGCTGACGATTAACAAACCGAATGACGAAAAGTATATAAAAACTATAGAAGGGCATTTTAGTAATTTGACAAATAAATTTTATAAATACTTAAACCTATTTTCATTTCACTTCTTCTTCATTTTTGATTTCCAGAGAACGACTTTCTCTGTTTTCCTCCCTGGCCGCGCGAGGGTTTCTCCAATCCGTTGGCTTCCGACTCGATTCTCCTCCGTTCGTCCCGATTTCTTCGTGGTTTCTCCTCCATTCGACATTCTCGGTAAGTCTCTATAGTTTTAGAGCGTTGAAATTCGAGTTTCGTAAAGTTTTAAACGTTTAGGTTCGATTAGGTTTTCGATAAAACTGAGATTTAGAGCTTGTAATCGATAGGTCGTTGATGATTTAGTATATATTGAACGTATTGGGCTTATTTGGACGAATCTAATCGATTTAGGAAAAATGTTAGAATTTACGAAATTTCGAGATTTTAGGATAAACTCGTAAATTGAGAAATTAGTCCGAGTGTAAATTTCTCGATAATCTAGTGCAACGAATCGAATTAGAGCTTTAAGAAATCTCTTAGTTAAGGTTTTGACAATTTGAACGTTTAGAAGTTTAAATTCGTTTTAACGATAAACGTTCTAAATTTCTTAGGTAAACAGTGCTCGTGGGCGAAGCTTGGATTGCAGCGTGCACGAGGTAAGTTCTCGTGATACCTTTCCGGCCGATAGGCCTACACCTTACATCAAAGTCGTTTCGAGGATTTTGATGACGCGCTAGTTTATATTGCTTTGGTTTGGGTAGTTAGGTTTATTTTGCTTTGTAGGTTTACGTTCCACAGTCTTGATGGTATGCATGCTTAGTGTTTATTTTATGATATAGAAATGTTCATGCATCACGTGGTTTAAAGAAAAGCATGAAAATGAATTTCCGCACGATGTTTTTAACTTGGCGATGTGGCCTGGAGAGGGGCAGGACCTACTGTGGAGGCCGATTACGGGCTGGTCACAGTACCACATCTATTATGTACTCACAATGTGGCCTGGAGAGGGGCGGGACCTACTGTGGAGGCCGACTACGGGCTGGTCACAGTACCACATTTATTATGCACTCATACGATGGTCATGCGAGGTGGGGCTCAGGCACGGCTGTACGTGTTGTAA
The DNA here is from genome assembly GCA_022432975.1 of Begonia masoniana. Taxonomy (NCBI): domain Eukaryota; kingdom Viridiplantae; phylum Streptophyta; class Magnoliopsida; order Cucurbitales; family Begoniaceae; genus Begonia; species Begonia masoniana. The sequence continues at coordinate 13,625,484 of CM039510.1, forward strand.
GCGTGTACCCCCCTCTTCTAACTAGAAAGAGTAGTCCGCCCGCTGGATGTGCTCTCTCTAGTTAGGAGGATTAGATCTCGGTGATCCCTAATGAATAAGTAAAGAAAATGCTGCATGGTTTCCAACTCACACGCATAGCATAGCATGTAGTTGCATTTACTAGAGCTTACTGAGATTTTTATCTCATAGTGTGTTATGTATGGTGTAGGTGACTTAGACATCGAGGTACCAGGTGAGGACGATGTCCCTCCACCTGAGGCATGAGTCCAGTTGATCGAGGGTGGCTGCGGTGGTGTGCTGGCGCAGTCGAGGCTTCACCGACCCGTGGGGAGTATGTATAGATTTTGAGGGTCTTTTTGGGGTATTTTGGGGATAATTGATAGAATATGTATAGGATGTTTATCGTTTTGAAATTCTGGAACTGTTTGGGTTTAATTGTATTTAACTTTATATAGATATGTTTTGATTTAACTGTATTTAAACGTTATGAAAATGTTTTGAAATGTTTTAGGTTGTTACGGATTAGTTCGAGTTTTAGATATATTCACGCAGTTGGATTTCGCAAAGTCCGCTGTGAATTGGCGGAATTTAGATTATGTTTTAATCGATTGAGTGCAGGTTATAAGTTATTATGATTAGTTATTGTGATGATTGGTGTAAATGTTATGGAGTTAGAGATTAGATGAAATGCATGTTGCTCTCTGGAATTCAAGATTCCAGAGAGCATAAGTGTGAAGTGAAAGACGCGAGAGAAAGAAGAAGGAAAGGCGTTGGAGGCCTGGTGGTGCGGCGACCGCGCGCTGCAACATGCAGCGATCGGGCGCTGCATGCTGCAGCGCTTGCAGCGACCGAGCGCTGCAACATGCAGCGATCGGGCGCTGCATGCTGCAGCGCACTCGGCGACCAGGCGCTGCAAATGGCAGCGCCCGGTCGCTGCTGCTTTGAGGGCAGAATTCCGATTCTGCCCTCCCTCTTTTCTAATTGATTTTTAAGGTTTTAATTAATGTTTTAAGTTTTAAATTAATTATTAAATGTTTTGTTTTAAACGCTTTCAAAGTTCAAATTCAATTCCGATTTCGATTCTGGTTTCGATTTCGGTTTAGGTTCCGCCTAGAACTAAAAATATTAGGATAAATAAAAAAAAAAAATAATAAATAAAATAATACGGGAAATACGGGTACAGTACTAGGGTCGTTACATTTATGGTATCAGAGCCCCCGGGTTTTAAAATCGGTTCTGTAGACTGCTCGACTGCACAGCCACTACGCGGACATTCTTCATCAACTGTAAGTATGCTTATAGCTTTGTTTGATTTCAGTTTTCTTAGTATTATTTGCTTTTAAATTTTATAGGAGTGATATAAACATGGTGCGTCAAAGAAAGGACCGAGATGACCGAGATGACACTATTGATACACTTAAGGACTTTATCGCCCAGCAGTCTCAGCATATGGAGAGACAGTCTCAGCAGATGGAGAGACAGTCACAGCAGTTGGGCACTATGATTGACCGAGAGGGCGTTAGAGCTCGGGATGCAGCCATTCCGGGTAACCGGGGGATGGAGAGTTTCCAGAAGCTCCAGCCTCCTATATTCAACGGACAGTCTACGGATCCCTCTTCAGCCGAGGAGTGGATTCGCACTATGGAGGATATGCTAGCCTATGCGAGTATTGTGGATGGGCAGAAGGTTGCATTGGCGACTTATCATTTGGCCTTGGATGCTCGATTTTGGTGGGATACCATCAAGTCTGGCACCGATGTGACTGTTATGGACTGGGAGAGATTCAGAGAGCTGTTCTACGATAAGTACTTTAGCCATACTGTTCGCGAGGCGAAGATGGTGGAGTTTATGCAGTTACGACAGACTGCTACTATTACCGAGTATGTCAGGAGATTTGAGGCGCTGTCTCGGTTTGCTCCACGACAGGTCAGCGTCAACGAGGATAAGGTACGGAGATTTTTACAGGGACTTAGCCAGGAGTTCCGGATGCACCTTACGGTATCAGGAGTACGTAACGTATCCTATGACGATCTAGTGGCTAGAGCGCTTGATATTGAGGCAGTTGGCCAGAGTTCTATTAGACCGAGGGAGCCATCCAAGGGCTTCTTCAGAGAGATCCGACCTCAGTCATTGAGTCGAGGTTGGCAGCCGAGAGCACAGCCCCAGCAGCAGCCGAGGGGTGTGAAGAGACCTCTTGAGGGAGGTAGAGACAGAGGAAAGGGGAAGCAAGTACAGGGTGCTTCTCAGTTACCAGTTTGTCCTAAGTGTCAGAGGGAGCACACTGGCGAGTGTAGATATGGCTTGGGTGTATGCTACCGATGTGGTGATCCAGGCCATTTTATTAAAGACTGCCCGAAGCCCGGCAGAGATCAGTCGGGTAGTGATCAGAGGAAAGTTATGCCCAGGATCTTCGCTTTTATCGAGCCTGGAGATGTTGATAACGAGGATCAGCCTGCTGTGATTGCAGGTACTATATTGGTTACTGGTGTTCCTGTATTTTCTTTATTAGACACGGGGGCTACACATTCTTTTATTTCCACCGCTTGTGTGTCGAGATTGAGGCTTGCGCCTGAGTTAGCAGAGTGCGAGTATAGCGTTATGCTACCTTCAGGAGAGCATATGCAGTCAGGCCGTGTAGTCCAGGGCAGCATTATCTCGATTGGGGACCGTACTCTTTATGCTCGCCTTATTGTTATGGGCATCGAGCATTATGATCTTATTCTAGGGATGGACTGGCTAGCACAACACTTCGCTACCATCGACTGTCGATCCGGGATTGTCACTTTTCGACCTCCGGGTAAATCTGAGTTTTCTTATCAGGCGATGAGCAGATTGGGTAGCTCGCCTATCTCTTATTCCATGATGGTCAACGAGCAGTTCAAAGGTGCGTGCTCTATTTATTTGGCCTCTGTCTTTGATTGTCAGTTGCTCAGCGGATTAAAGCCGAGCGATATTCCTATTGTCAGAGAGTTCTCTGGGATATTTCTTGATGATCTTCCCGGGTTACCCCCAGACCGGGAGATCGAGTTCACTATTGATGTCTATCCTAACTCTGCGCCGAGGTTCAAGAATCCGTATCGGTTAGCACCAGCTGAGTTGAGAGAGCTGAGGACTCAGCTTGATGAGCTGTTAGAGAAGGGGTTTATTCGACCCAGTGTTTCACCCTGGGGTGCTCCTGTTTTATTCGTCAAGAAGAAAGATGGGACCCTCAGGATGTGCATTGATTACAGGGAGCTGAATAAGCTCACGGTGAAGAACAAGTATCCACTGCCCCGGATTGACGACTTATTTGATCAGCTACAGGGTGCCCGAGTATTTTCCAGGATTGATCTACGCTCGGGTTATTATCAGCTGAAGGTCCGGAGGGATGACATACCGAAGACGGCGTTCCGAACGAGGTATGGGCATTATGAGTTCCTTGTTATGTCTTTTGGACTCACTAATGCTCCTGCAGCGTTCATGGATCTGATGAACCGTGTCTTCAGAGAGTACTTGGACAAGTTTGTAGTGGTGTTTATTGATGATATCCTGATTTACTCTAAGTCTAAGGAAGAGCACGAGGAGCATCTGAGGATTGTTCTGAGGATTTTATGCGACCACCAGCTATATCCTAAGTTTTCGAAGTGCGAGTTCTGGCTTGACAGAGTAAGCTTCCTTGGCCATATCATATCACAGGACGGAGTTTCTGTGGATCCGAGCAAAGTCCAGGCGGTCAGAGATTGGCCACAGCCGAAGAACGTACGTGAGGTGCGTGGATTTCTCGGATTGGCCGGTTATTATCGGAAGTTTATTCAGGGATTCTCGAAGATTGCACTTCCCTTATCACGCTTAACTCGGAAGAGTGAGAGGTTTATTTGGTCGTCTGCTTGCGATGACAGTTTTGCAGAGCTAAAGCAGAGATTGATCACCGCTCCAGTACTGGCGCTACCGGTTGAGGGTGTCATGTTCAGTATTTACTGCGATGCATCTGGAGTCGGACTCGGTTGTGTGTTGATGCAGGAGGGGAAAGTCATTTCTTATGCTTCTCGGCAGCTGAAGCCGTATGAGCAGAACTACCCTACGCATGACCTCGAGTTAGCAGCTGTGGTCTTCGCACTGAAGATATGGAGACATTATCTATATGGGCAGCAGTGCGAGATATTCTCCGACCACAAGAGCTTGAAGTACTTATTTACGCAGAAGGAACTGAATATGCGGCAACGCAGGTGGCTTGAGTTCGTCAAGGACTATGATTTTGATATCAAGTACAACCCAGGGAAAGCAAACAAGGTAGCTGATGCCTTGAGTAGAGTGCCTTCTGCGATTCAGCCTTCACTTGCAGCTATGTCAGTTACGCTGCGATCTGAGATTCAGAGGTTCGACGTAGAGATTGTGGCTGAGTTATCCAGTATGCTCGCCAATATTTCTATCAGACCGACTATTCTGGATCGTATACGTGAGGCTCAGCAGAGCGATTCAGAGTGTATGGAGCTCCGATCTAGTATGACCTTGGGAGACTCGTCGGATTTTCATTTATCAGAGGATGGCATTCTGAGATTTAGGCACAGGTGGTACGTGCCTAACGACGAGGGTTTGAAGCAGGAGATTTTGACTGAGGCACATTCTTCTGCATATTCTGTGCACCCGGGAAGTACTAAGATGTACCGGGATTTGAAACAGCACTTCTGGTGGCCGGGCATGAAAAGAGAGGTTGCCAGGTACGTTGAGACTTGCTTAGTATGTCAGCAGGTTAAGGCCGAACATCAGAGACCGGCCGGAACATTATTACCACTGCCGATTCCGGAGTGGAAGTGGGAGCAGATATCTATGGATTTTATTGTGGGGCTCCCGAGGACTGCGAGAGGCCATGACGGCATTTGGGTTGTTGTGGACCGATTGACAAAGTCGGCCCACTTCTTATCTGTGAGGATGACATCGTCTATGGATCAGCTCGCAGAGCTCTATGTACAGGAGATTGTCAGACTTCACGGCGTGCCAGTTTCTATTGTCTTCGACAGAGATCCGAGATTCACGTCAAAGTTCTGGAAGAGTTTACACAGAGCTATGGGGACTCAGCTTAATTTCAGCACAGCGTTCCACCCTCAGACTGACGGTCAGACAGAGAGGACGAACCAGATTCTTGAGGATATGCTCAGAGCGTGTGTGCTGGAGTTTCAGGGCTCGTGGAGCCGATATTTACCTCTAGTGGAGTTCTCGTACAACAACAGCTTCCAGGCTACCATTGGCATGGCACCGTATGAGGCTTTGTATGGTCGGAAATGTAGGTCTCCGTTATATTGGGACGAGGTTGGCGAGGCCAGCATCGTAGGTCCTGAGATTCTACAGCAGACGGCAGAGAAGATTGCCATTATCCGACAGCGCATTGAGGTAGCTCAGAGCAGACAGAAGAGCTATGCTGATACTAGACGGAGAGAGCTAGAGTTCGAGGAAGGTGATGAGGTGTACCTCAAAGTTTCTCCGTTCAAGGGCATTGCGAGATTTGGAAGGAGGGGTAAGCTAAACCCTCGTTATGTGGGGCCCTTTCCTATTCTGAAGAGGGTCGGGAAGCTGGCGTATAGATTGCAGCTTCCAGCTTCTATGGTGGGTATTCACGACGTATTCCACATATCTATGCTTCGGAAGTGCTTGCGCGATCCGTCGCATGTTGTAGAGGCTACAGATATCGAGGTACGGCCTACTTTGAGCTATGAGGAGAGGCCGATTCGTATATTAGAGACTTCCATCAAGGTACTACGTAACAGAGAAATTCCGCTAGTTAAAGTCCTATGGCGGAATCACGAGGTGGAAGAGGCTACTTGGGAGAGACAGCACGACATGATGATCAAGTATCCCGAATTATTCGAGTAGCCAATTTTGTGGGCAAAATTCCGAATAAGGAGGGTGGATTGTAATACCCGAAGGTACGGAATCCTATTTATTTTAATTATTTAATATATTTAAATTGGCATTTTCGTAAATGTGTCAAACTAGGTCCGTTTTTACAAAAAGGGGGCATCATTAGAATCCTAACGAGTAATAGGAATTTTAAGGAAATTATGGGAATTTTCGGAATAGTAATGCTATATTCCGAATATTTATGTTTCTCGTAAAACGGATGGGGTTCTAATAAAAAATAGCAAACGAAGTCCAAATTGCGAACGGATAGTTTTGTTAATTCCCAAATATTAAGTTGGACTTATTGGCGAAATACGGAAATTTGGGAAAGTCGAATGGCTGACGATTAACAAACCGAATGACGAAAAGTATATAAAAACTATAGAAGGGCATTTTAGTAATTTGACAAATAAATTTTATAAAATCACTTAAACCTATTTTCATTTCACTTCTTCTTCATTTTGATTTCCAGAGAACGACTTTCTCTGTTTTCCTCCCTGGCCGCGCGAGGGTTTCTCCAATCCGTTGGCTTCCGACTCCGATTTCTCCTCCGTTCGTCCCGATTTCTTCGTGGTTTCTCCTCCATTCGACATTCTCGGTAAGTCTCTATAGTTTTAGAGCGTTGAAATTCGAGTTTCGTAAAGTTTTAAACGTTTAGGTTCGATTAGGTTTTCGATAAAAACTGAGATTTAGAGCTTGTAATCGATAGGTCGTTGATGATTTAGTATATATTGAACGTATTGGGCGTATTTGGACGAATCTAATCGATTTAGGAAAAATGTTAGAATTTACGAAATTTCGAGATTTTAGGATAAACTCGTAAATTGAGAAATTAGGTGCCGAGTGTAAATTTCTCGATAATCTAGTGCAACGAATCGAATTAGAGCTTTAAGAAATCTCTTAGTTAAGGTTTTGACAATTTGAACGTTTAGAAGTTTAAATTCGTTTTAACGATAAACGTTCTAAATTTCTTAGGTAAACAGTGCTCGTGGGCGAAGCTTGGATTGCAGCGTGCACGAGGTAAGTTCTCGTGATACCTTTCCGGCCGATAGGCCTACACCTTACATCAAAGTCGTTTCGAGGATTTTGATGACGCGCTAGTTTATATTGCTTTGGTTTGGGTAGTTAGGTTTATTTTGCTTTGTAGGTTTACGTTCCACAGTCTTGATGGTATGCATGCTTAGTGTTTATTTTATGATATAGAAATGTTCATGCATCACGTGGTTTAAAGAAAAGCATGAAAATGAATTTCCGCACGATGTTTTTAACTTGGCGATGTGGCCTGGAGAGGGGCAGGACCTACTGTGGAGGCCGATTACGGGCTGGTCACAGTACCACATCTATTATGTACTCACAATGTGGCCTGGAGAGGGGCGGGACCTACTGTGGAGGCCGACTACGGGCTGGTCACAGTACCACATTTATTATGCACTCATACGATGGTCATGCGAGGTGGGGCTCAGGCACGGCTGTACGTGTTGTAAGCGTGTACCCCCCTCTTCTAACTAGAAAGAGTAGTCCGCCCGCTGGATGTGCTCTCTCTAGTTAGGAGGATTAGATCTCGGTGATCCCTAATGAATAAGTAAAGAAAATGCTGCATGGTTTCCAACTCACACGCATAGCATAGCATGTAGTTGCATTTACTAGAGCTTACTGAGATTTTATCTCATAGTGTGTTATGTATGGTGTAGGTGACTTAGACATCGAGGTACCAGGTGAGGACGATGTCCCTCCACCTGAGGCATGAGTCCAGTTGATCGAGGGTGGCTGCGGTGGTGTGCTGGCGCAGTCGAGGCTTCACCGACCCGTGGGGAGTATGTATAGATTTTGAGGGTCTTTTTGGGGTATTTTGGGGATAATTGATAGAATATGTATAGGATGTTTATCGTTTTGAAATTCTGGAACTGTTTGGGTTTAATTGTATTTAACTTTATATAGATATGTTTTGATTTAACTGTATTTAAACGTTATGAAAATGTTTTGAAATGTTTTAGGTTGTTACGGATTAGTTCGAGTTTTAGATATATTCACGCAGTTGGATTTCGCAAAGTCCGCTGTGAATTGGCGGAATTTAGATTATGTTTTAATCGATTGAGTGCAGGTTATAAGTTATTATGATTAGTTATTGTGATGATTGGTGTAAATGTTATGGAGTTAGAGATTAGATGAAATGCATGTTGCTCTCTGGAATTCAAGATTCCAGAGAGCATAAGTGTGAAGTGAAAGACGCGAGAGAAAGAAGAAGGAAAGGCGTTGGAGGCCTGGTGGTGCGGCGACCGCGCGCTGCAACATGCAGCGATCGGGCGCTGCATGCTGCAGCGCTTGCAGCGACCGAGCGCTGCAACATGCAGCGATCGGGCGCTGCATGCTGCAGCGCACTCGGCGACCAGGCGCTGCAAATGGCAGCGCCCGGTCGCTGCTGCTTTTGAGGGCAGAATTCCGATTCTGCCCTCCCTCTTTTCTAATTGATTTTTAAGGTTTTAATTAATGTTTTAAGTTTTAAATTAATTATTAAATGTTTTGTTTTAAACGCTTTCAAAGTTCAAATTCAATTCCGATTTCGATTCTGGTTTCGATTTCGGTTTAGGTTCCGCCTAGAACTAAAAATATTAGGATAAATAAAAAAAAAAATAATAAATAAAATAATACGGGAAATACGGGTACAGTACTAGGGTCGTTACACGGCCTTCGGCGTTCGGGCCTCGACAAACAACAGAATCGTTTCTGTTGTTTGTTTTGTTTTTATTAATAATAATAATAATAATAATAATAATCCTAATATTAATTTATACTAAACATTAACATACCGTTTTGCCTTCCGTAAATCCCGTTAAATCCCATATATCTCCACAAATTCACATTAATCGTTAGGACCCTAATAACACTTTCTTTTCGTAAAACGGACTTGATTTACCATTTTTATGAATTAATATATTAAAAGGCTAAAACGGAACTTAGCATTACTCTTCTCGATTTGGGTTTCTAAAATTTCATTTATCCTTCTACAAATCCCCATAAATTTCTATAATAATAATAATAATAATAATAATAATAATAATAATAATAATAATAATAATAATAATAATAATAATAATAATAATAATAATAATAATAATAATAATAATAATAATAATAATAATAATAATAATAATAATAATAATAATAATAATAATAATAATAATAATAATAATAATAATAATAATAATAATAATAATAATAATAATAATAATAATAATAATAATAATAATAATAATAATAATAATAATAATAATAATAATAATAATAATAATAATAATAATAATAATAATAATAATAATAATAATAATAATAATAATAATAATAATAATAATAATAATAATAATAATAATAATAATAATAATAATAATAATAATAATAATAATAATAATAATAATAATAATAATAATAATAATAATAATAATAATAATAATAATAATAATAATAATAATAATAATAATAATAATAATAATAATAATAATAATAATAATAATAATAATAATAATAATTAATTTATACTAAACATTAACATACCGTTTTGCCTTCCGTAAATCCCGTTAAATCCCATATATCTCCACAAATTCACATTAATCGTTAGGACCCTAATAACACTTTCTTTTCGTAAAACGGACTTGATTTACCATTTTTATGAATTAATATATTAAAAGGCTAAAACGGAAACTTTAGCATTACTCTTCTCGATTTGGGTTTCTAAAATTTCATTTATCCTTCTACAAATCCCCATAAATTTCTCGGGTCCTAATAAAACTATCCGTTCGCAAAACGGACCTAATTTACTTATTTACAAAAATAGCCTTGGAGCGGAAACCCGAAAAACTCGGGTGTTACAAACTTACATCTTAAACCTATCCACTCTTAATTGACCTCAACGATTCCGACCTTCGTTACATCTGAGTCGAACCTTTAAGCTTTTGAACTTAACATTATCTCTAAATCACTCACACACTTTCGTGCAATTCCCCGTTCCTCTTATTCGAAATTCTCTAATTCCTCAGATCTTACACTACTAATTACTTAAGGTTCAGACCTTGAACTCCAACCTTCCTCTTTCTATAGTCTACGACTTCTAATTTCTTCTCAAGTTTCTTAACACTAATACTATTATCTAACTTCCCTCAGGATTCTCTTCAAAATTTACTAACTAATCTACTCTCTTTAGTCTTCCAACTCGGTTTCAAATATTCTCTAACTCTCATTACAACAAGTCACCCAACACCCTCCTTGTTAGCAAACTTGTTGTAGCTTAAATACCACCCAAAATACCAATTTCCTACCTATTCCTCGACGAGTCACCATTTCTCCTAACATCGCCCGCATTAATCTAAACCTCAGAACATTTTCCTAATTCAAGAGGTTAGACTTTTCTCTACTTACTCAAGACATATAAGTTGCTAAGTTATTCCAAGTTATTCCAAAACTATATACTTTTGGCTCCAAAATCCTATGTCGAATAACACCAAAACACAGTACATCCACTACTTCTAATCACGCCTAAATTCTCCTATACAATGCCGGTTGAAACTTTTACGCTCCTTAAGATAGTACCTATACCCTAAACTCCAACCATTTTTCCTAACGAATATCACCTAGCATCTTCTTTGATCATTTTTATTGGTTTCCTAGCTCTAAGGAAATCTCAACTTTTAATTCCCGAAATTGAGTACCTTTTTATGGCTCATCATTCACTCCACAACTACTTCTCATTGCCACATACACGACTCGACTCGATTCATACTCTCCATAATTCTACTCTCGAGCATTCATCGAGAATTGTCACCTCTCTATGGCTCTAGTTTGGGTCATACTAACTATACCTTTTAACAATTTACTTAAGCTAGACACTCGAATATAATTACTTCTAATGCTACAAAATTCTAAAGATGCCACTTTTACATCTACTCACACTCTCATAAACATAATAATGACATGATGAAAATCTAAGGTGTCTCCCAATAAATTTTCAAACTTCTACCCGGTTCATCGTATCCTAGTACTCCCAAGAATTTGCTAACTACGCCCCAAGTCTATCTATGTGTATCATCATTACAATTTCTCATTCTAAGGTTTATCTCATCCTAAGATTCTCTAATCTATCTATGTTCAATCCTGCTCAATCCTACTTCTATTTATTCTACGGATGTTACTTTGTTAGTTTCGCATTTTCAATAAATTCCTAGCTATTCGAACTATAGTTTACTACGTCTATAAGTTGGCTAATGGAATCCACCGAAGTTGTCATGGTACTTTCGAGATTTTCGTTCTAACCCTGAACAAGATTAAAAATCTAAACTCAACTCTAAACAACTAAAATAAAAATCTAAACTCAGTTCTAAACAACTAAAAGAAAAGAATTACTTACAGTCGATGAAGCACGTTGCATGGCGGCCGGCATTGTCGGGTAATCCTTTGAACGACTCGACCATTTATGCTCTGATACCATCTTTGTAACGGCCCCGAACCTACCCTGGCTCAGAGCGCTACTTTGCTAACCGATCCCACGTTAAAACATAAACTCCCAATAAATAAAAGAAACTTACACAGCTGAATTTACAACTAAACTCCCGAAACTCTCTTACTTCGTACCTAGCTGCCTAGACTCATCAATTCCTTTACCCCTAACCTTTCAGCACCACGGCGTCTTTCCCGAAAATTTCGGCAAAGTAACGCCTGAAAATGGCGCCTCCAAAATGCTAGGTACCTGCACACAAACCAATCCCAACCAGATCCAGAATATTTCTAACCATCTAACCAACCTACGAAATCTCTAACAAACCACATATCGCCAAGAAATGCTATCAACATACAAAATAAGGAAAATCTCCAATATAGGGTAACACTTCACCCTGACCTATGACTATTTACAACGAATACACATCAGACATCCACCCAAAAAGAACTACACATTTCCATCAACTTACAAGCAGACATTTACAATACTACCAAAATACAAAACCCACATTCTCCCGAAGACCATGGTCGAGGCGCCCCGACAACTGCCTGCACCGGCATGCTCCATGCACCACCAACTGCTGTCTAGTCCTGGGCTGTCTCATCTACCTCTCCTGAGTAAATCGCGCCACCTACACCATAGAACACAAAAATAAGCCTAATGCTTAGCAAGTAGGGAAATAATGCACAACCACACACTAAATGCTCGACTCAACCCTAACATGCAGTTTCTACACACTCTGTTGCTTTCTTTTCATTTCGGTTGCATTTATCTTTCACTTTCAGGTGAATCAAGTAGGCACACGCCCCCACACAGTCCAGGACGGCCACGCCTTGATTCACGGAGCTAGACCGGAGGCACACGTCCCAACACAGTCCAGGACGGCTAACACGAATCTCCCCCAATCGATCGTAGAATCCTCATTGTGCACTTCAAGCACGAACAGGTCGAGGAATTCATACTCACAACACATTACGTACATTAACAGGGCATCTCGAATAAAATCCCTCGCGGGGTGCTCAACGAGCCACTTGCCCGACGAAGCTATTCTACTCGAGACCAAGTTGCATATCACTTCTTATCTTTCTTCCACATCATCCTCACCACTCAAACATGCAAAAACACGTGATTTCGTAGTTTGAAAACAATGATGCATGACACACGATGCATAACAGAAAGCAAAGCACAGCAAACAAGCAACCAATCCCTACCGTTCTATGGTGTAGGCCCGAAGGCAACAAACACGCATTCCACTACTTACCTGGCGTCCTAGCTCGCTGAGGGTACTCGATTACCTGTCCATCTACAGCTCGACCTACGATAAATATTCATCAAACCATTAAAATCAAGCCTACATCTACTAATTACTCTCAAACTCCTATTTCTAGCCTAATCCAATGAAAGCCTAACTAAATGGGCCACCAATTTGGGTTCGGTAAAAACCGACCCGAAACTTCAAACGTGCATAACTTTCACGTCGGTTATCGGAATCGAACGATTCCAGCGGCCACGTACTCCTCTAATAACCTATTTTAATCTGCCAAAAGTAATTTTAAAACAACCGACCCTAGCTAGGTCAAAACTCCAAAAACCCGAACTGCCCTCTTAACCCGGAAATTTCCCTTTTCCAATTTTCCCTCAATTCTCCCTCATTTCCTCACCAATCAACCTCATATACCCTTAATTAGTATAAACTAACCAAAAATCCCGAGCTACACACAAAACCCGAAATGCCCTAAATCGGGTTCTCGGATTTTTCACTGAATTCGGGCTCATCACAGCCAGGTGATGGAAGCCGGTCCAAGGGTTGGCAAACCCACGCCGGAAGCAGCCCATTTCGGCCGGCGATCGGAGCTCAAAGTCGCTCCTCACCCTCGGCCACGACCGAACCGAAACAGGGCACAAAAAAAAGGGACTTACCGTTCAATTCGTGCGCGGAGAAGGGCCGAAGATGCTCGCCCTTGATTCGCCGTCGTCGTCTGGTCGGAGCTGGCCGGAGAACGCGGCGGAGAATCGGCGACTCTCCCTCCCCTCTCCCCTATTCCCTCGGGTGCTTGAACACGACAGAATGGCTTCGGCCATTCTGTGGTGTTTTTAGTTATTTTTTTTTAAAATTAAATAATAATAATAATAATAATAATAATAATAATAACCGTTAATTAATCTTCAATTACCGTTTTGACCTCCCGTGTTTCCGACCATTTCGACTTTCGATAAATCTCGCTCTTAAATTATAATCCACGGCTTAATTTCCCAAGAAATACCCAAACATAATTAATAAACGTTTAAGTCACTTTTAATTAAAACAACTATTTTATTAATTAATTATAATATCCCTCATTTAATTAATTCTAAATTCGCGGGTGTTACAGAAACCCTAATGTATTAATCCGAAAATTTCTTTTTCTTTTTGTGTTTCTTGCTAATTTGGAAGCTTAAGCATGTTTTTGAATGGAATAGGTGGATTATATAGGAAGATTACAGATTTAGTCGATTTAGTGGAAAAATCGGTTTTGGTAATAAAAGATGACCAATTCTGTTTTGGGATTTTCAGAGTGGCCATGATGTTTGGTTGTTGAAATTGGTTGTTTCAATAGATTATAGACATGTAAAGGTTTACGGAATGGGGTGAATCGTCAAAATCCGTTGAAAAACGAGTAAGTTATTGCCGATTGAAGTTAGGACACTAAAATTGGTGGAATTTCGGGTTTTAGTGTTATGTTGTGATTTTGGTTGTATTGTTGTTAGTTTTGGGTTAGATAATTCCTTAGAATTTCTTAGAGTATTGCTAAGTTAATTTTCCTATAATTCTTAGGTCGACGAGCGAGTAATATAGCTAGACAAAGTGAGCGAGCACGTGCCGAGCCATCAGGTAAGTAGTGGATGTGTGACTTTTGCCTTCGGGCCTACACCATGAAACGGTAGGGATGTTTGGTTATTTGTTTGTTTGTTGTGTTTGATTTTGTGTTGGGCATTGTGTGACATGCATCATGGTTTTGAGTTACGAAAATACGAGTTTTAGCATGGTTTGCAATGTGAGTATGAAATGTAAACAGATATGAAAATAAGTAAAGTAATGTGGTCTTTTGTGGAGTTGCCTCGTCGTGAATTAGTGTATGAAAGATGGCGATTCGGGAGGGTTCCACAAAAGGTGTATGGTGGTCTTTTGTGGAGTTGCCTCGTCGTGAATTAGTGCATGAAAGATGGCAATTCGGGAGGGTTCCACAAAAAGTGTATGGTGGTCTTTTGCGGTGTAGCCTCGTTGCGAAATAGTGCCTGAAATATGGCAATTCGGGAGATTACGACAAAAGATGCAAGGTGGTATCTTGTGGAGTTGCCTTGTCGCGAATTAGTGCCTGAAAGATGGCAATTCGGGAGGCGTCTGCAAGAGATACACGGGTGAAAATGCGTAAGTTGTCGTGATTATGAACGTGGTTCTATGATCGACGTGGAAAAAGATCGTGTATGGCTGTCCCGTGTGTGAACATAACGTGTGCCTCGGATCTAGCTCTGCTGGGTCAACGCATGACCATTCGGATGGGATAGGTATTCGCTTGACTCACTGTGAAAGTGAAAGATTAACAAAGTGAGAATGAGATGAACAAACCCTAGAGTTAGAAACTGCATGTGTTAGGGTTGTGTGTGTGTATAGCACATTGTTTTTGTATGCATTGTTCCCTAATTGTTTTTGTATGCATTGTTCCCTACTTACTAAGAATTAGGCTTACGTTTTGTGTTCTATGGTGTAGGTGACAACGTCATTACAGGTGAGAGCTATGAGGAAAGCTAGGATTGAGACGTAGTCTGTGATGTCCGCGGTATGCCGGTGCGGGCAGTTGTCGGGGTGTCTCGAACATGGTTTTCAGGGATGTATGTGGTTCGGTATTTTGGGATTGTATATAGTTTTTCTAACTATTCTAGATTCTGGATAGTTGAAGCATTTGGTCGTTTTTGTTGGATTTGCTGTATGTAAATGATAGTTGTTTAAAAGTCTTGTGAATATTGTTTTGGAACTCTGGTATAAACGTTTGGTTTATTGGATTTGGTTTTTAGGAAATTTAGCGGTTATGCCGCTCAATTTTTCGTAAAGTAAATGACGTCGGATTTCAATTGTCCTCTAATTTTTGTTGACATTTTGGAGTCATATTTCTTGGATTTTTACGTGTCAATGAGTCGGGAGTGTCAGGAATGTGTGGGGTAAATTTTGGGTGATTTGGAGGTGAGTGGTTTGAAGAAAAGAGGAAGTGGTGTGCTAGTGGCCGAGCAGGTGGCGCGCTGGCAAGGACAGGTGTGCGCGAGGCACGGGTCGGGCGCCGCAACGCCCTTTGTGGGCTAATTCAATTTTTTTTCAAAATTTTTTTTTTTTTAAATATGTTTTCACCCGATCTTTTTGACGTATTTTACGAACGTTTTCCAACTATTTTTGAGGGTTCGAAAAACCCAAAAATCGAGTAAAAAATTTATCAAAATTTATTTTAAATTACGTTTTAAACGTGGGATTAGTTAGCAAAGTAGCGCACCGAGCCGGGGTGGGTTCAGGGGCGTTACAGTTTAGGTTGAGAATCTAATATCAGTATGAATCTGGGTAGTTATTGTACACAAATGCCATTAATGCTATTGGAGATTAAGCTACGCACACAAGGTGCTCGACAAAATGCCTTAGAGGTTTAAACTAGATTTTAGGATAACTTCTTTAGTTAGGATTTTACCAGCTTTGAATTCAGATTATTTAGGATTGATTTTAACATTGAAATATGAAATGTCTTAGGTGGAAAAGGTTTCAGGTGAAGATACGACATTGCTAAGGAGTCCAGGTAAGTGAGTGTGTTAAGATTTTCGGCCATTAGGGCCCTACATCACAAGAGTATTAGGTTGGCTTTGTCTCTGATGTTCGATTAATGTTTATGAAATTGTCTGTTCTGGTATGATGTTTGGATAGTGTTATGATATGTACCTGATGAATGACTTTTTTCATAGTCTGACATTTTAAGTGCATTCATGTTCATGCATTATGATTTTTCCCTAAACATAAGAAAGTGTTCATGTGCATGATTAAAAGAACAAGTAAGTGAATATGTATGTCACTGTCCATGCAATGGACCAAGAACGTTGTCTGAGGACCAAGTACACACACACAAATGAACCGATGAATAAGAACAAGTAAATGAATATGTATGTCACTGTCTAAGCAATGGACCAAGAACGTTGTCCGAGGACCAAGTGTAACGACCTCCCCCCGGACCAGGGCTCACCCCCGAATCCGAGGCCAGGCAAGTCGTGCAGTCCCGGCTCACACAAGGCCCTGCCACGTGTGTCCCCTCAGGGCCTTCCACGTGTACTCACGATCTTCCCTCTCCCTGCAGAGGGTTTTTGCCTTCCCCCCCACTCGAACCCAGTACCTCAGGGACAAGTCCCTGGGCTACGAATGAGGAGTACCACTGAGCTAGCTGAGGGGACACACGTGGCAGGGCCCTGTGTGAGCCGGGACTGCACGACTTGCCTGGCCTCGGATTTGGGGGTGAGCCCTGGTCCGGGGGGAGGTCGTTACAAAAAAAGGCGCTAGCTCAGTGGTACTCCTCATTCGTAGCCCAGGGACTTGTCCCTGAGGTACTGGGTTTGAGTGGAGGGAAGGCAAAAACCCTCTGCAGGGAGAGGGAAGATCGTGAGTACACGTGGACAGCCCTGAGGGGACACACGTGGCAGGGCCCTGTGTGAGCCGGGACTGCACGACTTGCCTGGCCTCGGATTCGGGGGTGAGCCCTGGTCCGGGGGGAGGTCGTTACAAAAAAAGGCGCCTTTTTTTGTAACGACCTCCCCCCGGACCAGGGCTCACCCCCGAATCCGAGGCCAGGCATGTAACACCCGAGAAATTCGTTTTAGGAATTTCGAGCCTTAAGTTTCGAATTTTAATATTTTAAGCATTATAGAGTATTAAATTCGTAGAAATATTAAAATAAAGTCCAAATGGCCAACGAGAAGTTTAGTTAGAGCCCTAAGAATAAATAGGAATATTTGGAGAAATAAGGGAATTTTGGAGAAGTTAAACCGAGGGACGAAATAGCGATTTAAGTTAAAGAAATACCAAAAGGGCAATTAGGTAAATTGTAAGTCAAATATTATTAAAAAGTCACAAGTCTTTCTCTCTCCCTCATTTCTTCTCCTCCACGCACGAAGCTCCTTCCTCTCCCTCCTCTTTGGCGATTTCTTCCTTCTCTCCATCGCCATTTCCGTCGATCAAACACTCCTCCATTTTAGGCGATTTCTTCCTCAAGTTTCTTCCCCAAATCGATCTCTTAGGTAAGCTCTACGTTTTGGTTAAGTTTATTTGTGGTTTAGGGTTTGTTTTGAGTTAGGGCTTGTGGAGAAATTTAGGGGTTTTGTTAGAAATCGTTAGGATTGTTTATAAATTTCTCATTGATGATGTTTAATGTTAAATCTAGGTTGTTGGAGTAGATTAATGGTGTTGGATGAGGTTTAATGTTAAGTTAGGTTGTTGGAAATGTGGTTGAAGGACATTAATGGAGTTTTTGAAGTTATGAGCACCAAGTGTTCGATAAAATGTTTAAACGAAGTGAATTAGAGTTTTTAGAAGAATTTGTCCTAGCTCGAGAAGACAATTTGTTAGATGTTCGAGAGTCGATATTAATGATTTGTTCTTAAATGCCCTAGGTGATTCAAGCTCAAAGGACGGTGCTCGGCATATTTAGGACGCCAGGTAAGTGAGCGTTAGGCTTTCCGGCCACTAAGGCCCTACGTCGTACGATGTTGATTATGTTTATTGTGTCGAGGTTAGATAGTTATATGGGTCGATGGTAAGAAGGGTAGTTAAGTAGTGCTTTAGCGAAGTTTAATGATTGTTCGATAGAAGGTTTCTAATGTACGTCTCCTCATGCATTATGTTTTCTTAAAGTGCATACGAACTGTTTACGAGCATGTTTTTTATGAGAAGTTAAATGAAAGATTGACCATGTGAACGTTGTATGATTCTGACTGTATGTTTTCTCACGGGACTATATGAATGTTTCTCACGGGACTATATGAATGTTTCTCACGGGACTATATGATGTTTCTCACGGACTATATGAATGTTTCTCACGGGACTATATGAATGTTTCTCACGGGACTATATGAATGTTTCTCACGGGACTATATGATGTTTCTCACGGGACTATATGAATGTTTCTCACGGGACTATATGAATGTTTCTCACGGGACTATATGAATGTTTCTCACGGGACTATATGATGTTTCTCACGGGACTATATGATGTTTCTCACGGGACTATATGAATGTTTCTCACGGGACTATATGATGTTTCTCACGGGACTATATGATGTTTCTCACGGGACTATATGATGTTTCTCACGGGACTATATGAATGTTTCTTACGGGACTATATGATGTTTCTCACGGGACTATATGAATGTTTCTTACGGGACTATATGAATGTTTCTCACGGGACTATATGATGTTTCTCACGGGACTATATGATGTTTCTCACGGGACTATATGATGTTTCTCACGGGACTATATGATGTTTCTCACGGGACTATATGATGTTTCTCACGGGACTATATGAATGTTTCTCACGGGACTATATGATGTTTCTCACGGGACTATATGATGTTTCTCACGGGACTATATGATGTTTCTCACGGGACTATATGAATGTTTCTCACGGGACTATATGATGTTTCTCACGGGACTATATGAATGTTTCTCACGGGACTATATGAATGTTTCTCACGGGACTATATGATGTTTCTCACGGGACTATATGAATGTTTCTCACGGGACTATATGAATGTTTCTCACGGGACTATATGAATGTTTCTCACGGGACTATATGATGTTTCTCACGGGACTATATGATGTTTCTCACGGGACTATATGATGTTTCTCACGGGACTATATGAATGTTTCTCACGGGACTATATGATGTTTCTCACGGGACTATATGAATGTTTCTCACGGGACTATATGATGTTTCTCACGGGACTATATGATGTTTCTCACGGGACTATATGAATGTTTCTCACGGGACTATATGAATGTTTCTCACGGGACTATATGATGTTTCTCACGGGACTATATGAATGTTTCTTACGGGACTATATGAATGTTTCTCACGGGACTATATGATGTTTCTCACGGGACTATATGAATGTTTCTCACGGGACTATATGAATGTTTCTCACGGGACTATATGAATGTTTCTCACGGGACTATATGATGTTTCTCACGGGACTATATGATGTTTCTCACGGGACTATATGATGTTTCTCACGGGACTATATGAATGTTTCTCACGGGACTATATGATGTTTCTCACGGGACTATATGAATGTTTCTCACGGGACTATATGATGTTTCTCACGGGACTATATGATGTTTCTCACGGGACTATATGAATGTTTCTCACGGGACTATATGAATGTTTCTCACGGGACTATATGATGTTTCTCACGGGACTATATGAATGTTTCTTACGGGACTATATGAATGTTTCTCACGGGACTATATGATGTTTCTCACGGGACTATATGATGTTTCTCACGGGACTATATGAATGTTTCTCACGGGACTATATGAATGTTTCTCACGGGACTATATGATGTTTCTCACGGGACTATATGATGTTTCTCACGGGACTATATGAATGTTTCTTACGGGACTATATGAATGTTTCTCACGGGACTATATGATGTTTCTCACGGGACTATATGAATGTTTCTCACGGGACTATATGATGTTTCTCACGGGACTATATGATGTTTCTCACGGGACTATATGATGTTTCTCACGGGACTATATGATGTTTCTCACGGGACTATATGATGTTTCTCACGGGACTATATGAATGTTTCTCACGGGACTATATGAATGTTTCTCACGGGACTATATGATGTTTCTCACGGGACTATATGATGTTTCTCACGGGACTATATGATGTTTCTCACGGGACTATATGATGTTTCTCACGGGACTATATGAATGTTTCTTACGGGACTATATGATGTTTCTCACGGGACTATATGAATGTTTCTCACGGGACTATATGAATGTTTCTCACGGGACTATATGATGTTTCTCACGGGACTATATGATGTTTCTCACGGGACTATATGAATGTTTCTTACGGGACTATATGAATGTTTCTTACGGGACTATATGAATGTTTCTTACGGGACTATATGAATGTTTCTTACGGGACTATATGAATGTTTCTCACGGGACTATATGATGTTTCTCACGGGACTATATGATGTTTCTCACGGGACTATATGAATGTTTCTCACGGGACTATATGAATGTTTCTCACGGGACTATATGATGTTTCTCACGGGACTATATGATGTTTCTCACGGGACTATATGAATGTTTCTCACGGGACTATATGAATGTTTCTCACGGGACTATATGAATGTTTCTCACGGGACTATATGAATGTTTCTCACGGGACTATATGATGTTTCTCACGGGACTATATGAATGTTTCTCACGGGACTATATGATGTTTCTCACGGGACTATATGATGTTTCTCACGGGACTATATGATGTTTCTCACGGGACTATATGATGTTTCTCACGGGACTATATGAATGTTTCTCACGGGACTATATGAATGTTTCTCACGGGACTATATGAATGTTTCTCACGGGACTATATGATGTTTCTCACGGGACTATATGAATGTTTCTCACGGGACTATATGAATGTTTCTCACGGGACTATATGAATGTTTCTCACGGGACTATATGATGTTTCTCACGGGACTATATGAATGTTTCTCACGGGACTATATGAATGTTTCTCACGGGACTATATGATGTTTCTCACGGGACTATATGATGTTTCTCACGGTTAAATGTGTTTGGAGTTAATTTAATGCGTAATTAAAATGAAGCGGGGAATGTAGAGTGTCTGTAACGGTATTGTATAGAAGTTTGTATTGGGAAGATTGGTAATAGTAAGTGATGAGAAAGATGAAGGAAATGTGAATGCTGAAATGTGTATAAGTGTTGTGTGGGAACTTGGTGAGGCAGGGGCGTGAAACGGAAGTGGAAAAGAAAGTGACATGTGGCGGGCGACTGGTCGCGGAAGGGGTAGCGACTGGTCGCTGAACTCTCGGGTTTTTCCAGAGAGTTCAGCGATCGGGCGCGGAAAGAGTTGCGCCCGATCGCAGGTGGCCATCAAAGGGGCACCCGATCGGCCAATGTTGGCCGATCGTGCGGTTATGCATGGGGCGCACGAACGCCTATCCTTTGGCGTTCGGTCGCCCCTGTGTAATGGGATCGCCATCCCTGTTTTGCCCCTGCTCTGTTGGCCGATTACTTTCTTCTGTTTATAATTGTTTTAATGCATTGTTTTAAGTTCTAATTAAATTGTTTTTAAGTCCTAATTAAATGGTTTAACTTTTAGACTTCAACTGTTCTGGTTTAAAGGTATAATTCCGCTTAAACACTAAGTTATTAAAGTTTGTACTTAAAAAAAAAAAAAAAAAAAGATACGGGTAAGGGTCGTGACAAGGTAAGTCGTGCAGTCCCGGCTCACACAGGGCCCTGCCACGTGTGTACTTCTCATTCGTAGCTCAGTGGTACTCCTCATTCGTAGTCCAGGGACTTGTCCCTAAGGTACTGGGTTCGAGTGGGGGGGAAGGCAAAAACCCTCTGCAGGGAGAGGGAAGATCGTGAGTACACGTGGACGGCCCTGAGGATATACTAAAATCTCTACCAAAGTAGAAGAGAAGAAGCTGTTTACCAAGAGTTGGCCTGTCAAGGATGTTAACAACAAGCCCTTGGTAACCGATACAAATCCTACCAAAGCTCGTGAGATAAGTGTTACAAATGTCTTGGTCTAGGACATATGGCCAAGCAATGCCCAAACCAATGAGTAATGATACTCAAATAAGGCACTGGAGATGTGGAAAGTGAGGACAAACAAGTAAAGGAGACTACGAAATAAGTTGAGTCAGAGGACGAAGTATTCCATGGCCAAGAAGGACCTCTACTAATGGTCATTCAACGAGTTCTCGTATCAAAAACCACAAAAGAAAATTGCCAGTGGGAGAATATTTTTCATAGTCGTTGCTCTATCAAAGATCGAGTATGTTCATTAATTATCGATGGAGGAAGTTGTGCTAACGCGGCCTCCAAAGATATGGTGGAAAAATTAGGGTTGGAAACCCGTTTACATACAAACCCTTACAAATTATGATGGTTAGATGACAGAGATGATGTGAAAGTCACAAAACAAGTTACTATAAATTTTACCATAAAAAAATATAGGATTCTGGCATTTGTGACGTCGTACAAATGAGTGCCAGCAACTTACTATTAGGTAAACCATGACAATATGATAGACAAGTGACTCACACAAACTATTACTCCTTCAAGTTTGAAGGTAAGACAATCAAACTTGCACCATTGAAACCCGAACAAATCGCCAAAGATGAAGCATATAGGAAGAAGGAAAAGGACAAGACCAACCTATTGCTCTCAAGAAAAGAATTAGAGAGGTCTTTATTAGAGGGAGGACCCTCATTATGGTTCTATTCTGAGAATGGGTAAAGGAGTTAGGAAACATTTCGGTATTGGTACAAACCCTACTTAAACAATATCAAGACGTGTTCTGCGAAGAACTACCACAAGGATTACCACCCTTATGTGGTATCAAAAACCAAATAGACTTACAGCCCTGATGCTGCCTAACCGACCCAGCCTACAGAATGAATCTTGAAGAATCTAAATGTGACGACCCCAATCCCGTAGGGCCGCCACGGACTTGCCATGACATAACTATTACCTAAGCCCTCGTATTTTCTCATAAACTTTTTCATTTTTACTTAACATTTTAAAGAAAACGGACCTAGACAATTGTCCCACCTCTAACAACCTTTAGGAACTAACTTTGACTTAAACATTAAACATTTGAGCGTAAAACATTTTGACTTTTAAAACATTTAAAACTAGACTAAAACCATTAATAACTTAAACAAATAAAATATTTAAAACAATTAAAGTAAGATCAATTAAAACACGACACTAATATAACCTATACTCAAGAAAACAAACTGCGTGGATCGCTCTAAAAATCGAGCGTATCCTTACCTGTTTAAAAAAATAACCAAACAGTTCAAAATACCCAAACAGTTCCAGTAAAATTCTAAAATTTAAACTCCACATTCTAAACAATCTACTACTACTACATATACATCAAACTCGACTGTTCATACATTTTTCTATCAAAACATCTAATCTACATACTTAAACACTTTGATACTTTTACAAATTAAACCTACACGTAGACCTACTAACCAACAAAACTAACTCACATCATTCGACATACATCATTCAAGCCATCGGATCATCAAGCCAAAACACACCCCGTCGCCACGAGCACCACCCATTGACCACCTATTCCTTGTCATCATGAGGAACTCTCACCTTCACACCTGTCACCTACATCATACAACATAAACAGTAAGCCTAATACTTAGTAAGAGGATGCTCTATGGAAAACGTATGCATGAATGCGTGACTTTTCATAAAAACATGTTTATTTCAGTTTCGTTTTGTTAAACCATTTCCTTGCCCCGTAAGAACCATTTCCTTGCCCCGTAGTACATTCATGACTTGCCCCGTAGTACATTCGTGACTTGCCCCGTAGTACATTCATGACTTGCCCCGTAGTACATTCGTAACTTGCCCCGTAGTAACATTCATCATTCATCATTCACTTGAGAAACATACATCATTCACTTGATCGTTCTTTACTTCAACGTTTCACATATCCTCTTTAGATCATTATCGTTCAATTCATCGTAAAAATATGCTCGTAAATAGTTCGTATGCACCTTTTATAAAACATGATGCCTGAGGAGTTCATAGACATACATAGACATATCATCAACCATTCACAACGTACATGGACAAGCTTTACTCATAACAAACTTAACAAACCACTAATAACTAACATTCTAGGCTACCCGACTCATTAAACCCACAGTCAGAAAATCATCATCGAAGACACAAAATCCTAACGTTGTCACAATGTAGGGCCTTAAGGGCCGGAAACCTAACATCCACTTACCTGGCGTCCTGGCTATGCCGAGCACCGTCCTTGAAGAGCTTGGATTACCTAAGGCATTTCATAGCACGTCATTAGTATTAATCTAAATCATCCATTCCAAAGCTAAACGAAATCCCGAGCTAAGACAATCTTTTCAAAAACTCTAGCCCATTTCGTTCGGGCATAACTAAACTCTTATTTTCGTGAAAACCTCTCTAATTACTATTTCTAGCCTAATCCAACTAAAACCTAATTAAATGGGCCACTAATTTGGGTTTGGTAAAAACCGACCCGAAACTCAAACGTGCATAACTTTTGCGTCGGTTATCGGAATCGAACGATTCTAGCGGCCACGTACTCCTCTAATAACCTATTTTAATCTGCCAAAAGGGATTTTAAAACAAACGACCGGAACTAGGTCAATTTAGCAGAAACCCGAATCTGCCCTATCCCGGGATTTTCCCCCTTTTTGATTTTTCATCAATTCACACTCATTTCATCACCAATCGACCACATATACCCTCAATTAGAATAATCTAACCTAAAATCCCGAGGCATCAAGAAAACCCGAAATGCCCTAACTCGGGCTTCACTGAAATTCGCTCAAATTGAGCATTCACGGCCAAGAAACAATAGCCAGCCCTAGGGTTGGCAAACCCACGCCGGAAGCAGCCCATTTTGGCCGGTGATCGGAGCTCAATCGAGCTCGCCACCCACGGCCTCAAACCGAACCGAAAAAGGAGAAAACCGAGCCATACCGATCGGGTTTCGCGCGGAGATGGCCGGAGATCGCACGTCGCCGTCGTCTGGCCTGAAAACGGCGAGAAATCGCCGTCGCCGTCGGAGGAGAGTCGCCGTCTCCCGTCTCCCCTGTTCGCTGCCCTCCTTCGGCGTCGAGCTCGAACAACAGAATGGCGATGCCATTCTGTTGTTTGATTTTTATTATTAATTAAATTAATAATAATAATTATAATAAACTAAAACTATTTCTTTAATTAGCCTATCGATTCGGTCTCTCTGCAATTTCCTTATTTCTCCAAATATTCCAATTTAATCTTAGAGTTCTAACAAAACTCACCATTCCCAAAACGGACTTATTTTGCTATTTTTACAAATTGATATACTAAAAGGGTAAAACGGGAACTCTAGCATTACTCTTCTCGATTTGGGTTTCTAAAATTTCACTTATTCTTCTACAAATCCCCATAAATTTCTAGAGTCGTAATAAAACTATCCGCTCGCAAAACGGACCTAATTTACTTATTTACGAAAATAGCCTTGGAGCGGAAACCCGAAAAACTCGGGTGTTACACTAAAGAACTGGAGAACCAAGTACAAAAGTTATTGGAAAAAGACTATATTACGGAATCTATGAGCCCTTGCGCGATCCCTACACTTCTAGTTCCAAAGAAGGATGGTTCGTTAAGAATGTGTGTAGACATTAGGGCTATAAACCAGATAACTATAAAATATAGTTTTCCAATACCTCAACTAGAAGATATGTTTGACGAGCTCAGCAGAGCTTCAATATTTTTCAAAGTTGATTTAAAGAGCGGATACCATCTAATCCGCATGAAAGAAGGCGACAAGTGGAAAACTATCTTTAAGACCAAGTATGGGTTGTTCGAATAGATGGTCATGTCTTTCGGACTATCCAACGCCCCTAGTAAGTTCATGCAGTTGATGCACTATGTTTTGAAGGAGTTTCTTGGTAAGTTTGTGGTCGTTTACTTCGACAACATCCTCGTCTATAGTTTGGACTTAGTATCACATTTCAACCATCTGAACATTCTATTCCAAATCCTTAGAGCTGCAAAATTGTTTGGAAACCTTAAAAAGTGTTCATTCGCTCAAGAGAAAGTTTACTTTCTATGATTCATTAATAATAATAATAATAATAATAATAATAATAATAATAATAATAATAATAATAATAATAATAATAATAATAATAATAATAATAATAATAATAATAATAATAATAATAATAATAATAATAATAATAATAATAATAATAATAATAATAATAATAATAATAATAATAATAATAATAATAATAATAATAATAATAATAATAATAATAATAATAATAATAATAATAATAATAATAATAATAATAATAATAATAATAATAATAATAATAATAATAATAATAATAATAATAATAATAATAATAATAATAATAATAATAATAATAATAATAATAATAATAATAATAATAATAATAATAATAATAATAATAATAATAATAATAATAATAATAATAATAATAATAATAATAATAATAATAATAATAATAATAATAATAATAATAATAATAATAATAATAATAATAATAATAATAATAATAATAATAATAATAATAATAATAATAATAATAATGATTCTGTGTTGATTTTATACTTAATTAAATAATAATAATTATAATAAACTAAACTATTTCTGTAATTAGCCTATCGATTCGGTCTCTCTGCAATTTCCTTATTCTCCAAACTATTCCAATTAATCTTAGAGTTCTAACAAAACTCACCATTACCAAAACGGACTTATTTTGCTATTTTTACAAATTGATATACTAAAAGGGTAAAACGGGACTCTAGCATTACTCTTCTCGATTTGGGTTTCTAAAATTTCACTTATCTTCTACAATCCCCATAAATTTCTAGAGTCTAATAAAACTATCCGCTCGCAAAACGGACCTAATCTACTTATTTACGAAAATAGCCTTGGAGCGGAAACCCGAAAAACTCGGGTTGTTACACTAAAGAACTGGAGAACCAAGTACAAAAGTTATTGGAAAAGACTATATTACGGAATCTATGAGCCCTTGCGCGATCCCTACACTTCTAGTTCCAAAGAAGGATGGTTCGTTAAGAATGTTTGTAGACATTAGGGCTATAAACAGATAACTAAAAATATAGTTTTTCCAATAACTCAACTAGAAGATATGTTTGACGAGCCTCAGCAGAGCTCTAAAATTGAAGCCATTAAAGACTGGCCCAACCCAGTGGGAATATCAGAAGTTTGTAGCTTCCATGGATTAGTCACGTTCTATCGAAGATTCAGTAAAGACTTTAGCACAATTATGGCTTTAATCACGTACTACACCAAGAAAGGAAAGGAATTCTAATGGACTCCAGCTTGTCAGCATAGCTTTGAATTGATTAAAGAGAAGCTGTGTCAATCACCAGTCCTAGCATTTCCAGATTTTAGCAAAGTATTTAAGATTAAGAGTGATGCATCTGGAGTAGTAATCCGAGCAGTCCTAATGCAAGAGGGAAGACCACTTACATTTTTTAGTGAAAAACTAAAAGGAGTAGCCTTAAACTATTGAACGTATGACAAGGAGTTCTATGCAGTCATACAAGCTCTCGAGCAATGGCAGCATTTCCTGTTATCCAAAGAGTTTGTCATACACACCGACTACTAGGCGCTTAAGCATGTAAAGAGCCAAGATAAATTGAACAAATGACATGCTAAATGGGTGGAATTTATAGAAAGATACCCATACACACTTAAGTACAAAAAAGGAGAAACCAATGTGGTAGCAGATGTGCTATCTAGAAGACGTATCCTGTTGACTGAGCTGGGAACAAGATTTTTTGGATTCGAATGGATTAAAGACAGCTACAAGTCAGATGATGATTTTCGATTTTATTATCTTAAGTGTCAAGATAAGGCAGAGGAAGGATATCATATCATGGATGGATATTTGTTAAAGAGTGGCAAATTGTGTGTTCCCATTGGGAGCTTAAGGAAATGCCTCGTCAAGGAAACCCATAATGGTGATTTATCCAGTTACTAGACTAATATTCTGCTTGATGTACATAGAGTCATTGAGCAGTGTATTGTTTGTAAAAGGGAAAAGAGCAGAGTTCTACTTCATAGACTATACCTACCACTCCTGGTACCTATACACCCTTGGAAAGAAATTAGCTTGAATTTCATCCTAGGCCTGTAACACCCGGGTTTTTCGGGTTTCCGCTCCAAGGGTATTTTTGTAAATAAGTAAATTAGGTCCGTTTTGTGAGCGGGAGGTTTTATTAAGACCCTAGGAATTTATAGGGATTTTAGAAGAATAAGTAAGTTTTTAGAAATCCAATCGATAGCGTAACGCCGAGTTACGGTTTTCCGCCTATAGTGTTTTAAGTCGTAAAAATAGTAAATTAAGTCCGTTTTACAAACGGAGAGTTTCGTTAGAACCCTAGAAATAAGTTGGAATATTTGGCGGAATAAGAAAGTTTCGGAGGATTTAAAGTGATGGGCGAAATAACAAAACGAGCAAGGAAATGAGTGAGGGGCAAACTTATAAATATAAAGTCAAATTTTATTATTAAACAAAAACTCTCTCTTCCCCCCCCCCCCCCCCATTCACGATCTCCTTTCTTCTCCAGAGAGCAAGTCTCTCTCATTTTGGTGATTCCCCTCCACGGCGATTCTTCTTGGCCGATTGTTCGTCTCTTCAGGCGATCGTTTCTCTTCGATTTTCTTTCTCCTATCAACACTCTAGGTAAGCACTACGCTTTGGACTCATTTAGTTGTGGTTTACGGGTTGATTTCGATTTTGGGTATTGTTAGAAATCTCTGATTTTGGTTAGAAATCGTTAGGATGTTTAAATTAGTTCCCTTTGACGATCTATTTATGACTATTGACGATAGTTATGTGAGATTGTGGTTATTGACAGGATTTAGGTTAGATTTTTGGTTGTTGAAGGTTGTAAAATCTCCATTAATGGAGTTTGGTATTTTGTGAGCGCCACGTGCTCGATGAAATGCCGAAATGGAGAAAATAGAAGTTTTAGGAGGAATTACTTTGGCTAGAGACTTAGTTTAAGTTTAGAATTCGTTTATTTAGGATTGGTTTTAATGCCCTTAATTGTGAAATGCTTTAGGTGGAGACGACTTTTGGACAGGTGCATGGCTTGCTACGGACGCCAGGTAAGTGGGTGCTAGGTTTTTGGCCCTTCAGGCCCTACATCGTGTCAACGTTAGGCTTTTGTATTTTGATGATGATTTTCTGATTGTGGGGTTACTGAGTCGGGTAGTCTAGGATGTTAGCTATTAGTTGTTTGTAAAGTTCGTTAAAAGTATTGTATGTCCATGTACGTTGTGAGTTGTTTGGTGATATGTTTGATGGTATGTTATACGTGAATTCCTCATGCATCATGTTTTCTCAAAAGTCATACGAAATGTCTTCATGCATGAATTATGTAAAGGAAAAGTAATGATTAAGTGTGGGTGGGACTGTATGGCCATAACAACAAAACTATTGTCACTATCCACGCGATGGATCATGAATACGGCCGAAAGGACTATGTACACGCACTTGGCCTTCACTCCCTGACAAGATGCCCACCTTAATCCATGTTAACGAAAATGAAAAAGAATAAGAACAAGAAAATGAACATGTTTTATGAAAAGTCATGCATTCATACATACGTCATCTATAGTGCATTCCCTTGCTAAGCATTAGGCTTAATGTTATGTTGAATGATGTAGGTGACAGGTGCGAAGGTGAGAGTTCTCTCGATGGCAAGGAATAGGTGGTCGACGGATGGTGCTCGTGGCGACGGGGTGTGTTTTGGCAAGATTCGATGACCATAGGTGTACTCCGAGCAATTTTGGGTAATGGATGTGAACTTATTTTGATGTTAAAAATGTGAGGGATTTAGGATTTGTGGAGAAACTTTATTATTTAGGAAATCGTATAGTGGATGTAGGTTTGAAGTAGTGCTATTTTGAAGGATTTGTTAATGTATGTTTTTGGTGATGTTTTAGTAAATTTCGTGGTTATGTTCGATGTTTATTTTGAGGATTTGATTGGGTTTTATTTGATGACTTTAGGTGATTTACGACTGTATGGATACGCATGGTTTTAGAGCGATCCATGCAGTCCAATTTCATAAAAATTCTAATGTGTTGTCATGTAAAATTGTGAGTCGTTTATTTGGGTGATATTTGGACCGAAGAGGGATTAGTGTTGAAGGGTTGGTTAGAAGTATGTTTGGAGGTAAGTTGTTGTGGAGGTTGTTGTGTTTAAAGGTGGGGTGCAGGGCGTAGAAGGAAGAAAAGAAGAAAGAAATAAGGGAGGAAGATGTCGCCGCTCTCTGGAGAAATCCAGAGAGGGTGGCGACTGATCGCCACAAATTGTGGCGATCAGTCGCCACAGGCGATTTTGCAACAGGCGACTGGTCGCCTGTTGCAAATCGCCGTGGCATGATGTATTTTATTTGTTTTATATTAATTAGTTAATAGTTTAATTGATTTAATTGTTTTAAGTTTTAATTGTTTTAGTGTTTGCTTCAAACGACTTACTAAACAAACTTCGATCTCAATTCCGCTTTCGATTTCGATTGAGATTTAGCATTAAGTACAATTAGAGTTAAAAGTAAAAAAAAAATAAAAATAGTACGGGAAATTGGGTACAGTATTAGGGTCGTGACAATTATGGTATCAGAGAGACGGAGTTTTAAAAGCGACTTCTGTGAAGTGCCTGCCGAAAACACACCGCCGCACGAGGACTCTCCATCGACTGTAAGTATTTAAGTTTAAGTCTGATTTATAGATGTTTATATTGTTTTGTCTTGTGTTTGTATTGTGTCCAGGAACAAGAAATGCCGAGAGCACCTAGGCAATTTCGAGTGGATCCCATTAGCCAGCTTAAAGATATGGTGAGAGTTTTTGAGCTAGGGGAGGAGTAGCTACCGGTTAGGGGCACAAAAAGAGTTGGTGAGGATTAATTAGCGTGGTAGATGAGAAACGTACACGAAGGCTGGTGCAGTTCCCTCAATGCCAAACGTGTAAGAAGTGCCATGGTGGGGTGTGCGAGGCAGGTTCGAGCCGATGCTTTGCGTGTAATGGATTGGGTCATCTCTCTAGGAACTGTCCAATGAGGCTTTTTCGAGAGGTGAAACCGCAACAAAAACAGGGTTGGCAACTACAACAACGGGGCGCTACGAGGCCCAATGATGCACTGTTTATACAGGACACAAGTAAACGGCCACAAGGGGCTCAACAAGCTCCTCGATGCCCCATATGCCTAAAGAATCACTTCGGGGAGTGCAAGTTTCATTCCGGTCGATGTTTTCGGTGCGACAAGGTGGGGCACAAGGCCAGAGATTGTCTAGGACCGAATAAGATACTACCGTGTTGTCCTTCGAGGATGTCTACCTTGATCGAAGAGGAGGGAACCACTCAACCATCGGTTATTCCAGGTATATTCATATAGTGGCTATTAATAAGATAAGGAGCGTTAGAGTAGAAATGTAATTAGAGGAGGGGTTAAAACATAACTTTCGTATATTGGATAGAAGGAGGATAGTGAATAGAGAAAGTTATGCATGGAGATGAATAACCTGGGATAGTTGTGCGAGTGTGTACATACTTAGAATTTATTACCATTGGAGGGATACAACTTAAGAGATATAACGGTGGAATCGATATAAACTGGACTTTAGTTGACAAACCTCCTAAGTATTTAAATGAAGGAAATAACAAGAAGTCTAGCTTAGATGAATTGTCGAATAGAAGCATTTGACTTAGTAAATATCAGTGAAGAAAACAAGGATATTGAGGTGAAATTGGTAGGATTACCAAATTAGAGACATTAGAAAATAGAAAATTTTAAGTAAGACGATACTTAAGTCACTAGCATTGATCGTTTTCTAGGAGATAAGTACCACTTTAGAAGAATAGTTGATAAAAGAGGGACTTGTTTCTCTTTAGATGTGTGAGGTTACTACTAACGCGATAAAGGAGAAAACTTAGTTAAGCTAAGAGCGATCTGTAAGTAATAGACGCGGCAAGTCATGAGTGTGTGTTGTTCGAAGAGGATGGGGCAAGTAGATGAGAGTTAGAGTGAATTTAGGGATTTAGATGTGTCAGTTAATTTGAGAGGAATTTAACACCATAAAGTAAAAGTAATGATTTGAGGTATAGTGCAATGTTAGGCTGGATAGTGGTTCGACAGAGTGAGCACCAATTAGGAAGAGTAACGAATAGTTGATTTCGAACTTTTGGTTTAGAAAGATAAGAGGTAAGTGGTAAGTCCAAAGTTGATACAGTTCGAGTTAAACACCGTAACCTGTGACTTACCTCCAAGATGGAAGTAGGAACTTTAGTGCTTAAAGGACCCGAGAGGTAGATCGTAATGAAGTGTCATTTCTAGATTTTGGGGAAAAGATTTGACTGGAGAGTTTAGGTGGTGGCCAATTAAGTGGAACTCGAAGCGCGTATGAGTGATCGAACGATAGAGCGTGAAGCTGGAGAAGTTAAAATTTTGCAGATGTAGAAATAGTCGTTACTCAATAGGTGATTAAAGCCGTAGATCAGTCAAAATTTAGCGCCTAAGTAGTAATTGGGAAATCTGGAGAATGGGATCAAAGTAGGTGAGTTAGAAAGCTTGGCCTATAAGGGATTAAGTGAAGGCCGATTTATGTGAGAATTTAAGGAAGTGAACTCGATCACTTTATTATTTGCATGGAGACTTGAGAATCGATAGGGCTTGTGGTATGAGCCATGACATGCTTAGTTCCATTAAAGGTAATGGAAGAAAGGTAATGGATGCTTCTAAGTTTTAGGGAAAATAGAAGGACAAGATTCGGGAATTTTAGAAGATTAGGATTAAGATTGTAAATCTATTTACAACAAGTTTACTAACAAGAAATTGTTAGATAAATCATTGTGAGGAAGACAAGGAGAATATTTAGAACCTGACTAGAAGGAATGAAAGATAGTAGACTAGTTAGTAACTTCGAGGAAGTCCTTGTGGAATATTAAGAATAAGTGTAGGACTTGTAAGTTAAATAAGGGGTTTAGATATGAAGTTAAGCTTGAATGCGAAGTCTTACGAATCAAGGGATTGGAGAGTTATCAAGTACACTAGGAATAAGATTAAATTAGGAATTTCAAAGGCTCGACCCGTATGTACCGAAGTTGACGCCAAAGATTTTGTAAATAGCTAAGGTTAAGGTTGATAAACGTAAGTGTGTGAAGTAGATCACAACTAGAGGAAATAGAGACTATGTGATGTAAGATAAAATGGCCGATTAGGAAGATCTTTGGGCTTTGGATAGCGTCATAGAAATAAGTGAGAAAAATTAACTAGATTAAGGGAGGTTGAGTTATGAGTCAAGTAGTGAAGGTCGTGGAATTTGGAGCTTACAGGATGGAAGGAAGATAGAATTGCACGAAGACTGTGCAAGGGAGCTTTGATGTGAGAATATGTCATAAGGTCTAGTAAAGTTTTGACTCGTGAGTTATGTCGGAGTGTTTATACACTCTTTAAGGTGTTGGGTGAATAGTTTAACTAATCGTCAATGATCGGCAAAGATCGAGGTGAAAGTTGGATAAGAATAAGCGTAGTGGACATGCATACAGGAACTTAGAGGATACCATGAAAGCGTCAAGGGGTAGATTTAACCAATTAAAGCCTTGTGTATAAGAATAGCATTAGAGTGACTACGGAAACATTGTGATTGCCCAAGGTACATAGGTATAAGAGATGAGAGTGTTAAATAGGAAATAAGATAGTAGTATGAAGAAGAGTTCAAAATGGAGGATTAGGATGAGAGATCTAAGTATCAGGTCCTTCGTGTTATAGGATTGAAGAAACTTTGAGGGCTTGACGTGTTAATGTCATGAGATTAGAGGAGTTAGAAACCGAATGAACTTAGCTCGAGGTCAAGTTAGAGGAAATTCGAGGTTCTAAGTGACAAAGGATCTAGTCGAAGTCGATGAGTGAATGAGCGATTGAATTACGAAGTGCGTAGTTAGAAGGATTTAGAGCTTTAAAGATAAAGGAAGCTATCAAGACCCAAATGGTTAGTAAGACCATAAGGGTTTCAAGGATTAGTATTACGAGCATCGTACTTAAATAATGTGAGGGTGAGTAATTAGAAGTTGACCAAACAGCAATTTTGGGGACAAAATTCCAATTAAGGAGGGAAGGATGTAACACCCGGGTTTTTCGGGTTTCCGCTCCAAGGGTATTTTCGTAAATAAGTAAATTAGGTCCATTTTGTGAGCGGGAGGTTTTATCCTAGGAATTTATAGGGATTTTAGAAGAATAAGTAAGTTTTTAGAAATCTAATCGATAGCGTAACGCCGAGTTACGGTTTTCCGCCTATAGTGTTTTAAGTCGTAAAAATAGTAAATTAAGTCCGTTTTACGAACGGAGAGTTTCGTTAGAACCCTAGAAATAAGTTGGAATATTTGGCGGAATAAGGAAGTTTCGGAGGATTTAAAGTGATGGGCGAAATAACAAAACGAGCAAGGAAATGAGTGAGGGGCAAACTTGTAAATATAAAGTCAAGTTTTATTATTAAACAAAAACTCACTCTCCCCCCCCACCCATTCACGATCTCCTTTCTTCTCCAGAGAGCAAGTCTCTCTCATTTTGGTGATTCCCCTCCACGGCGATTCTTCTTGGCCGATTGTTCGTCTCTTCAGGCGATCGTTTCTCTTCGATTTTCTTTATCCTATCAACACTCAAGGTAAGCACTACGCTTTGGACTCATTTAGTTGTGGTTTACGGGTTGATTTCGATTTTGGGTATTGTTAGAAATCTCCGATTTTGGTTAGAAATCGTTAGGATGTTTAAATTAGTTCCCTTTGACGATCTATTTACGACTATTGACGATAGTTATGTGAGATTGTGGTTATTGACGGATTTAGGTTAGATTTTTGGTTGTTGAAGGTTGTAAAATCTCCATTAATGGAGTTTGGTATTTTGTGAGCGCCACGTGCTCGATGAAATGCCTAAATAGAGAAAATAGAAGTTTTAGGAGGAATTACTTTGGCTAGAGACTTAGTTTAAGTTTAGAATTCGTTTATTTAGGATCGGTTTTAATGCCCTTAATTGTGAAATGCTTTAGGTGGAGACGACTTTTGGACGGTGCACGGCTTGCTACGGACGCCAGGTAAGTGGGTGCTAGGTTTCCGGCCCTTAAGGCCCTACATCGTGTCAACGTTAGGCTTTTGTATTTTGATGATGATTTTCTGATTGTGGGGTTACTGAGTCAGGTAGTCTAGGATGTTAGCTATTAGTTGTTTGTAAAGTTCGTTAAAAGTATTGTATGTCCATGTACGTTGTGAATTGTTTGGTGATATGTTTGATGGTATGTTATACATGAATTCCTCATGCATCATGTTTTCTCAAAAGTCATACGAAATGTCTTCATGCATGAATTATGTAAAGGAAAAGTAATGATTAAGTGTGGGTGGGACTGTATGGCCATAACAACAAAACTATTGTCATTATCCACGCGATGGATCATGAATACGGCCGAAAGGACTATGTACACGCACTTGGCCTACACTCCCTGACAAGATGCCCACCTTAATCCATGTTAACGAAAATGAAAAAGAATAAGAACAAGAAAATGAACATGTTTTATGAAAAGTCATGCATTCATACATACGTCATCTATAGTGCATTCCCTTGCTAAGCATTAGGCTTAATGTTATGTTGAATGATGTAGGTGACAGGTGCGAAGGTGAGAGTTCTCTCGATGGCAAGGAATAGGTGGTCGACGGATGGTGCTCGTGGCGACGGGGTGTGTTTTGGCAAGATTCGATGACCGTAGGTGTACTCCGAGCAATTTTGGGTAATTGATGTGAACTTGTTTTGATGTTAAAAATGTGAGGGATTTAGGATTTGTGGAGAAACTTTATTATTTAGGAAATCGTATAGTGGATGTAGGTTTGAAGTAGTGCTATTTTGAAGGATTTGTTAATGTATGTCTTTGGTGATGTTTTAGTAAATTTCGTGGTTATGTTCGATGTTTATTTTGAGGATTTGATTGGGTTTTATTTGATGACTTTAGGTGATTTATGACTGTATGGATACGCATGGTTTTAGAGCGATCCATGCAGTCCAATTTCATAAAAATGCTAATGTGTTGTCATGTAAAATTGTGAGCCGTTTATTTGGGTGATATTTGGACCAAAGAGGGATTAGTGTTGAAGGGTTGGTTAGAAGTATGTTTGGAGGTAAGTTGCTGTGGAGGTTGTTGTATTTAAAGGTGGGGTGCAGGGCGTAGAAGGAAGAAAAGAAGAAAGAAATAAGGGAGGAAGATGTCGCCGCTCTCTGGAGAAATCCAGAGAGGGTGGCGACTGATCGCCGTGGCATGATGTATTTTATTTGTTTTATATTAATTAGTTAATAGTTTAATTGATTTAATTGTTTTAAGTTTTAATTGTTTTAGTGTTTGCTTCAAACGACTTACTAAACGAACTTCGATCTCAATTCCGCTTTCAATTTCGATTGAGATTTAGCCTTAAGTACAGTTAGAGTTAAAAGTTTAAAAACAAAAAAAAAAAAAAAACAATAGTACAGGAAATTGGGTACAGTATTAGGGTCGTGACAAGGCCTTCCACGAACAGCCAGAGCCAAAGATTCCATTATGGTTTTGGTGGATAGATTTTACAAAATGGCACACTTTGTTTGTGACGACCCTGACCCCACGTCGGTGCTACCACGACCTGTGTCGTGCGCGTGCATACTTACTACTCTCGCCCGTTCACATAAATTCGTGACGACCCCGACCCCACGTCGGTGTCTCCACGACCTGTGTCATGCGCGTGCATACATACTACCCTCCCTCGTTCACATAAATTCCTTCTTGCCCATTTTTTTTTCGTTTTCCTTTCATTTACATTCGTTATAGAACGGACTCAGGTTGTAACGAACCTAATTCCTATCCCTTACTTTACGTAAAATTTTTCTTTTTGTAACACTAAGTAAACTCTTGACTTCTTAATTTTAAATCATCGTCTAAGTCGTTGAAATTGGTTTGAAAACAACTTACATAAATACATAAAGCAGAGGGAAAACACAGTCGATGGCAAACATGTCCAAGGCGAGAAAACAAAGGGGCGATCGATCGGTCGCTTGACAGCCGATCGATCGGCCACTTGACAGCCGATCGATCGCCCCTATTTTGGCGATCGATCGGCTGCCGCTCTGGAATTGTTCCAGAATGTAGCCTGCAAGAGCCTATCGTTTGCCCTTTTTCTAGTGAATGATCGGGTAGCTCTCTGGAAAACTAGAGCATTCTACGTTCGATCGACTCTTTTTTGGCGTTCGATCGGCTGCCCCATTTCCCTTCTCTTTTCACACACTTCATGAATCCTTCCTTCCCCCTTCCCTTCAGCACTTCTAAACACATTTCAACATAAAATCATCTAATCCGACCCAAAACAACACAATTGTCTCCCAAACAATAAACCCAACTCTAAATCATCCAATCCACATCAAAGCTCCAAAATCAAATCTATATCATCAAAATGTCATCCTATCCATCAACATTCATCTATACCTAGCGGAAGCTAATAGAATCCTCAAAATACATCAAAACATAAATTTACACTATCCAGACAACCAACCATCCTAAAATGGGTTTCTATGCATTTCTTTCTATTCTATCACCCCTCAGTCCGTGTAAACCCAAAATAACACCCATCAGCCCATTTAAAACCCCCAAAACCACAAAATACGTAACCTATGCTCCCACGGGTCATGTACGCATCGACTACGCCAGCCGCTCCCACGAGCATCCTCCTTCAAACTGCAGGCTCGTCAGGTGGAGGGACATCGTCCTCACCTTGCTCAAAGTCACCTACACCATAAAGACACCTATGAGATAAAATCTCAGTAAATTCTACGTAAATGTCTATGCATGAACATGTATATGCTATGCTATGAAATAGTCTGTCCATGTCAATTCATATATCAGTACGTGTCAGTCTATGGTTATCGAAAACGCTCGACAGATGGATATGGCACGTCAAGCGATTAGACAGCCCACACCATCTGAAGGGAGGAAACCCCGCTCACCACAGAACGCCAGGTCTGAACCTCATGCCCGATAATCCCATGCCATGATTGTTTACATGATACTTTACTTGCCTTTAAATGCATTTTCTTTACATGAAATCAATGCGTAAATTCGTTTTCATGATGTTTTGAAACCATGATGCATGAATAATTCAATATACACAATATAACATATATAACGCGAATACCATCAAAACGCCACAAATACCATCAAAACATCACAATACTTATCCTATAAAACAACCAAACTTAAAATACCCAACCAAAGCAATTTGAACAAACAAAACACCAAACTATCCTCAACATAATTTTGACATATGGTGTAGGCCAATCGGCCACAGTAAGTCATGAGAACTTACCTCGAGTCCCTTGCACACCGAGCACCTCGTTTCGAGCTTTGTCACCTAGAACATTTCACAACGTTCTTTGTTAAAATCGAGCTT
Organism: Begonia masoniana; assembly: GCA_022432975.1. NCBI lineage: Eukaryota > Viridiplantae > Streptophyta > Magnoliopsida > Cucurbitales > Begoniaceae > Begonia > Begonia masoniana. Next base: position 13,664,195 of record CM039510.1, read on the forward strand.
AAACAATGAAATTTCGAAAACTAATGAAATTCCTAACTAAAGGAAATTTCCTAAAATTCTAATAAACCTCTCTCAGGCATTTTGTCGAACAACTTACGCTCACAAACCTTAAAACTCCATTAATGGAGTTCTCCAAGCTTTCCAAAACCGATTTTTCAACTAAAACTCCATACACATCGATTATTTCTCCCAATAACGCTCAATAATATTAAATACAACGATAACTAACCATTTCTAACAAAACCTGACTATTTCGACGAAAACCTAACGAAACCCTAATCGTTTAAACCTCTAGAAATCAAGAACTAAGGCTCTAAAATTATAGATTCGTACCTAAGACGTTGTTCGGAGGAGAAAACGTGAAGAAATCGCCGTTGATCGGGGGAGGATCGGCCGGAACGTGAAGAATCGTAGGAGGGAAAGAAAAAATTGCCAGAGAGGAGTGCTCTGCGATTTTTCGTTAAGTGCTAGGAGGAGAATGAGGGTTTATGTGTTTTTAATTCATTTGACTTGTCAAATGATAAGTTTGCCCCTCATTTGATTTTTTTTCATTTAACTCATCGCTCGACTATCGGTTCGGTTTCTCCAAAATTTTCTTATTTCACCAATAATTCCGATTTATTACTAGGGCTCCAACAAGACTCCCCGCTCGTTAAACAGAATAGATTCGCAATATTTACAAAGATGCCATTACATTGTGGAATTACAAAAATCCCATAAAACTGGGTGTTACATTGTTGCTTATACCAAGATGGATGATGTAGTCATCATTGTTGAGCTTTTTTTCTTAAAAAAATAGTCAGTTTACGTAGAATTCCACAGTCCATTGTGTTTGACAGAGACACAAGATTTCTAAGCGCATTTTGGAGAACCGTATGGAAAAAGATTGGAACCAAATTACCATACAACACATCTTTCCATCCACAAACTGACGGTCAGACAGAAGTGGTCAACCGTACCCTAGGAACCCTTTTCAGAGTTAGCGTGGGCAAAAAGTTAACAGATTGGGATGTCCAACTTCTGTATTTGGAATTTGCGTATAATAAGAGTGTTCACTCCACCACTCGAATAACTCCCTTTGAAGTGGTCTATGGTTTCAACCCCTGACACCATTGGACCTCATACCACTTCCTGAGACAGACCTTGTAAATCTAGAAGGAGCTAACAAAACGGATCAAGTTAAATAGATGCATGAACTGGTTAGGAAAAACATTAAGAAGAAAAATGAGACATCTGCGAAGCAAGCTAACAAGGGGAGTAAGGAAGTAATAATCAAAGAGAGTGACCTAGTATGGCTCCATTTAAGAAAAGAACGTTTTCCCAAACAAAGGTGATCCAAGCTACTTCCAAGAGCCGATGGCCCCTTCAAAATTGTGGAACACATTAATAATAACGTTACAAATTGGAATTACTAGGAGAATATGGGGTATCTGCTACCTTTAACGTGTAGGATCTTTCACCTTATATTTGTGAATAAGAAGATATTGAAGTAGACGAATCACTAGATTTAAGGTCAAATCCTCTCTCACCCAGAGAGGATGATGTACCTCAAAGACCATTAACACTGTCTAAAACCAAAGCTCATTCACCATCTAACTTTTTTACTAACAAGTTTGCTATTATTGCAGGTGAGGATCTCTTCGATGGCTTTGAGTGTGTAACGACCCTAATACTGTTCCCTTAATTCCCGTATAAAATTTTCTTTTTAAACCTCTAGTTAAAATTAAAACGTCCATAAAATCATTAAAATAAAAATACCTTAAAATAAATATTGAAATTTCTTTGGAAAAGAAATTAAAAACCTTAAAAGAAATATATAAAACATCGGCCAAGGGAATTAAGGGCAAACATGGCCTTTCGCCCATGAAATGCCTGGCCAATCGATCGGCCATTTCAGCTGATCGATCGGCTGTAGCCAAATTGGGGGGGGGGGGGGGGGGGGGGGGCGAACGATCTCCCCACTCATCAGGTGATCGATCGCCCTTGATCGATCGGCACACTCTCTGGATTTTCCAGAGAGTGCCGATCCATCATGCCATTCTATCGCCTCCTTAGGCGATCGAACGGCATGCTCTCTGGAATCCAAAAATTCCAAAGAGCATCCTTACTTCATTCCCCCTTTTTCTTCTTCTACCCCATCCATCGATTCCCCTGTACAATTCACATAACACATCACCCTTTTTGCCCTCATCAAATCACCACTAACATTTCATAACAACTTTCTACACAATAACACTACCACTCACATACATTTCACTCTCTACCAATCACCCGTTACCGACTCAAAGCACATTTAAAACGTAACCAATTTCATAAAACAAACCGCATGGATGCGTTTGAAATTTTAACATTTTCCCCTGTTTGAAATTATCAATAACACTACAAAATACTTTCAATTTTCCAAAAACACTATAAAATATCTATTCAGATCCAAGCATCCTAAAATGTTCAACTATACAATTTCCTATATCCTATCTATCAATTCACCAAAACGTTTACCTACGTCCCCACGAGTCAAAATCATGCACCGACTGCCAGTGCACTCCCACTGTAACGACCCCGTTTCCTAGCAAGATATTGTTCGCTCTGGGGATTGGGTCGTAGCCCAATATCCTCCCCTCACGGCTTTGTTTGGCGAGAACTTCCCGAAAGGTCACCCAACATGGAATTGCTCTCACCGAAGCACTTTTAACTTCGGAGTTCTTAAGGGATCCGCTGTCAATCGTGCTCCAAAACGCATCTTGCTATGTTGGAAGGGTCTCTTTACATATGTTTCATTTCCACATACTTCCCCAAGCGATGTGGGATTGTGACAACCTCCCCTTTACGACTCGGGATTTGCCTATACTCGAGTCTGGGATTCGCCTACACTCGGCTTAGGTCCCAAGGTTTGCCCCGCAACTCAAGGTTTGCCCCACAGTCGTACACATACGTTCACATTCGGGTCATCACAATCACCCCCCCTCGGGGGTCTAACGTCCTCGTTGGCCACATTTCTGGTTGGGTACAGGCTCTGATACCATTTGTAACGACCCCTTATCCCAGCAAGATATTGTCCGCTCTGGGGATGGGCCGTAGCCCAATATCCTCCCCTCATGGCTTTGTTTGGCGAGAACTTCCCGGAAGGTCACCCAACCTGAAATTGCTCTCGCCGAAGCACTTTTAATTTCGAAGTTCTTAAGGGATCCGTTGTCAATCGTGCTCCAAAACGCGTCTTGCTATGTTGGAAGGGTCTCTTTACATATGTTTCATTTCCACATACTTCCCCAAGCGATGTGGGATTGTGACGACCCCCTTTTTACGACCTGTCACCTTCCGGTTCGCCCGCGCGGACGTACCGTCATCCGTGTTCCGGTTCGCCCGCGCCATCGTACCCATACGTGCATATTAGGGTCATCACAATCACCCCCCCTTGGGGGCCCAACGTCCTCGTTGGCCACATTTTCGGTTGGGTACAGGCTCTGATACCATTTGTAACGACCCCTTATCCCAACAAGATATTGTCCGCTCTGGGGATTGGGCCGTAACCCAATATCCTCCCCTCACGGCTTTGTTTGGCGAGAACTTGTGGAAATGAAACATATGTAAAGAGACCCTCCCAATATAGCAAGACGCGTTTTGGATCACAATTGACAATGGATCCCATAAGAACTCCGAAGTTAAAAGTGCTTCGGCGAGAGCAATTCCAGGTTAGGTGACCTTGCGGGAAGTTCTCGCCAAACAAAGCCGTGAGGGGAGGATATTGAGCTACGGCCCAATCCCCAGAGCGGACAATATCTTACTAGGAAAAGGGGTCGTTACACCCATGGGCCATCCTCCTTCAACATGCTCATACTTTAGGCGGAGGGACGTCTTCTTCACCTGTCTCAAAATCACCTACACGATAGAAATAAAAATATGAGCTAGAGGCTCAATAAATCTACGTGAATGCTAATACTATGCATGTACAGTTCATAAATCATGCGTCCTACCTTTTCGCTAATTATTTTATTCATGTCACCGGGGCTTCACTCTCGCTAGATAGGAGCGGCACATCCGTCGATTAGATAGCCCCTCATATCTAACCGGGGGGGGGGGGGGGGGGGGAAACATGCTTCACCTGACAGCCATGTCTGAACCACCGCCACCGATGTGACCTTTATTACATTCGTTTGTAAAAACATGCATAGAAATTCCTTTTCATGCTCTTTTCGAAAACAATGATGCATGAACAAATATTATGCCATGAACGAAATAGAAACAAATAGAAACATACAAACAATAAACTTAACAATTAACAACCTAACCAAACCTAAAACTAACTACCCGTTCTAACTACCTGAACGCAATATATCTTCAATTCCTCAATTTAACGTACATTCTTATGGTGTAGGCCAAGACGGCCAAGCAAATCACGAAGACTTACCTCATGTCCGTTGCACACCGAGCTCTGTCTACGAGCGTTGTTTACCTAAGGCAATACACAACATTCGTCATTTAAATAAATTCTAAACTATCGAGTTTAGAAAATTGCAAACTCCTAGCTAAAGAAAATCTCTTAAACTCTAAAACTCCTCATTGAGGCATTTTATCGAGCAACTCGTGCTCGTGAACTTCCAAACCTCCATTAATGGAGCATTTAAAATTCTCCAACCACCAAACCTCTCAACCACCTCTATTAAACCATCAAACTTTCACTGATACCCATAAATACACTTACTAAGTCGTAAATAGGGTAAACTTAGCCGTTACAAACAATATTCGGCTATTTCGCAAAACCCTAAACGAAACCCTAATCCATTTAAACCCTAGAAATCAGAATCTAACGTACCAAAACTATAGATTCATACCTAGGGTCGGGATTGAAGAAGAGAATGTGAAGAACGGAGGTTGATCGGAGAAAGCTCCTTCGTCTGAAGTGAGAAATCGCTACGGAAGGGAGGGAAATCGCCGAGAGGTGAGGGAGAGAAAATGACAGAGTGAAAATCGTGGAAGGAGAGAGTAGGGTAATGAAATTTTTATAAAATTGACTTGGCAAATTACCATATCGCCCTTCTTTTGAATTTTCATTTGCTTCGTTACTTATCTCGTTATTTAGCTAACGATCCGATTTCTCCAAATTTTCATATTTCACCATAAATTCCAATTTATTTTTAGGGCTCCGTTAAAACTTTCCGTTCACAAAACGGACTTAGTTTGACGTATTTACAAAAATACCATTTATATTGGAATAATTCAAATCCCGTAAAGCCGGGTGTTACAAAGTGAAATCTAAATTCTCAGAACATGAACAAACTTACACATGTTCTTACTTGGGATTCAAGTGCCAAATCTTTTCAAGAGGGAATTTGTCTTCCCGAAGACAAATTGATGTAACCAATTTACTTTTTATTGTTTTTGGCAAACATTGGTCCTTTTGTTATTTTTGGCAAAACATTAGCCTTTTAATTACATGCATGCATAATAGACATTTAGGTTAGTTTTGGTGGTTAAGGCCTAAGGCACTCAAGACATGGAGAGCACGCGCTGCATGACAACATAACCGAACCACACTCATGGAATGGGCGCACAAATGAGGGCCCAACCCGCATCGAATAACAAGAGCACGCACATGCAAGCCCTATAAATTGGATGGACCAAACATCAATCACTTAAGGAGCATAAGAGAAGGCTCGGATCACATCAAGAAGAGATGGCGCATATGCACTATCCATGTGGATGCACCCATTTGAAGGCCCGGTCCACATTTGAAGATAAGTGCGCATATACATCTTGCAAATTTGAATTTTCGCAGCTCATCATCCCCACATGGACTCAAGATAAGTTGCATTACAAGGATCTCATCTCAACGGCTGAAGAATGAAGGAGTGTGCGCGCGCACGGCCGAGATCAACCATCAGCAAGTTACCTTTTATTTTAAAGCTAAAACCCTACACCACCCTAGGTCATATTTAATCCTCATTTTTAGAACTTTGTATTCAATTTTTGATAATCAATAAAATTGACTTGTTTTCCTTAAGAATCAATAGAGCAATCAGTCTCCAAGGTAAGTTTCTCGACGAGTCTTAGTCAAGTGGAGTGTGCCTCTATTGCTTCAAGCTTTTGGTTGCTTGTAAGTTCTTATTGATATTTTTTCTCTCCAAACCCTCTAGGGTTGGAAAACAGTAGAAAAAGTGGTAACTATTGCCCAAGTAATGTTGTCACTCTTCCTGGAAAGTGACATTACCTGAAAGTGCTCTAGGTTGCTTATCGGACCAGCCACGGATTTCTTTGCATATCTTTGTCTTTTGTTTTTATTTTTACGTGTAATTTTTAGTGATTAATCATCATTCACCAGGTAATTTTTCTTTAAAATTTCATATCATTTGGAGCTTATTTGAAAAATTTATGCTTGCTGCATTGGGATGCTTATCGAATTGAGCCGAGAAGCATCAATCCTTTATTTTCATTGCAATATTCTTGGATTTGCAGGGCTAAGACACATCATCTGGTATCAAAGCACATGGTGCTTCTCTTGTGTGAAATTTTATGAGTTTTGCTTTGTTATTGCATATCGTTTTGATTTGTTAAACTTGCTTCATAATTAGATTCATCAATCGGCTGATGAAGGTTTCAAAACCTAAGGCTTTATAATTTTTGTGTTAATCTGATTATTGTATTAATTCTAGCAAATTAAAATCAACATATTATTATATTTTATTGTTTTTGGCAAACATTGGCCCTCTTGTTATTTTTGGCAAAACATTAGCCTTTTAATTACATGGATGCATAATAGGCATTTAGGTTAGTTTGGGTGTTAAGGCCTAAGGCACTCAAGGCATGGAGAGCGCGCCCGGCTTGACAATATAACCGAACCCCACTCATGGAAGGGGCACACAAAGGAAGGCCCTACCCGCATCGAATAAAATGAGCACGCACATGCAAGCCCTTTAAATTGGATGAACCAAGCATTAGGAGCACAAGAGAAGGCCCGGACCACATCAAAAGGAGATGGACGCATGCACTATCCATGCAAATGCGTCCATTTGAAGGCCCGATCTACATTTGAAGATGAGCGCGCATGTACATCTTGCAAATTTGAATTTACCCAGTTCATCATCCCCACATGGACTCAAGATAAGTTACCTCACAAGGACCTCATCTCAATAGTTTCAAGAATGGAAGAGTGTGCACGCGCACGACCGAGATCAACCATCGGCAAGTTACCTTTTATTTTCAAGCCGAAACATTACACCACCCTAGGTCATATTTAATCCTTATTTTTAGAGCATTGTATTCATTTTTTGATAATCAATAAAATTGGCTCGTTTTCCTTAAGGATCAAAGGAGTAATCGGTCTCTAAGGTAAGTGTCTCAGTGAGTCTTAGTTGAGTAGAGTGTGCCTCCATTGCTTCAAGCTTTTGGTTGCTTGTAAGTTCTTATTGACATATTTTCTCTCCAAACTCTCTAGGGTAAAAAGTAATAACCGTTGCCCAAGTGCTGTTGTCACTCTCCTTGGAAAGTGACATTACTCGAAAGTGCTCTAAGTTGCTCATCAGACCAGCTACGGGTTTCTCTGCATATCTTTGTTGTTTCTTCTTATTTTTACGTGTAATTTTTTGTGCTTAATCATCATTCACCAGGTAAGTTCTCTTTAATTATTTCATATCATTTGGAGCTTATTTGAGAAAGTTATGCATGTTGCATTGGGGTGCTTATCGGATTGAGCCGAGAAGTGCTGATCCTTTATTTTGATTGCAATATTCTTAGATTTATAGGGCTATGGCACATCACTCAACAAAAACCAAGACCAATTCATTGGACGTATATGTATAACAAATTAAATGAAATATCATTTACAAATAAAGTAAACGTGTAAAAGTTATTATCATTGACTTCTCCTTTCATTTTATTATTTGATTAACACTTTCATCATTCAAAAGAAATCAACAACCATCTTTAAAAATGATAATAATGCAACATTGATTCCAGCAAACAACAAGAAGCAATGCAATTCCTAATGAGAAATCATTCATACAAAACCTAACAATAAAATCCAACTAATATAACAACACAAGTCAACAACCAATTTCACCATACCATCTTGTAATGTAGGCTAATAAGCAAAGCACGTGATGCATTACTTACCATATGACCTTATATACTTGTTTCATTGACTCATAGAGCATCCTCTTTTGTAGACAAAACTAAAAGATATAAAATTTAACCATTAGCATTTAAGAATGTACACCTATTTCAAAATGTGCATAACTCTAAGTGTATATATTAAAATCGAGTTATGTTAGGCCTAATAGTTCTCTTAGAGTGTATGTTGTAACATTGAAGAAATTGAAGAAAATGTTGAACTTAGAACCTGATGGTCACAGACTTTAGACAACCACTAATGACACCAACTAAGAGTGCCAACTTTGTTCACGAGATCCAACTAACTTCAAACGGTCAAGAGAAGGGCTTGAGTTTGTGGCTTTGGCTCTGAAAATTGAAGAAATGTTTTTAATAAAAATGTTATGTAGGAGGTGAAAATAAGAAAGCATGTGGTGGCATCTTCTTGTTTTAATCATTCCAGCAAATTTCAATTAACTTTATTTATTTGCTCATTAATCAAATTTAAGTTGCCATAGCCAAAGCTACTCAAAGAAGTAACTTAATTAGTCTAGATGTGCTTAATTAGGCATAAGCACTCTATGCGAGCACTTTCTATAAACAAACAACTTAACACATGTCACTTCATTATTTTTTGCATAACTAAATCTTATAAACATGTTAATTGTTTACTAAATAGTGTGTTTTATTGACGTCCGGTTACCAACCAATTTATTGTAAAAAGTTTAATTTCTCCTGTGAACTTCACTAAGACCACTTGAACTTTAACCGTTAACCTCCTACCAAATACCTATCATTGTCTCGTAATAATGCAAATTATCTATAAACTACCGCATTAAAACTGAACGCAAGTGTATATGTAATTTTTCAAGTATTACTATAATCATGCTATCTATATTCAACTACTGAAATCACGATTATTACTATAATCATGCTATCCAATTCCCAATTAAATATGCATACGCCTACTACTAAAAACAATTATTGATTTTTTGGATTCCGCCACCCACGTGTATTTTGAAAAATAATTTTTCAAAATTCACAAATAAAGAGAGGATCATGAATTCTAACACATTAACAATAATATGTACCAAAAAATTATAAAAAAGTGAACAAGAGAAATTACCCTTGGAACATGCTTTGAAAATGTGCAAATCTTGTTGATATGATAGCTTTTAATCATGGTCTTCTCAACACCTTGATACCCTTCATCTATTCTATCAACATGTTGGCTTTGTATACAAAATCTTTTATTTGTGGTAACGTGTTCTTAATTGATCAGACGTTTCCTTTTGAATTTTGAGAATGATTCTCAAAATCTTATATATAAACAGACGATTTCAGATGAAGAGTTTCCCCTTTTCTAAGTCAAACTTACGTTTTAAAAAATTTATATGAAACCATTTTTTCAATTTATAGATATAGCAAACTTTTTGAATTTTGAACTCATATTGCGACATTGAATACAAATTACAAAGCGTTGTTGTAGCACTCTTTCAATTAATGGCGGCGTAGCAAAGAAAACGCACAACACTACGACATTCACTCAAGTTTCAAAAATATGATTAAAATGGATGGAGTAGTTCCAACTATCAACACCTTTTCAAAACCAAATCTCTTTTGATGAGATATAACAGATGGAATTCAAAAATTATATTTTCAATTTCAACTTCACAAAACATTTTGATTACACTAGCCCAAATGTTTTAGGTTTGGACAACCTTTGCCATAATATATTTATTTTTAGTGTTAAGAATAATTAATTATACTTAACAATTTATAGTATTATTCGCATAATATACTTGAATAACGATAGGAGGCAGCAAAAAGATCGATAATCATATAATTTTAAGCTCTAATAATTTTCATTAATAAGTTAAAGCTTGTACTATTAGAATTATAGAGTATATGTACTCAAAAATAATATCAATTGATATTAGTTATTACATATATATTAATCTTATATACAGATTTGTAAAAGAACTATGTTTAATATTTGTCAACTCTCTTGTTACATTTTTATGATTGACTACTATTATTTCTTAAGTCAATAATAAATTCATAATATTTATGAAAGTATGTGATAATTTATCCATAAGCTAACAAACGAGCACTTTAAAAAAATAAATAAACTCCAGTGCATCAAAATTAACATTCTAAACTACTATTTAATTTATTACAAAAGAAAAAAATAAAATTTAAATCTCAAACTATGAAGTAAGGGACAAGCTCAACCTTGAACTATATTTGAGTACAAATCAAACCTTATACTATCTCCAGGAAACAAGGTGTGATGGCCCGGATGTGCACGTATGGGTACGATGGCTGCACGAACCGGAACCCGGATGGCGGTACGTCCGCGCGGGCAAACCGGAAGGTGACAGGTCGTAAAAAGGGGGTCGTCACAATCCCACATCGCTTGAGGAAGTATGTGGAGATGAAACATATGTAAAGAGACCCTCCCAACATAGCAAGACGCATTTTGGAGCACGATTGACAACAGATCCCATAAGAACTCCGAAGTTAAAAGTGCTTCGGCGAGAGCAATCCCAGGTTGGGTGACCTTCCGGGAAGTTCTCGCCAAACAAAGCCGTGAGCAGAGGATATTGGGTTACGGCCTAATCCCCAGAGTGGACAATATCTTGCTAGGATACGGGGTCGTTACAAATGGTATCAGAGCCTGTACCCAACCAGAAATGTGGCCAACGAAGACGTTGAGCCCCCAAGAGGGGGTGATTGTGATGACCCGGATGTGCACGTATGGGTACGATGGCTGCACGAACCGGAACCCGGATGGCAGTACGTCCGCGCGGGTGAATCGGAAGGTGACAGGTCGTAAAAAGGGGGTCGTCACAATCCCACATCGCTTGGGGAAGTATGTGGAGATGAAACATATGTAAAGAGACTCTCCCAACATAGCAAGACGCGTTTTGGAGCACGATTGACAACGGATCCCATAAGAACTTCGAAGTTAAAAGTGCTTTGGCGAGAGCATTTCCAGGTTGGGTGACCTTCTGGGAAGTTCTCGCCAAACAAAGCCGTGAGGGGAGGATATTGGGCTGCGGCCCAATCTCTAGAGCGGACAATATCTTGCTGGGATAAGGGGTCGGTACATAAGGCAACTCTCGTTGTTACTCGTTAATAAATACACTCGCGGTCGCCTGCTTTTTAACTGAGGGTGACCATGTTTCCCACGAGAAAAACCACATTTAAACCAGGGCGACCTCCGCGGTAGCCCGTGGAGGTAGGTTAATGCGGCAGTCTGAAATTAGGGCGAAACAGTGAAGAAATAGTGTGGGAGATCAAAACTGCGAACAAAATCGATGGAGGACTAGGTAATGGAGGTCAAAATTTGCCGGAACTGTGCAAAAAATTGCCGAATAGAGAAGATAGGTCATGTGGGGCCTTTCCAAGGGCGACCTCAAATATTTACTAGCTTGCTCGCGTTTCGCACAAGGGCGACCATGTATAAAAACGAGGGTGACCTCGTCTGAACGCGGGCTGCCACAGAGGTCACCCTTGTTTAAGCGTCGTCGCCCTTACTTAAAATGCGGGTCACTGCGAGTGTAACGACCCCTTATCCCAGCAAGATATTGTCCGCTCTGGGGATTGGGCTGTAGCCCAATATCCTCCCCTCATAGCTTTGTTTGGCGAGAACTTCCCAGAAGGTCACCCAACCTGGAATTGCTCTTGCCGAAGTGCTTTTAACTTCAGAGTTCTTATGGGATCCATTGCCAATTGTGCTCCAAAACACGTCTTGCTATGTTGGAAGGGTCTCTTTACATATGTTTCATTTCCACATACTTTCCTCAACCGATGTGGGATTGTGATGACCCTCTTTTTACGACCTGTCACCTTCCGGTTCGCCCGCGCGGACGTACCGCCATCCGGGTTCCGGTTCGTGCAGCCATCGTACCCATACGTGCATATTCGGGTCATCACAATCACCCCCCCCCCTCGGGGGCCCAACGTCCTTGTTGGCCACATTTCCGGTTGGGTACAGGCTCTGATACCATTTGTAACGACCCCTTATCCCAGCAAGATATTGTCCGCTCTGGGAATTGGGTCGTAGCCCAATATCCTCCCCTCACAGCTTTGTTTGGCAAGAACTTCCCAGAAGGTCACCCAACATGGAATTGCTCTCGCCGAAGCACTTTTAACTTCGGAGTTCTTATGGGATTCCGTTGCCAATTGTGCTCCAAAACGCGTCTTGCTATGCTAGAAGGGTCTCTTTACATATGTTACATTTCTACATACTTTCCCAAGCGATTTGGGATTGTGACGACCCCCCTTTTTACGACTTGTCACCTTCCAGTTTGCCTGCGCGGACGTACCGTCATCCGGGTTCCGGTTCGTGCAGCCATCGTACCCATACGTGAATATTCGGGTCATCACAGCGAGTGTACTTATCAACGAGTAAAGACGAAGGCTGACTTGTTCCCTAAAGATAGTAAAAAGTTTGATTTGTAACCAAATATAGTCTAATGTTTAAATTATCCCTGAATCCATAGTTCAAGGTTTAAAATGGATTTTCCAATTCCAAAATATAAAACTTGTGTAGTATTGTAATATCTGCCAATTTTAAGTTTATTATTTTTCTTAGTCAATTTCTTGCGTTATTCGAGGTCAGTTTGTTTCGTGTTGACTCGAATCTTCTCGATTTATTGGCATTTGGCCACTTGTAATTTTTCAATCAAATGAGTCAAATTGATAGCTTTTGGGTCATGTGTGGCGAACTCTAAAGTTTCATGCTAGGTAAATTGAGATTTAGTCCTTGGGTTGCTTGAGGAGATTTTGGTGTAGAATTTGAACTTTCGGTTGATTTCAGAAAGTTTCGTGTAGTTGGGTTTTGTAATTTTCGTTAAGTGAATAAATTTTGTAGCGAGCAAAGTTTTGTTTAGCAATTGGATTTTTCCTCAGTTAGATTTAGGATATTTTTCTTAAAGTTTAGATCCTCATAATGTCGGTATTTAATAGTTTGTTTAATATATAAAATATAATAATTTATTCTATATTTTATATATTAAATAAATTAAATTATTTTTGTTATTTTATTTTTTATTTAAAGGCAGGTAGGAAGGCTTCCTTCCTTGTAACCACATGCGTGAGCGCAAATATGAGAGATAGATAGAGAGAGGGAGAGAGAGGAGTACGAGGAGAAAAGTTGTTGATTTCCGAGGGTTTTGAATTTAGGGTTTATTGTATGTTAGGATTCGAGTTTAAAAACTCAATCGCTTGGTTATATTTGTATTATCTAAGTAGATTTTAAGGTTTATGTAATCTGGTTGTTCGATTGGAGGAGAGAAATGACGAAGAGAGGAAATTTTTGCAACTTTTCTTCACTGGAAATCACGAAAGTGTTGACTGTTGCAGAAGATCGGGCGACACTTTGATCGTTGCTAGAATTGGAGCCCTAACAGGTGTCAACCTCTAGGGAGGTCGGTGGACACCTTAAAGGGTTGATTGCTTTGGAGACCGTTCAACCACAATCAAGACCCGAGAGGAATTAGGCGACTCATGGTTAAGGTGTCAACCCCTGCCCTGAACTGTCGACCGCTAGTGTCGGCACTTGACCTATGGTGAAACCCAAGTAGATTAAAGGGTTGACCCTTGCTGGGGCTGGTTGATAAATTCAGGTTCCGGTTAACTATCTTAGGGTCTGGTTGATCGCACAATATTTTATTTAAGGAAATTTTGTCATTGTCTTTTGGTTGGATCGCTAGTGTCTGTTTGTCTTATTATACTGATTAGGATTTTAACGTCATTCCTTGTTAGTCAAGATTCCTACCCCCGATTAGATTCCTTTTGATATCCCTTGTGTTCTGATTTGGGATTTTAACGTCGAATTGCTATAGGTATCAACGGTCTTTATGTTTCCAATGACTCGTTTCTTGTGTTTGTTCCTTATAGCGTGTGTTGGCTAATCGGTAAAGTTGTGATCGTCATTGAGATATAAGTTTCTATATTGTTATGCATTTGTATTGTACGGTTTTCAAAACTTTATTTTGGTAGATTGACACTTATGGAAAACCATGACGAGGCCTAGTCGCAAGTACGTTAGATTTTTATGAATATGTACTTACATTTTATACATGTAAATTACAAGGGTCTGGTATTTCATTTTAATTTGTTATACATGTTTTCCCGATGGGCTAATTGTTTGGACTGATTGAGCCTCTTCTAATATCATTCTTCGGTTGCTTTGGTTGCTCGGTTGTTTTGGGTTGCATGTTATCGAGCAACCAAAGCAACCGAAGTCAGATTTTATACATCTTCTACTGCGTGAAGGTTATTTGTTTGCACGTTACAAAAATGGGTAATATGGTGGTGATTACACGCTCTTTGGGTTTCGAATCCCTAAACCTGCCCAGGTGTGTGTTTGATATTGCGATTTTACACATGGTGTTGTTGCCTAGTTTTTGGATCGCCTGACACTCTTTTTGACATGTTGTTGGTGTCATCGCTGGGCTTGCTCATCAATCATTCTTTTATTCACGGGTTGTGTCTTCGGTGAGCTTACTCGTCGACAACCTAAGTGATGCTATTGGATCTTCAAATCGCCATCACTTTTCATTTCTTTGACATATGAGGTGTTGCTTGATCTTTGGAACACCACCTTTCTCGTTGGTATGTCGTGACACTTCTTTTTAATTGGAATGTTTTCTAATAAAAATGGTGGAGACTTTATTTATAGCTACATATGTATGTATCAATATTTTCAAATCTTCCCCGCTCATGGCTTGTTGAGTTTGTTTTTAAATGGTATATAGGATTTGATAATTTATAAATGCTCGAGTCTATTTTGAAATGAAAAGAAAATGATGTTGGATGTAAACCATGCACCACATTTTATAAGTATCTCATGGTTTTTTTGAAAGGAAATGATAAAAGCAGTTTTTACATACATTTGAATATAGTATAGAATTCTCCACTGAATCAGTCGCTCACTCTAAAATATCCCATCATTTTCCTAAGTTAGTGTATCGTGGAAGCTGAAAGTGAAGTTATTCAATGAGGAGTGGTTTCTCTATTTTATTCTTCATTATGTTTGAGGTGGTAATTTTTTCCTTGGTGACGAGTTCTTGTTTATTTTTTCTTATCTTTGGTCTGAATAAATTATTGGGTATTTGGTACTTTATTTCTTTCATAACATTTTGTTATCTTATTTAAGTTTTACACTATCTTATTTTACATGATCGTTTTGTGGACTTCGGGCGATTCTTTGATGGCCAAAACTCAATTTGAATTCAAGTATTCCTCTGTAAACCAAGTTTTGGTTTAGGCGGTTGGGTCGCTCGACCCGACATTTTTGTCAAGGTCCGCTTCTAGGTTGTGACAATTATAATTTATACAAAACTTTACGAAGTAAATTAAAGTAAAATAAGAATCCAAAATTTATTTAATCAAGGTTATAGATATAATTATTCTTTATTTAATGTAAATTGTTGTAATAATATAATTTCATCTAACTTGTTCTTATATAATCGTATTATATAATACAGTATTTTATGTGATTACATATATAAAAGAGTCACAATGGAAATAACTATTTTTGTGACTTTATATCATTTGATATTTTCAAACATAAAATATAAGTCATGCATTTATTTTTCTTATTAGTCTTTACACACATACACATTCAAGCGCACGGGGACATACACATATATATATGAATTTAAAGTTTGCATAAATGACTATGAATTATATTTGAAGTTTATAAAACGAATCAAAATGCAAGCATAAATTTAGTCACTAAAAAGTATTTATTTATTATTTCAAAGAATGTTGTTTTATGCTGGTTTGTTTGACACATAACTCTCAACAATGTAAAATCTATTGATCGGCCTATCACACTACAAATTAATGTGCAACTGACACTATTTTATTTATATCTTTACAATCATTAGCATATGCACACACTTTTTTTTTTTTTTTAAAGTGTTCTTCTACAACAACTATTTAAACCATCGTCAAAAATGAGTCATCCTCTTTTATTTGTTAAAATGTATAAGTTTTAACATGTATAGTTAGAGATGACAAATGAGCTGACTAGTTGGTCAACTCAGCACTGTAGCGGACTTGGCTCGACTCGTTGGAGTTAATAGGTTTGGCTTGTTTCACTCGTTAAGTTTGGCGAGACAGATTTTTTCAGGGTTGGCTCGATTGGCTCGTTTGTCACCCTAATTATAAATTATTGGCAATTAGATAGGTGACAACCTAATTAATATGTGTATTTTTGTAAAAATTAACTGTTAAATATTGGTAATGATATTTGTGTAATATTTTTTTATTATATCATCTCAACTAATTTTTTTTCTAAATACATGTTATTTTATATATTAATAAAATAATTTTATTAACTAAACGACTCATTATTATATTTTGATATTATAATGATAAATAATCATTATAATTTTAATAACTAATTTTTTTAAAAATATACATTATATTTATATAAATTGAAAACATTTATGTTTTTTGGTTTGTTGGACTTGGCTCGTTAAGGCTCGTTTACCTGGCTTGGCTCAGCTCAGTTCAGTTCAGCTTGTTTATATTGACTCGTGAGCCAGTTCGAGTTGAAATTATTTTTGGTCGGGCTCGTTAAGCTCAGCTCATTGGGTTAATTAGACTCGACTTGTTTAATTCGCTAAGTTCGGTGAACCAAATTTTTTCAGGCTCGACTCGACCCGACCGGCTTGTTTGTCATTTTTTCTAATAATGCTATTTAATTTTTTTTTTAAATTACAAAGAAAGTTCAAACCTTGAAGAACTACTTTGGAATCATCAAAACCCATACATTTCCTGGTTTTAGAAAGTTGATTGATTGTTAGTAGAGAACATCATGCCTTCTTAAATGGGAGAAATCTATGCAATTAAATATGAAAATTTTGGACTTATTTTACAAATAAAATAAGTAAACCTTACGCATTGCCTAGTATATCAACAACCCTTCTTTTGGGAATTTCGTTGATCTGACTATTGATTCCTTAACTCATCCCTACTTATGCAAATACTAGGAAATTTAATAAAATCGGACGTTAAAGTCAAAATTCACATAGAAAATTTTAGGAAGGAAAAGTATTCACTCAATATTTTTGACATTTAATCATTCCTCTTTTTGATTTCACAATGTCATTTATTCCTAGTAAATTTTTCAAGTTTTTATATGAGTAATGCATTTATTTTTAATATTATTAATTTAAAATACTGATACAATTAATATATTAAATTATAAAAAAAAGTTTATATTAGTTACACCAATAATTACTTAGCACGTCAATTATATTAAATAAAGTAGAATAAGGGAATAAATATAATATTATATTTAAATTATTTAAAAATGAAGAAGAAAAACTCAAATAAAAAAAAAGGAGAGAGAGATGGGGGACCAAGTTAGAATAGCTAGCTTAACGTTAAAGGCTAAGGCAAACAAAGCCAAAACCAAGAAGAATAGTCAAATAAGGTGGGCCCCAAAACGACATAACCTATCAATTTTCTCACCCACCCATTTTGACTTTTGCTTGTTTAATTTTCCAACTGGATGAAGCCTTACCCCTCTTCTACACCAACTCTCCTTCTGGACTACATCCTTCCTCCACTCTTCACCAAGCTTCTCTCTCAGCAACCAAACAAGGAAGCATTGAAATCCCCACTCTTTCTCTCTCTACCTCCCACTCTCTCTCCTTACCAATCAACTACCATGAGTAAATTAGCCGTCCAAACTGGCCACAGCCAGTTTATATGGTCAACTGTCTTGTGAACGACATGCTGGTCCACCTTTCCCCATTTTTTTGACCCATTCCTTTTCTTTGTCTTTCACCCTCTTCAAAATTATTGAAAATCTGTGTGGTTGACGTAATAAGTTTTAAAAAAGTTGATAGAAATTGAACCAAACGCCCTCCATTATCATGCCTTTTGATTGAAAAAATCATGCCAAGTTCACCATCTTGCTTTGACCAAAATTCATACGAAAATTCAGAAATGAAGCAGACCCAAAGAAAAAGAACAACTAAACCCCTAATCTCCTTCGAGAAAAAGCTTAGTTTTCGAGTCTGAATCAGCCATGGAAGTTGTGCTTGTACAAAGCTTGAATGTTCCAGCTATGGCGGATGAAGAAGATGGTCTATGAGGACTCGAGAATGAGAGTGGAGGGCTCTGCAACAGAGAGAGGATGGTTGTGTTCTCCTTCGTAAGCGACGACCAACATTGCCGGATCATCCAAAGCTCTCTCTACGTGTTTTCTGGCCGGACAACCTCTCACGCTGCTGCACTTGTAGTACCCCCTGTTAGTCAAAGGTTAACCATGAATAATTGCTCCAATTAATGAAGAATTTCTTTTCCTAATCATACAAGGAAGCTACGAAATTATTGAAGAAAGTTTTATAAACCTTGGATGTGGAGATCCTTTGATGGGTTTCTGTCCGTATTTTCTCCAAGAGTAATCGTCCGGCGGAATATCAGCCATCTTCAAGCTGATCGCCCTAACCCTCACGACCCTCTTTAATCTCAGTTTTCTGCCATTAAATTACAAAATCAATCCGTCTCTTAAATATCCAAAGATCAACTTTTTAAGAGGGAGAGGGAGAGAGAGAGAGAGAGAGAGAGACCTTTTCTTCGAACAGTGGCAGCGGCCAGAGGAGCCCGCGCACTTAGCGGACCCGGAGCTGAGGTTGTTGGAACTACACTTCCTCTTGAAGGAAGAGGAAGAGAGAGGTGGTTTTCCGGTGGAGGAGACCTGAGAGAGATTCGTAATCTGAAACGCAGAAGGCGGCGACGGCTGTTTGCCGTCAGTGTCTCCGGTCAACGACGACATAAAGGAGTTAGGAGCCGAGGAATAAGAAAAATTAACAGTGGAAAACGAGTCCTTTCTCTCAATCTCGGCGCCTTTAGAAGCAGCGACTACAACGGAGTTGGTTTGACGGTTAGGGACCGGAGGGATTTGCTGAATCGGAGTTGCGCAGTGAACTTCAGCACTGGAAAGCTCAAATGGAGCTCTTCGGAAGCGGGCATGACCGACTCTGGTTCGACCCAAAAGAGAAATAACTTTCTTAAACTTAGAAACGGCGACATCGGCCACGGCCTTACAGTCCATCTCGACCTCCATAGGCATCCTGGAGCTGGAACTGGGCGAGTGAGAGTGATTCTCCGGCCTCTGGTTCTGCTGCGCACGGGAGAGTAACCTAATGAGCTTTTCGACGCTCTCAAGGCCAGAAGCTGCTTCTTGAACGGCAGAATCCTCCATTTTTGC
This sequence comes from Begonia masoniana, assembly GCA_022432975.1. Classification (NCBI taxonomy): domain Eukaryota; kingdom Viridiplantae; phylum Streptophyta; class Magnoliopsida; order Cucurbitales; family Begoniaceae; genus Begonia; species Begonia masoniana. Next base: position 13,683,525 of record CM039510.1, read on the forward strand.
AGAGAAATCGGAGTTAGGGCTATAACTCATCATGAGCTCCACAGCCATATCTACAAGCCCATGAAAGAGGAGCCACAGAGAAAGAAGAAAAGAGAAAGGAAAAGTAAAAGCGCAAAAGTGATGAACCAGAGCAACGCTGTTTTGTTGATAAAAGGGGAAGAGGAGGGGAGAGAGAGAGAGAGAGAGAGAGAGAGAGAAATCCTTTCTTATGGTCAAAACGGTTCACAATCCGCCATGAAAACCAATTGGTGCACAGCGTGACTGACCTGTCACGATAGGGAGCTTTGTCGTCAAATGCAGATACGAATAAGATCCAACTGCGCCACTATCATATTAATCTCTAATAACTGCCTTTATAATTTCTCTAATTCAACCCACTCTATTATGATGAGACAATGGAGATCCATAAATTTTAATGCTAAAAGCTCTGTTTATGCCCTATACTAACTTAGGAGATCCGCTTACTTGATTGATAATCCAAGTGATGGTTGAGGTAATCCAAGTAAGTTTTAATTATTTTTATTTCTTACCATAAATTTATTTCCTTGTTATTTTAGAGGCATTACAGTAATTAATGTCTGATGACCCTCTATTTCCTCGAAATGTTGACTTTTGAGGAGATATAACCTTCCAAAATCCCTTGTCTTATTTGCAATTTGAGAGAGATGAGTGAATTTTGTGTTAGAATTTGGTGTGACCCGAATTCTAGTGGGCCGGGTCGGGCCTGTATATCAATATTAGGATTTTATGTTTTCTTTATATATTGATACTTGAGTCGCAAAACTCACTGTACCGAATTGATATTAGTGATTCTCCCCTCTGTCCGTGATTTTTTCCCTTTCTAGGGTTTTCACGTAAAATTCGGTGTCCATTATTTTCTTGTTTTTCTATTTTAGTTTTCTGGATCGTTCGTTACAGGTGGATTAGGGCGTCTAATCCTAACTACTGGTATCAAAGCTTCAGGTTGAAGTGGTTTTCGGAAAATCAGGGTTTGATTCTTCGAAGGGTATCAATCGATTTCAAGTTTGTAAATTTCGGTGAATGAAGTTTGCAATTTTATTGGAAAAAGAAAATAGAAAAGAAATTTAATTTCTTTTCTTAGATTTGTTCTCTGCCGTGTGAAGAACAAAGTTGGAGAAGGAAATAAAAAAACAAAAAAAGGAAAAAAAGAAAAGAAATATTTTTCTTTTTTCGTTCGGTTGTTTTGTTTTTCTTCAACAGAAGAAAACAGTATAGCTTCTTGCTGTGAAGAATAGAAAACAGAAAGCAGCAACCGGGAAGCTGCCGTCGCCGATTAGGAGAGGAATCGCCGCCGTTCGTGAAGAAGAGCTAATGAGCGATTGTTCGCGAAGCAGAAAACAGAAAATTAGCTCCGAGGAGCTGCCGTGAGCGCATCCGAGAAGAAGCGCCGCAATCGTTCGCCGCTGTCATTGAGCATCGCACAGAAGACAACGCCCGGTCAATCCTTGTCGTTCTGTCGTGCCGGAGAGAAACCAAGAACCGCGCGACTACTGTCTGTCGACGGGCGAAGACGCAGAGCAGAGAGGAACTATTTCCTCTTGGAAATTTCAGTGTGATTTTTTGTTTGGAATTTTTCTGTTACTGTTGGTGTTTTCTTATATTCGCATGAAGGAGGAAGCCTTCTTCCACTGAGAAGAAAAAGGAAAAGGTGCTGCGTTGTGTTTCTTCAGCAGAGAAGAAGAAGATTTTGGCATATCAATTTGCCTTGGCAGCGTGAAGGAACATACAAAGAAAGGTCAAAGGTGTGTGTTTTTTCTTTGTTTTAGCAGTGCAGTCTTGGTCAACAGGGAAGAAATTCAAAGTGAAATTCGTGGGTTGATCAAGTGATTGGAAAATATCCTTTTGTTGGGCAGATTTACAGATATTATTGAGATTAATTATTGGGTTGAATAATTAATCGGGAAATTATCGGTTTGTTGGGCGTTTATTGGTTCAGAATATTCTGCAAGATTTATTTTGATTTTAAAAGGGGAGCAATTTTTGGGAAAATATTTGGGCAAGGTTATCGAGTCAGATATTTTCAGGCTCGAAAATTTATTTGGCAGATTTATTGATATTGTGGAGATTGATTATTAGGGTTGAATAATTGATCAGGAAATATTAGCTTTTGGACATTGATTATTGATAACGATGTCAAGCGAAGATAGTACAGGATACATTATTAAAAAATTCAATGGGACAGATTTCGCATTCTAGAGAATGCAAATCGAGGATTACTTGTACGGGAAAGGACTTCATCTTCCTTTGAGTGCGAAACCAGAGAAGATGGAAGACGGTGAATGGAATCTCCTTGATAGAAAGGTTTTGGGAGTCGTCCGATTGACGCTAGCCAAAAGCGTTGCTCACAACGTGGCGAACGAGAAGACCATCGCGAGTTTGATGAAGGCTCTGTCTGATATGTACGAGAAACCGTCTGCGAATAATAAGGTATTTATTATGAAGAAGCTTTTTAATCTGAAGATGATTGATGGTGCTTCTGTCGCAGCGCATCTGAATGAGTTCAATACTATTGTGAATCAATTGCTATCTGTGGATATTGATTTTGAAGATGAGATTCGTGCCCTAATTTTGTTGGGGTCTCTATCAAATAGTTGGGAGCCTATGAGAGCAGCAGTTAGTAACTCAGTTGGAAGTGCTAAACTGGTATTCACCGATGTGAGGGATTGTATTCTTGTCGAGGAGGTTCGTAAGATTGATTCTGGTGAAACATCGACAGGTTCAGCTCTGAATGTTGAAAATAGGGGCAGAAGTCAAAGAAAAGGTCCGGGCAATAGAAATCGAAGTTAGAGGAAGTCCGGAAAACACGCCAACTTTGAGTGTTATCATTAGGGCAAGAAAGGACACATAAAGAGATTTTGTCACAAGTTTCTTTGGGAGAATCTGAATTCCAAAGGAAAGGAAAAGATGTTCAAAGATGGTGACACAGACGGGGAGGTAGACACAGCCACCGAGGAGTCCTTTAGTGTGTACAACGAGGATGTTGTAAATTCTGATTGCCAAGATATGAGTTGGGTGATCGATAGTGGCGTTTCAATACATGCCACTTCGCGGAGAGATTTCTTTACATCCTACACTTCCGGTGACTTTGAAAGTGTGAGAATGAGAAATGGTGGCATTGCAAAAGTCATTGGTATGAGAGATGTGCGTTTGGAGACCAACATAGGCTGTGACGACACTTACCCGTATCCTAATTTTCCATATTAATTTTTCATTTTATTTTACGGTTTAAGCGAAAATTAAACTAAAATTGAAATAGTTAACATTGTTTAGAAAATCGTTTAAAAACAAAACTTAAATCAATTAAATATAACAATTAAAACATTTAAAATAAATAATTAAAACATATCAAATAAAACCTGAAGGCACGGAGGGCAAAAATGACAATGTCCCGTGAAATGTGAGGGGTGATCGATCGCCCCTTTTCAGGCGATCGATCGCTCTTCAGCGATCGCGTTTTCCCCAGCAATCGCCAAAATAGGCGATCACTCCATACACAGGGGCTATCGATCGCCCCCCTGAGCGATCGATCACCAAGCTCTCTGAAGTTTCTCCAGAGAGCTCGGCCATGAGGGGCGATCGATCCCCTCCTTAGGCGATCGATCTCCACTCTCCCTGGAATTGAAATTCCAGGGAGTTCCTCCTCCCCTCTTCCTTTTCTCTTCCACCTTCATTCTTTCTTTCCCTTTCCCTTGCATTCAAATACACATAACCTACATCAAAACTATAACATACTCTACTTCGTAAACACGTGATAAACAATCACTCAAATCACACCTGATTCACCCGAAATAAGCGACTCAAAACGCAATTTAAAACCAAGTACATTTTCATGAAAACGAACTGCGTGGTTCCGTTTGAAAACCAGACATTTCCTCCTGCTAAAACCACAAAGCAGTTCATAAAAATTCTTAACAAAATGTTTTATAATTTCAATTACCAAAACGTTTAAAAAAATCAAAACGTAACCTATCAACTAATCAGAACCAAACATCTTAAAATATTCTAACTATACAATTTTCCTACTATCTAACTATTGTGTCCCAAAATACCTTTATATGATTACCCACGGGTCAAAACGCACCGACTGCTCAGCGCACTCCCACAGGCCATCCTTCTTCAATCTGTACGATCGTCTGGTAGAGGAAAATCCTCCTCACCTGGATCTATGTCACCTACACCATAAAGACACCTATGAAATAAAAATCTCAACAAGCTCTACGTAAATGCTAATGCATGATAATGTATGCTCAATGCTATGAAAACCATCAATGTCAATGCATATATCAGTACGTGTCAGTCTATGGTTATCAGAAACGCTCGACAGATAGATAGGGCACGTCCAGCGGTTAGACAGCCCACACCATATGAAGGGAGGAAAACCCGCTCACCACGGAACGCCAGGTCTGAACCTCATCCCCGATAACCCCATTTCATGGTTGTTTACTGTGATACTTTACTTGCCTTTACAATGCATGTTCTTTTCATAAATCAATGCTTAAATTCATTTTCATGACGTTTTGAAACCATGATGCATGAACAATTCAATATAAACATACATGAATAGCATACCATTAAAACTCGACAAATACCATCAAAATAATCAACCTATAAAACAACTAAACCTAAGCTACCCAACCAAAGCAATTTAAACAAATACGTCACCAAAACTCCTCGAGACGATTTTGACGTACGGTGTAGGCCTATCGACCAGAGTAAGTCACGAGAACTTACCTCGTGTCCGTTGCAATCCAAGCTTCGTCCACGAGCTTTGTTCACCTAAGGCAATTTCACAATATTATCGTTAAAACGAGTTTAAACTATTAAACGTTCAAATTTAACGAAACCTTAACTAAGGAAATTCCTTAAAGCTCTAATTTGATTCCTTGAAACACTTTTATCGAGCGTTCAACACTCGATACCTCAAAACTTCTATTAACAAGCTTTTTCGAAAACCCCTAAAATTCTCTAATTTTAACTTTTCTCACAAATCAATTTAACTTCGTCTAACAACGTTCAATACGTTCTTTACATTCACAATCACAATAAACCTATCAATCTCGAACCCTAAATCACGATTTTCACAAACCCTAAACGAAACCCTAATCGTTTTTAACTCCGCAAAACTAAGAACTAAGGCCGGGAAACGTTAGAGACTTACTTAGAATCGAGTTTGGGGAAGAAATTGCAAAGAAAACGAGTCGAGCGGAGATCGTTGGTTGTCGAAAATGGAGATCGCCGTGGGGAACCGTCGAAGGAGGGAGAGAGATCGCATGGGAGAGAAGATGGAGTGGAGAAGAAGAAGAAAAAGAAGACAATTAGTTTTTAATAGATTTTGGCTTGGTAAATTACCATTTTGCCCTTCCTTTGATTTTCTATTTGTTTCATCCTTCGTTTCGTTAATTAACCGACGATTCGGTTTCTCCAAATTTCCTTATTTCCCAAATAAGTCCAACTTATTACTAGGGTTCTTTTAAAACTGTCCGTTCGCAAAACGGACATCGTTTACGATTTTTACTAAAGTACCCTTTATATTACGATTAACGTAATTCTCGTAAAATTAGCGTTACGACCCCTAAAATTTCCAAAATTTTCTCAAAATCCACATTAATTATTAGGATTCCAGTAACGCTTTCCATTCACAAAATGTACTTGATTTGACATATTTACGAAAATGTCATTATCTATTTAATTTACAAATCCCGAAAAAGCCGGGTGTTACATAGGCAACACCTTGGTTTTGAGAGGTGTGAAGCACATACCGGATATCCGCAAGAATTTATCTCGACTGGCAAGCTCGACGACGAAGGGTTTGGCAACACCTTTCGTGATGGAAAATGGAAGTTTACTAGAGGTTCATTGATTGTAGTGAGAGGAGAAAAATACTCCTCATTATATGTGATGCATGCAAAGATCGCGGGTTCCCCAATCAATGTGAATGCGATGGGTAATAAGGCTGTAAAGTTTTTGAATTCACCTTCTAAGAGAAAGGTTGAGAAGACTCAGAAGAAGTCAGGTTCTCGGGTGAAGTTCAGGTTGGGATCTGAGGGTACATCAGAGCCGGTGAGTCAGTCTATTACAGATGTTCAGTCATCATTTTCAGTTTCACGTCAAAATGGTATCGTCAAAGGCAGAACCATGCAGAAGGTTAAAACTCTGGGACGATATGATGAAACTGTGGGTTATGCATTGAATGTGTTCGAGAGTAACGATTCCTGTGTGGAGTCTTCAACATGTTCAGAGGCAGTTCGTTGCGACAACCCTGATAGTTCAGTGATACCATGGAGGAGGAGATGCGATTTCTTCTCAGGTAAGTCTCTTAAGTTTAAGCGGGGCTTAAACTTGAACGGTATCGGATGCTGAGTTGGTCCATCTGGGGCCTGTGTGGTAGAGGAGCTTGTTTTTAATGGAGTTTTGCAGATTTGTTTCCTTGCACCGGAATTTCGTTGAAGGTGGAGATTGTCAGAGTTCAGTGTTCTGGATTCGGTTTGGGTTTGGCCGAGTAACCTGTTGGATCTCTCATGTGGAATTTGTGTCAAGGTGGAGTTTGTTAGAATTTAGTGTGACCCGAATTCTAGTGGGCCAGGTCGGGCCCATATATCAATATTAGGGTTTTATGTTTTCTCTATATATTGATGCTTGAGTCGCAAAACTCATTGTACCGAATTGATATTAGTGATTCTCCCCTCTGCCCGTGGTTTTTTCCCTTTCTAGGGTTTCCACGTAAAATTCGGTGTCCATTATTTTCTCGTTTTTCTTTTTCAGTTTTCTGGATCGTTCATTACAGGTGGATTAGGGCGTCTAATCCTAACATTTTGAGAATGAAGAAGATTCTGAGTTGTGTACTCATAAATTTTAACAGAAATTCGAGTTTTAGATATTAAAAATTGAAGGTAACTGTATTCAATCTTCTTCCGTTTCTGGTTTTATTTTTGAAATTTCAAAAATTTATTTATGAATCCCAATCACATTCGAATATGTAGAAATGGTGTTGAAACTAGGATAAGTGTAGATTAGTAGAGAGAAGATTGAAAGCTTGAAAGAGAATTCCAGACTACACGGATCATCAAATAGAATTTGAACATAAAATCGAAAGGAAAATCAAGAGAATAATAAGTTGTGACAGTAAGTGGGATTTTCGTTGATTAATTTTCTTTATCTTAAAAATTTGAAACTCCTGTGCCTTTAGATTTAAGTTCAATTTTTGGAGGATCCTAGAACATCGGATTGATTGACTCAATCCGAACAAGAGAGACCCTAACCAAACCGACCCAAACCTACCTACTCGACGACAGAGGGTCGACCCAGACAAGATTGATCCAGATCAAACTAAGTCAGATCAAAATTCAATGAATTTTGTTTATAAATTTATTAAAGTCTCTCATACCTACTAATGACAGGTTTATAATAGGTTTTGAGGTTGGACATATACCTGGATCTTCTAGATGTAGACTTTTATGATTTATTGATATTCATCATCAGCATTGCATACATTGTTTTATAAAACTTGTTTTGGGATGAGTTCTCATATTTTCGATATGTGGCTTGAAGTTTAGTAACATGACATATTTTCCTTTCAAGGAAAGTTGCTCTCCAAATAATGAAAATTCACAGCTTGAGACTTGGATTGAGCGCACTGTAAATGATGAGTTCCAACGAATGTGAACGTGAAATTTTGACAGCTTAGCCCTTTATGAGTGAGAAGCAATCCCTTAAACTTCCATCTGAATAATTGTAATAGAAAGAAAGCCATAATCAGATGATCATAAGCTGGTCAGATAAGATGCCAAAACACCCTGCACTCTCAAAAGCCACTTCATATGATACATAGCACTCCGACTTGATAATGTGTGAGATTCCTCAACTCCACTATAATTTTTCACCTCCAAGAAATGACAAGGAAGTTGAAATAAGGATATTCTTAGCCAACCCTCAAGAATGGATAAGATATCAAACGCACTTCAATCTGCGACAAGGAAACCTAAAAGAAAAGTGCAAAGGTTTTTGCAAAAGCAAAAGGTGTTCAATTTGTCTAATTCAAAGCAGATCAAACCAACCCTCACTAGGTGTATAAATACCATAAGTTGAAGATTAAAAGATTTAACAAAAAAGTGAAAAGGGAGCCTAAGTAATGGCCCTTATTTGAACGGCTAAAACAAATAAAAACCTAAATGAAATTGTTGAAACATTAAAAATGTTTCCTTATTCAAATAAAAGGTTAATAAACCCTTGATCCATGCATGCTTTTATTTATCTCTCCATGCACGCCTTTAATCATCCATCCACGTCAATTATCAGTGTCAACCCTTTCTTGAGGCTCCTACATTTGATGGTTGTCTTTATCTTCGAATTAGTGTGATCGGTTTTCAAAGTAGAATCAATATCCTCTATTTTGGGCCCTTTTGACATGGTGAATCATCTATGGTATTAATGCAATTCCCCATCTAGAAAGCTTGAGAAGTCGGCTATCATCTCCATGAGAAGCACTTTTTGATATGAGAACGTGAAGAATATCGAATTTTCCATACTCTTTGAAGATAAGGTTGTAGGTAGTTAGGGAAGTCCAATAGGTAGTTTGTTTGTCCACCTAAGCTTCTTAATGAAGAAGTCCATAAGATAATTGGAAGTTAGCTTCATGTATTGGATGTACTTTCCCCCGTAATTACCTACAAAATAAACACTAAAAATATTGTTAGAAAATCTCTAAACTTGTTTTTAAATTGAAGGATTTCGCATCACTTCATTACGCTGGTTTCTATACCATATGTAACTTTTCATTATCTTGATTTATATGAGCATGCATTTATCATTTTGAGATATTGATCAACTCAGTCATGTGAAATGACTTTTACTAAACCATGTGGTTCTTTGTTTGTTACGCACATTTGACTGTTTTAGGATAAGTTTGTCTTTTGTCAACTAGAGTAATGAGATAATTGATTATGTTGTGTATTTAGGAGCATAATTCTAAACATGATCGGGGTCATTTCTGGCTTTGCAATCGCCGAGTATCATCTTTATCATTTTATGTCTTATGACATAATGTGCTTAAGGTCCGTGAGTGACTTCTTTTTCACCGATTTTTATATGGACTAGTAGTGACCTATTTTAATATTTACCACACTATATGGTTGTTTTTATACTCTCTCGAATGATGGTTTGCAGAACCTTTTTCATACATGTTTTACTCCAGTTTTATCACGTAGATTTTCATGATACATGCTCCCTCATCTTTTATAAACTCTCGTTACTACCTAGATCTCTATTGAGTTTAATAAATTCAACTCAAATAAATACCCCTTTTAGTTCATACTTAGGGAGGTTTGCAGCAGCCATAAGAGGATTGAGCTTGACATTTCTAATTATTAGTTTTATTTTACTTTGTCTCAAGTGACCTTATTGATGAGATTCATAGTTCTTTACCTTTGTTAGATCTTGTTGTCACGATATATCATCATATCTTTTTTTTTGTACAGTATATTATTTGGACTTATATTAACACATTATCTAAATTTTACTATTGTACCTTTGTGTTAACCAATCATTTTCGACCTACATTCTTTTAATTCTTTCATTGCTTTATTAATTGTATCAATAAAAGTGTTCAACGGTTTCATTTACTTTTAGGTGGGCCGTTCCTCATTCCATAGCGGGCCCACTTTGGGTGGTGTAACAATTTTTTGAATCGGACTGAAGTTGAGATATTTAAAGTGACAATATTTAAGATAGATAGTATGTATACAAGAGATTACTAAAAACCATACTACGAATGTGTTCTAACCCATCTCAAATTTGTTTTTCAGATTTTCGAATGAGTTTCCAAGAAGGGACATTGGTTATGTGCATAAATAAATATTTAATAGCATATACGTTTATTTGTAGTCTTGAGAATTAAGATACTTAATTTTATCTAAAGTGAATAGGGAGAAAGACCTTAAGATTGTGCATGAGTCTCAAATGATTGAAATTTTCTTAGATTTTGTAGAGCCTCCAATTTATGAGAATCGATGTAAAAAAATAGAATGCCACTGTGTTACTAGAGAAGTAAATGATTAATTTTGGATAAGATGAAGGAGACGTGGCGGAAGCTATTAAGGCTAGATTGTTTGGTAGAGGATGAATTGGATCTACTAATTGATGAGCAATTGTTTTAAGAGATGATAAAGAATCACACCAATGGCGACTAACGATTTTCACTAATCAAAAACAAGACATGCAAGAGATCCTTGAAGATTTTGACTTAGAGCATCGGCAACTACGTTCGCCTTACAAGGGTGATACTCCAAGTTAAAATCATAGTCCTCCACATACTCCATTCGCATGTGTTGCCTTAGATTTAGATTCCGTTGAGTGATAGGGTACTTCATGCTCTTGTGATCTGAGAATATTTGGAATTTTGCTCCATACAGGTAACTCCTCCAAATCTTCAGAGCGAAGATTATAGCAGCCAACTCCAAGTCACGAGTCAGGTAGTTCTACACGTGTGGCTTCAAATGTCGAGATGCATATGCAACCACCTTGTGTTGCTGCATCAAAACACATCCAAGCCAACACTTCATGCATTAGTATAAACCACATACGAGTGTTCATCATCAGGAACTATCAGAACATGTGCACTTGTCAACTGTAGTTTTAATTTTTCGAATGCATTATGACAACGATGGTCCCATTCAAACTTCACACTGTTCCTTATGAATGTTGTCATCAACGAGGCTACTGATGAGAAATCCTTCACAAAACAGTGGTAGTAGCTTGCCAGAACAAGAAGTATGTGAATCTTCAATACATTCTTTAGAGGCTGCCATCATATAACTGCCTAAACTTCACAGGATCAACCGAAAATCCTGTACAAGAAACCACGTACCCTAGAAATTTAATTTCACACATCTAGAAGTTAACTGGTAGTCTCTCAAGGTCTGCAACCCAATCTGGAGATGCTCATGATGCTGAATTTAAGTACTTGAATACAACAAAATATTGTCTATAAAGACACGATAAGCTGATCTAAGAATGGTCTAAAAATCTTACTCATAAGACTTTGAACTCAAAGTGCCCATATCTCAATTTAAAGGTTGTCTTACGGATATCCTCTTCCTAAATTTTCATGTGATGATACCCGTACCTCAAATCTATTTTTGAGAAATATTGGAACCCACCAAGCTGGTAAAAAAGTCATTAATTCTAGGCAACAAATACTTGTCCTTTATGGTCACCCAGTTCAATTACTGGTAATCTATGCAAAGTTAAAAGGAACCATCATCTTTCTTTGCAAAGCAAACTGGAGCACCACACGACAATGTACTCTCGCGTATAAAACCTCCCTCCAAAAACTTGCGCAACTGTGTCCTAAACTCAACTAAATTTGTCAGTGTCATTCTTTAATCAAGGATCAAAACTGGAGTAGCGCTGGGGAATAGATCAATATGGAACTCGATCTCTCAGTCTTGTGACAACCCTAACAAGTCATCAGGAAATACACATGAAAACTCTCTCACAACAAAGATATCCACATCCTATCCAATGGTCTCACCCACCACATCAGCCCACCATAAGTTCCTATACGGTTCTAACCCTCAGCGGCCACCCAAACAAGTCCTGAAAATTGGATTTGTCGTCATTGCATTCGGGTCATTACAATACACAACAATCCTTCCATCTTTTTAAATAAGAGTGATATTTTTCTAATGACACTCCACTGTTGCTTTATATCTTCTCAGCCAATCCATTCCCAAAAACACATCAAACTGGGTCATCGATAAGACAACTAAGTTTGTTGAAAACTTAAAGTCGTCAATGACAACACAAATTGAGTGACACATGGAAGACACTCCATCTTGGACACCCAATGGAGTGCTTAGCACTAATAGAGATTCCATCTTCTCCACGCTTAACTCCAAAATTGACAAAAACTAGAGGAAATAAAAGAGCGTTTTGACTCAATATCGAACAACACTCGAGCAAAAGAGTGAGTGATAAGAATGATACCATCGACGACTACCTGGTCAGGCTGGTCATAGAATTCCTCATCTCCAACTATTGCATTGGCTTTACCAGACATTTTTCCTTTCCCATTGTGGTCTATCTCACGGCCACCTTTGACAAAACTAGAGCAACCTCCACTACTATGAACAATCTTTCTCCCAAACTCTCCTTATTTGAACCATAACTCTGCTAATAACCTGTAGGCCTTTGGAAGTGAAGATTGGTAGGTGATACTACTGGAATGACTGACCTCCAGCCCCAAGTCCACCTCTAGGAGTTGCTTTAACTGTACTATTGTGAAAGTAGAGAAAGACTGACGCTATGGCTGCTATTGATACTGTTGAATATGTGGGCAATTCTTCTTCATGTGCCTAAATCTCTTTCTAAAATGAAGCCAAACCAAATTTCTTTCCTTGAAGATCATTTTTTTCCCTCTGCTAACGGCTTTGGCATAGGATTCATTCTTATTTTGAATGATTTTCCTAACCATCTTACGTATGGACTTCACTTGTTTGGCTTTGCTTGCACTACTCGATTAACAATTTTTCTTGAGGGAAAATGAACGAAATCCAATGGAGTTAGTGGGTTAAATACATACACTACTTCAAAAGGCCTTCTTTGTGTGGAGTTATGCACAGTCTTATTGTATGCAAACTCAATATATGGAAGTTGTATGTCCCCATCGATTAGCCTTTTGCCCACTATACTTCTCAACAATGTACTCAAGGTTCGATTCACCACCTCAGTTTGCCCATTGGTTTGAGGATGGAAAGAGGTGCGTAACAGTAATTTGGTGCCCAATTTTTTTAAAGTGTTTTCCAAAATGAGCTCAAGAATTTAGTGTCCCTATATAAAACAATGAATTTTGGGATTCCATGCATGCACACACTTCTTTGAAGAACAAGTCAGTAATATGCCTTGAATCATTCATCTTTGAGCAAACTATAAAATGTGTCATCTTTGAAAAACTATCCATCACCACCATAATGGATTCTTGTGCTCTAATTGTATGTGGGAGTCCCAAAACAAAGTCCATGCTTACCTCAACCTATGGATGGCTAAGAACCGGTAAAGGTGAGTGGAGCCCTTGTGGAAGCACTTGAATTTTGGCCTTTTTGCACACTATGCATTTCTCAAATAACTTGTGAAGATCTTTAAGCAAATGTGGCCAATAAAAATGCTTCTTAACATCCTCATAAGTCTTCTTCTCCAAAAAAGGGCTTGCTAAACTGCCACCATGTGTCTCTTTTATCAAGAACTCTCGAAGAACTCCACTTAGGATGCATTGCTTTCCTCTCTGGATATCTGTCCATGGTATAATAACCACACTTGGCCTTCTTGGTGCATAATTCATACCAATGCTGGAATTCCTTATCCCCCTCATAGGTCTCTTTTATGCAATCAAATTCAAAGAATTTAGTACTCAATTAGATCAAGAGCACATACATTCTAGAGAGAGCATCAATCACTATGTTGGTTTCTCCTTTCTTGTACTTTATGGTATATGGATAACGTTCAAGGAAATCCACCCATTTAGAATGCCTTCTATTGAACTTCCCTTGGCTCTTGATATGCTTAAATTGTAACACCCGACATTTTCGGCCAGGTGATTTTCTGACCATTTTCATTGTCACCCTCTTATTTAACCTTTATGATTTAAATTTAATGTTAAGACAAATTTATTACAAGTTGAGTAAAACTAGGTTGGGTGGCAGTTTTGTAATTAAAATTGATGGATTGAGTATAAATAGGAAATGGAAACCTTAAATCTCATTTATTACCACTGTAGCCGACATTCCCTCTCGGCGATTTCTTCCCTCCCAAGTTCTTGCTCTCGGCTACCAGAACTTTCCTTTACCAACGGCTGGTTTCAGCCTGCTTTTCTCTGCAAATCTGCACCCGAGGTATGAAATGGACAATGTAGTCATTTATTAGTGATTAAAGTTCTGCTTTCAGCTTGGCATTTGAGTTCGGAATTTTCTTAGCAGTGGCCGAGTAGTTTAAGACCCTTTTAAGTCTGAGAGTAGAAATGTCATCCCAAATCGATTCTGAACATTTCAAAGTAACCAACTCGGATTTAATCAATGGTAAAACCTGTCCACCTAGTTTCAGATTTCAGACTGCAGTGTGTCAAACAGAGGATTCGGAGTAACCTTAGCTATTAGAGTCCTAGGACGATTTATAAATAGAACTATTAGGACCTTTGTTTTAACTACTGTAATGTACATGTTTTAGGTGAAGAAGCTTAAAGGGAAGAAGCTTGGATTGCTAAGGAATCCAGGTAAGTGAATGTATTAAGATTTCCGGCCACTAGGGCCCTACACTGCAAGGGTATTAGAAAATCATTGAGATGTCGGTCTGTTGACTATGACTAGTTATTGCCATGATATGAAGAAATTGTGTAATAAGATATTAAGTTACAGGATGTTTTGCTTGTCCTTATGGTATGATTCCTCTCTGTGAACTTCATGTTTACGTATTGAGTCTACGTTTATGACTGAGTTAAGAACATGAAAAGTAAATGTAATCATGATTAAGTGCAGGACGGGGAAAAGAGACCATGACAAGTATAGCTCGCGGATTCTCCCCCTGGTGGAGGCCGAGCTGATGACATGTATGGATCACGAATTCTCCCCCTGGTGGAGGCCGAGTTGATGACGTTTATGGCTCGCGAATTCTCCCACTGGTGGAGGCCGAGCTAGTCGTTACTATGATTGCCGCGATAGGCAAATGACTATGAACCCCTGTCTTTCTCCCTCGTCTCTTGCCTTAATACATGCCATGAAGATAATGAAAATGAACATGAATGAAGAAAGGTTTATGAACTTGTGTTCCTTAATTTGTGCACTCATGTATATCTGTCAGTATGCATTCCTTACTAAGCATTAGGCTTATAGTTGAACCTTATGGTGTAGGTGAAGAAGGTTCAGGTGAGGATACTATGTTCAAAGGGGATGCTTAAGGCTGGTTGCTGGAGGGAGCTCAAAATGACAGTGCAGGACTGGAAAGGCGATTCATGACCCCTGGTTAACGTTTTATGATTTCTATTAAGATAATGGATAAAGGTTGTAGTATTTTCTGTCTTGTGATAGGAGCTGGTTAAGATAACCTTCCAGCTGACGTCATCGGCAGATGCCGAAGGATTGTAGTTGGATGGTTTAGTCTTCCGGCTGACGTCATCGGCAGATGCCGAAGGATTGTAGTTGGATGGTTAGTCTTCCGGCTGACGTCATCGGCAGATGCCGAATGTTAGTAGATTGATGGTTTAGTCTTCCGAAGGATTGTAGTTGGATGGTTTAGTCTTCCGGCTGACGTCATCGGCAGATGCCGAAGGATTGTAGTTGGATGGTTTAGTCTTCCGGCTGACGTCATCGGCAGATGCCGAAGGATTGTAGTTGGATGGTTTAGTCTTCCGGCTGACGTCATCGGCAGATGCCGAAGGATTGTAGTTGGATGGTTTAGTCTTCCGGCTGACGTCATCGGCAGATGCCGAAGGATTGTAGTTGGATGGTTTAGTCTTCCGGCTGACGTCATCGGCAGATGCCGAAGGATTGTAGTTGGATGGTTTAGTCTTCCGGCTGACGTCATCGGCAGATGCCGAAGGATTGTAGTTGGATGGTTTAGTCTTCCGGCTGACGTCATCGGCAGATGCCGAAGGATTGTAGTTGGATGGTTTAGTCTTCCGGCTGACGTCATCGGCAGATGCCGAAGGATTGTAGTTGGATGGTTTAGTCTTCCGGCTGACGTCATCGGCAGATGCCGAAGGATTGTAGTTGGATGGTTTAGTCTTCCGGCTGACGTCATCGGCAGATGCCGAAGGATTGTAGTTGGATGGTTTAGTCTTCCGGCTGACGTCATCGGCAGATGCCGAAGGATTGTAGTTGGATGGTTTAGTCTTCCGGCTGACGTCATCGGCAGATGCCGAAGGATTGTAGTTGGATGGTTTAGTCTTCCGGCTGACGTCATCGGCAGATGCCGAAGGATTGTAGTTGGATGGTTTAGTCTTCCGGCTGACGTCATCGGCAGATGCCGAAGGATTGTAGTTGGATGGTTTAGTCTTCCGGCTGACGTCATCGGCAGATGCCGAAGGATTGTAGTTGGATGGTTTAGTCTTCCGGCTGACGTCATCGGCAGATGCCGAAGGATTGTAGTTGGATGGTTTAGTCTTCCGGCTGACGTCATCGGCAGATGCCGAAGGATTGTAGTTGGATGGTTTAGTCTTCCGGCTGACGTCATCGGCAGATGCCGAAGGATTGTAGTTGGATGGTTTAGTCTTCCGGCTGACGTCATCGGCAGATGCCGAAGGATTGTAGTTGGATGGTTTAGTCTTCCGGCTGACGTCATCGGCAGATGCCGAAGGATTGTAGTTGGATGGTTTAGTCTTCCGGCTGACGTCATCGGCAGATGCCGAAGGATTGTAGTTGGATGGTTTAGTCTTCCGGCTGACGTCATCGGCAGATGCCGAAGGATTGTAGTTGGATGGTTTAGTCTTCCGGCTGACGTCATCGGCAGATGCCGAAGGATTGTAGTTGGATGGTTTAGTCTTCCGGCTGACGTCATCGGCAGATGCCGAAGGATTGTAGTTGGATGGTTTAGTCTTCCGGCTGACGTCATCGGCAGATGCCGAAGGATTGTAGTTGGATGGTTTAGTCTTCCGGCTGACGTCATCGGCAGATGCCGAAGGATTGTAGTTGGATGGTTTAGTCTTCCGGCTGACGTCATCGGCAGATGCCGAAGGATTGTAGTTGGATGGTTTAGTCTTCCGGCTGACGTCATCGGCAGATGCCGAAGGATTGTAGTTGGATGGTTTAGTCTTCCGGCTGACGTCATCGGCAGATGCCGAAGGATTGTAGTTGGATGGTTTAGTCTTCCGGCTGACGTCATCGGCAGATGCCGAAGGATTGTAGTTGGATGGTTTAGTCTTCCGGCTGACGTCATCGGCAGATGCCGAAGGATTGTAGTTGGATGGTTTAGTCTTCCGGCTGACGTCATCGGCAGATGCCGAAGGATTGTAGTTGGATGGTTTAGTCTTCCGGCTGACGTCATCGGCAGATGCCGAAGGATTGTAGTTGGATGGTTTAGTCTTCCGGCTGACGTCATCGGCAGATGCCGAAGGATTGTAGTTGGATGGTTTAGTCTTCCGGCTGACGTCATCGGCAGATGCCGAAGGATTGTAGTTGGATGGTTTAGTCTTCCGGCTGACGTCATCGGCAGATGCCGAAGGATTGTAGTTGGATGGTTTAGTCTTCCGGCTGACGTCATCGGCAGATGCCTCCTTTTAGGCGGTGTTAAGCGAGACACGCGTAATGCACGTGATGACCGAACGATGAAATTTCTGAGGGTTGCCAACACATGCAACCCATTGCAAACCCGAGTAGAATTATGTTAAGAGGGTTGAGGGCATTTCTCCTTCGCCCGAATTTGTCAAGAAACCGATGACCGAGTCTAGTCGCTCGACTCTGTGAAAGTTTGAGGCCGACGAGGGTTAGAAGGTCGAACCGAGAGGGTTCGTCTTCCTTGATGGGTCTACGTCTCTGTTTCCAGTTTAGGAAAGAAAATAAATCAACAAAATATAATATAATATGTAGTAAGTGAATGTAAAAGTAAAGTCAAGCAACGATTAATGAAAGATTATGAACACGTGACGGCTCCTGGCCGGGGGTCGTTACAACTATGGTATCAAAGCGAAACCAGGTTCTAAAACCGATTCTGTAGACTGCCGTCCAGCACTGACTGTCACTTGAGCACACCCCAGCAACTGTAAGTATTTATGATTTCATGTATGTCATTAAGTTAAGTTATGCCTGTAATGATTTTGTCTAGGAATCCCGAGATGGTTAGAGGTCAACAGAGGGAGACCAATGAGGATAGCAATGCTATTGCTCAATTGACTGAGTTAGTCATGCGCCAATCTCACCAGATAGAACGACTGATGACAGCTAGAGAAGAACAAGGCAACTCCAGTACTAACGCAACTCATGATCATGGGGGTGAACGCTTTCACGGCTTCGACCCCCGGTGTTTAATGGGTATGTTTCCGATCCTATTCATGCTGAGGAGTGGATTCGAAAGATAGAAGACATGTTTAAGTATGCAAAGGTTGACGAAGGGGATAAGGTCACCTATGCTGTCTTTCATTTGGAGTTAAGTGCAAGGCATTGGTGGGACTCGATCCAGAACACCGCTAATGCCGAAGCTATGACCTGGGGAATGTTCAAGACTGCCTTCTTTGACAAGTACTTCAATAGGACTGTTCGGGCCAACAAGAAGAAGGAGTTCATGAATCTTCGTCAAACTGGCTCTGTGACGGATTATATATGCGAATTTGATGCCTTATCACGGTTTTCTCCCCGTATGATAGAGGATGAGGAAGACAAGATTTATCAGTTTGTTCAAGGACTGAAACCAAGTCTGTACATGAAAGTGAAGACTGCTGGGATACATAATGTACCTTATGGTGAAGTGACGGCCAAGGCCTTGGAGCTGGAGGAGGCAGAAATGACAGCATATGCACTGCGCGAACAGCCAAAGAAACTCATGAAGGACACTCAGCCGCCACCACGTCAGAACAAGGGTTGGCAGTCGCGTCAGAACAGGGGACCACAGCAACAACAGCATGGAATAAAGAGGCCCCTCAACCAGAACGATGACCAGGGAAAAGGAAAGAGACCTCTGGCACCTATATGCCCTACATGTCAGAAGAACCACCCTGGTGAGTGCAAGTTGCTTTCTGGCAGTTGTTTCAGGTGTGATAAGACCGGACACTTAGTCAGAGACTGCCCCATGCCGCCAGACCCGAACAGTGCAAGAGTAATACCAAGAGTTTACGCTATGTTGGAAGATGAGGACACAGTGCCGCATACAGTCATATCAGGTACTATCATGATCTGTGGTTTTGCTGCTTATACACTTATAGATACAGGGGCCACACACTCGTTTATATCAACCTTGTTTGTATGCAATCATAACATAGGATCATTACCAACGGAAGGGTCATATAGTGTCATGTTACCATCAGGAAAGTCCCTACATTCAGAACAGATTGTTAAGGGTGACGTTGTGTCCTTAGGGGATAAGAATCTCTATGCGGAACTAATTGTTATTGACATGAAAGGGTATGAAGTGATATTAGGGATGGATTGGTTATTTAAGCATCATGCCACAATAAGTTGTAGATCTGGAATAGTTGATTTTAGACCCCCAAATGGCAATCATTATTCTTTCCAAGCTATTCCTAAAATAAGTAAGATACCAATTATATCCTCACTAGAAGTATATTGAATGCTGAGATGTGGTTGCGAGAGCTACCTGGCTAGTGTGAAGGATGACCGGGTGAAGAATAAAATTGAGCTACAGGACATTCCTATAGTCCGGGAGTTTCCCGAGGCATTCTTAGATGATTTACCGGGTATACCACCTGATAGAGAAATAGAGTTTGTAATTGATACATACCCCGAGGCATCACCTGTATCTAAGAATCCTTACCGTATGGCACCTGTTGAGTTGAAAGAATTGAAGGTCCAACTGCAGGAATTGGTTGACAAGGGATTTATTCGCCCCAGCAGTTCTCCTTGGGATGCACCAGTCTTATTTGTAAGGAAGAAAGATGGTTCTTTTAGAATGTGCATAGACTACAGGGAACTAAATAAGTTGACCATCAAGAATAGGTACCCCTTACCGAGGATTGATGATTTGTTTGACCAATTGCAAGGAGCTAAGGTATTTTCAAAGATAGATTTACGTTCGGGTTATTACCAACTGAAGGTTAGAGAAGGGGATATACCAAAGACAGCCTTCAGAACCCGCTATGGACATTATGAATTCTTAGTCATGTCGTTTGGATTGACAAACGGCCCTGCAGCCTTCATGGATTTAATGAACCGTGTGTTTCGTGAGTATTTGGATAAGTTTGTGATTGTATTCATAGATGATATCTTGATATACTCTCGAACTGTGGCTGACCATGAAGAACATTTGAAAGTAGTTTTGACGACATTGAAGGAGCATCAACTTTATGCCAAGCTGTCTAAGTGTGAGTTTTGGTTAGATAAAGTTAATTTCCTTGGCCATGTAGTTTCTGCTAATGGCATATCTGTGGACCCGACCAAAATTCAGGCAGTAAAGGATTGGCCTCAACCTAAGAATGCCAGCGAAGTCCGTAGCTTCCTTGGATTGGCAGGCTATTACAGGAAGTTCATCAAGGGATTTTCTATGATAGCTAAACCCCTGACGAGTTTGACAAAGAAGGACATTAAGTATTCTTGGACTGAAGCCTGTGAAGACAGCTTCCAGACGTTAAAACTGAAGTTAACAACAGCCCCTGTATTGACCCTCCCAACCGAAGGAGGAAAATTTAGTGTTTACTGCGATGCGTCTAAAGTTGGTTTAGGTTGCGTTCTGATGCAAGAGGGTAAAGTTATAGCGTATGCTTCTAGGCAGCTAAAGAATTACGAGCAAAATTACCCCACTCATGATCTAAAATTAGCTGCTGTTGTTTTTGCCTTGAAGATTTGGAGACACTATTTATATGGACAGCAATGTGATGTGTTTTCTGACCATAAAAGTCTAAGGTACCTCTTCACACAGAAGGAGTTGAACATGAGACAGAGACGTTGGTTGGAATTCGTCAAGGACTACGATTTTGAGATCAAGTATCACCCCGGGAAGGCTAACTCTGTAGCTGATGCATTGAGTAGGATGTCAACAACAATGCAGCCCGTGGTTTCAACCATGTCTATACCCTTAAGAACAGAAGTTCAGAAGTTTGACTTGGAGATAGTTCCAGAGTTATCAGTCTTGCTCGCTGAGTTATCTATTCAACCATCAATTTTGAAAAAGATCAAGGATGCACAACAGAGGGATTCAGAGGAAAATATCAGCATGATGAACAAGTTGAAAGACACCACCTCCGAGTTCAGTCTCTCCAAGGATGGAATCCTGAAGTTTAGGAATCGGTGGTGCATTCCTAATGATGTGGAGTTGCGTAAGTTGATCTTGGCAGAGGCGCACTCCTCTTCCTTTTCTGTACATCCTAGCTGCACCAAGATGTACCGAGACCTGAAGTTACTGTACTGGTGGCCTAACCTAAAAAGGGATGTTGCTAAGTATGTAGAGTCCTGTTTAGTATGCCAACAAGTCAAAGCCGAGCACCAACGTCCAGGAGGTACTCTTCAGCCGTTGCCTATTCCCGAATGGAAGTGGGAACACATAGCTATGGATTTCGTTGTAGGACTACCTAAGACGACAAATGGACATGATTGTATTTGGGTTGTGGTGGATAGACTGACGAAATCAGCCCATTTCTTACCTGTAAGGACCACCTATACGATGGACCAATTTGCTGATCTTTATGTTCAGGAAATTATCAGGTTGCATGGAATCCCTGTATCCATTGTCTCTGACCGTGACCCCAGGTTTACCTCTCGATTCTGGAAAAGTTTGCAAGGCACATTAGGTACAAAGTTATCTTTCAGCACGGCTTTTCACCCACAGACCGATGGCCAATCAGAAAGGACTATTCAAATACTCGAAGATATGTTGAGAGCATGTGTACTTGACTTTCAGACAACTTGGAGTAGACATTTACCGCTAGTTGAGTTCTCCTACAATAACAGTTATCAGTCCACCATTGGTATGGCACCATATGAAGCACTGTACGGTAGGAAATGTAGGTCACCTCTTTACTGGGACGAGGTTGGTGAAACAAAACTTCTTGGACCCGATATTCTGCAGCAAATGTCAGATAAGATTGCCACTATTCGGAAAAGAATGATGACTGCACAAAGCCGGCAGAAGTGTTATGCAAATCAAAGAAGGAGGGAACTCAAGTTTGCAGTAGGAGATGAAGTATTCTTAAAGGTGTCACCATTTAAGGGAGTTTTAAGATTTGGCAAGAAGGGAAAACTTAATCCTAGATTTATTGGACCCTTCCCTGTCTTGGCAAAAGTCGGGAGTACAGCCTACAGACTGCAACTGCCTCCATCATTGGATAAAGTTCATAATGTCTTCCATGTGTCAATGTTAAGGAAGTGCATGCGTGATCCGATGCAGGTCATCCAGCCATCGGATATTAGTTTAGAGCCGACACTGGAGTATGAGGAGAAACCGATACAGATATTGGAATATGCGGTCAAGACTCTGAGAAACAAAGAGATTCCATTGGTGAAAGTTTTATGGACAAATCACGGCATTGAAGAAGCCACATGGGAAAGACAGCAAGAGATGTTGGACAATTATCCTGAGTTATTTGCTTGAGCAATTTTCGAGGACGAAAATTTTGTTTAAGGAGGGGTGGATGTAACACCCGACATTTCGGCCAGGTGATTTTCTGACCATTTTCATTGTCACCCTCTTATTTAACCTTTATGATTTAAATTTAATGTTAAGACAAATTTATTACAAGTTGAGTAAAACTAGGTTGGGTGGCAGTTTTGTAATTAAAACTGATGGATTGAGTATAAATAGGAAATGGAAACCTTAAACCTCATTTATTACCACTGTAGCCGACATTCCCTCTCGGCGATTTCTTCCCTCCCAAGTTCTTGCTCTCGGCTACCAGAACTTTCCTTTACCAACGGCTGGTTTCAGCCTGCTTTTCTCTGCAAATCTGCACCCGAGGTATGAAATGGACAATGTAGTCATTTATTAGTGATTAAAGTTCTGCTTTCAGCTCGGCATTTGAGTTCAGAATTTTCTTAGCAGTGGCCGAGTAGTTTAAGACCCTTTTAAGTCTGAGAGTAGAAATGTCATCCCAAATCGATTCTGAACATTTCAAAGTAACCAACTCGGATTTAATCAATGGTAAAACCTGTCCACCTAGTTTCAGATTTCAGACTGCAGTGTGTCAAACAGAGGATTCGGAGTAACCTTAGCTATTAGAGTCCTAGGACGATTTATGAATAGAACTATTAGGACCTTTGTTTTAACTACTGTAATGTACATGTTTTAGGTGAAGAAGCTTAAAGGGAAGAAGCTCAG
This sequence comes from Begonia masoniana, assembly GCA_022432975.1. Taxonomy (NCBI): domain Eukaryota; kingdom Viridiplantae; phylum Streptophyta; class Magnoliopsida; order Cucurbitales; family Begoniaceae; genus Begonia; species Begonia masoniana. The sequence continues at coordinate 13,706,502 of CM039510.1, forward strand.
ATTGCTAAGGAATCCAGGTAAGTGAATGTATTAAGATTTCCGTCCACTAGGGCCCTACACTGCAAGGGTATTAGGAAATCATTGAGATGTCGGTCTGTTGACTATGACTAGTTATTGCCATGATATGAAGAAATTGTGTAATAAGATATTAAGTTACAGGATGTTTTGCTTGTCCTTATGGTATGATTCCTCTCTGTGAACTTCATGTTTACGTATTGAGTCTACGTTTATGACTGAGTTAAGAACATGAAAAGTAAATGTAATCATGATTAAGTGCAGGACGGGGAAAAGAGACCATGACAAGTATAGCTCGCGGATTCTCCCCCTGGTGGAGGCCGAGCTGATGACATGTATGGCTCGCAAATTCTCCCCCTGGTGGAGGCCGAGTTGATGACGTTTATGGCTCGCGAATTCTCCCACTGGTGGAGGCCGAGCTAGTCGTTACTATGATTGCCGCGATAGGCAAATGACTATGAACCCTGTCTTTCTCCCTCGTCTCCTGCCTTAATACATGCCATGAAGATAATGAAAATGAACATGAATGAAGAAAGGTTTATGAACTTGTGTTCCTTAATTTGTGCACTCATGTATATCTGTCAGTATGCATTCCTTACTAAGCATTAGGCTTATAGTTGAACCTTATGGTGTAGGTGAAGAAGGTTCAGGTGAGGATACTATGTTCAAAGGGGATGCTTAAGGCTGGTTGTTGGAGGGAGCTCAAAATGACAGTGCAGGACTGGAAAGGCGATTCATGACCCCTGGTTAACGTTTTATGATTTCTATTAAGATAATGGATATGACAGTCTAAATAGGTTAAGGCTAATTTGGAAGGTTGAATCTTGAGATTTGTATGGTTTAATTATTGAATCTGAGGATTACTAAAAGATTGTCGTCTAAGTCTTCCGCTTTGTGTATTTGGATGAGATCATGTTTCTTACTCTTTGAGGTTTATGGTTACTAGGTTATGATTCGGGTGAGTTATGGTAAGTTCTATTGGGTGAAGATGATAAAGGTTGTAGTATTTTCTGTCTTGTGATAGGAGCTGGTTAAGATAACCTTCCGGCTGACGTCATCGGCAGATGCCGAAGGATAGTAGTTGGATGGTTTAGTCTTCCGGCTGACGTCATCGGCAGATGCCGAAGGATTGTAGTTGGATGGTTTAGTCTTCCGGTTGACATCATCGGCAGATGTCGAAGGATTGTAGTTGGATGGTTTAGTCTTCCGGCTGACGTCATCGGCAGATGCCGAAGGATTGTAGTTGGATAGTTTAGTCTTCCGGCTGACGTCATCGGCAGATGCCGAAGGATTGTAGTTGGATGGTTTAGTCTTCCGGCTGACGTCATCGGCAGATGCCGAAGGATTGTAGTTGGATGGTTTAGTCTTCCGGCTGACGTCATCGGCAGATGCCGAAGGATTGTAGTTGGATGGTTTAGTCTTCCGGCTGACGTCATCGGCAGATGCCGAAGGATTGTAGTTGGATGGTTTAGTCTTCCGGCTGACGTCATCGGCAGATGCCGAAGGATTGTAGTTGGATGGTTTAGTCTTCCGGCTGACGTCATCGGCAGATGCCGAAGGATTGTAGTTGGATGGTTTAGTCTTCCGGCTGACGTCATCGGCAGATGCCGAAGGATTGTAGTTGGATGGTTTAGTCTTCCGGCTGACGTCATCGGCAGATGCCGAAGGATTGTAGTTGGATGGTTTAGTCTTCCGGCTGACGTCATCGGCAGATGCCGAAGGATTGTAGTTGGATGGTTTAGTCTTCCGGCTGACGTCATCGGCAGATGCCGAAGGATTGTAGTTGGATGGTTTAGTCTTCCGGCTGACGTCATCGGCAGATGCCGAAGGATTGTAGTTGGATGGTTTAGTCTTCCGGCTGACGTCATCGGCAGATGCCGAAGGATTGTAGTTGGATGGTTTAGTCTTCCGGCTGACGTCATCGGCAGATGCCGAAGGATTGTAGTTGGATGGTTTAGTCTTCCGGCTGACGTCATCGGCAGATGCCGAAGGATTGTAGTTGGATGGTTTAGTCTTCCGGCTGACGTCATCGGCAGATGCCGAAGGATTGTAGTTGGATGGTTTAGTCTTCCGGCTGACGTCATCGCAGATGCCGAAGGATTGTAGTTGGATGGTTTAGTCTTCCGGCTGACGTCATCGCAGATGCCGAAGGATTGTAGTTGGATGGTTTAGTCTTCCGGCTGACGTCATCGCAGATGCCGAAGGATTGTAGTTGGATGGTTTAGTCTTCCGGCTGACGTCATCGGCAGATGCCGAAGGATTGTAGTTGGATGGTTTAGTCTTCCGGCTGACGTCATCGCAGATGCCGAAGGATTGTAGTTGGATGGTTTAGTCTTCCGGCTGACGTCATCGGCAGATGCCGAAGGATTGTAGTTGGATGGTTTAGTCTTCCGGCTGACGTCATCGCAGATGCCGAAGGATTGTAGTTGGATGGTTTAGTCTTCCGGCTGACGTCATCGGCAGATGCCGAAGGATTGTAGTTGGATGGTTTAGTCTTCCGGCTGACGTCATCGGCAGATGCCGAAGGATTGTAGTTGGATGGTTTAGTCTTCCGGCTGACGTCATCGGCAGATGCCGAAGGATTGTAGTTGGATGGTTTAGTCTTCCGGCTGACGTCATCGGCAGATGCCGAAGGATTGTAGTTGGATGGTTTAGTCTTCCGGCTGACGTCATCGGCAGATGCCGAAGGATTGTAGTTGGATGGTTTAGTCTTCCGGCTGACGTCATCGGCAGATGCCGAAGGATTGTAGTTGGATGGTTTAGTCTTCCGGCTGACGTCATCGGCAGATGCCGAAGGATTGTAGTTGGATGGTTTAGTCTTCCGGCTGACGTCATCGGCAGATGCCGAAGGATTGTAGTTGGATGGTTTAGTCTTCCGGCTGACGTCATCGCAGATGCCGAAGGATTGTAGTTGGATGGTTTAGTCTTCCGGCTGACGTCATCGCAGATGCCGAAGGATTGTAGTTGGATGGTTTAGTCTTCCGGCTGACGTCATCGGCAGATGCCGAAGGATTGTAGTTGGATGGTTTAGTCTTCCGGCTGACGTCATCGCAGATGCCGAAGGATTGTAGTTGGATGGTTTAGTCTTCCGGCTGACGTCATCGCAGATGCCGAAGGATTGTAGTTGGATGGTTTAGTCTTCCGGCTGACGTCATCGGCAGATGCCGAAGGATTGTAGTTGGATGGTTTAGTCTTCCGGCTGACGTCATCGGCAGATGCCGAAGGATTGTAGTTGGATGGTTTAGTCTTCCGGCTGACGTCATCGGCAGATGCCGAAGGATTGTAGTTGGATGGTTTAGTCTTCCGGCTGACGTCATCGGCAGATGCCGAAGGATTGTAGTTGGATGGTTTAGTCTTCCGGCTGACGTCATCGGCAGATGCCGAAGGATTGTAGTTGGATGGTTTAGTCTTCCGGCTGACGTCATCGCAGATGCCGAAGGATTGTAGTTGGATGGTTTAGTCTTCCGGCTGACGTCATCGGCAGATGCCGAAGGATTGTAGTTGGATGGTTTAGTCTTCCGGCTGACGTCATCGGCAGATGCCGAAGGATTGTAGTTGGATGGTTTAGTCTTCCGGCTGACGTCATCGGCAGATGCCGAAGGATTGTAGTTGGATGGTTTAGTCTTCCGGCTGACGTCATCGGCAGATGCCGAAGGATTGTAGTTGGATGGTTTAGTCTTCCGGCTGACGTCATCGGCAGATGCCGAAGGATTGTAGTTGGATGGTTTAGTCTTCCGGCTGACGTCATCGGCAGATGCCGAAGGATTGTAGTTGGATGGTTTAGTCTTCCGGCTGACGTCATCGGCAGATGCCGAAGGATTGTAGTTGGATGGTTTAGTCTTCCGGCTGACGTCATCGGCAGATGCCGAAGGATTGTAGTTGGATGGTTTAGTCTTCCGGCTGACGTCATCGGCAGATGCCGAAGGATTGTAGTTGGATGGTTTAGTCTTCCGGCTGACGTCATCGGCAGATGCCGAAGGATTGTAGTTGGATGGTTTAGTCTTCCGGCTGACGTCATCGGCAGATGCCGAAGGATTGTAGTTGGATGGTTTAGTCTTCCGGCTGACGTCATCGCAGATGCCGAAGGATTGTAGTTGGATGGTTTAGTCTTCCGGCTGACGTCATCGCAGATGCCGAAGGATTGTAGTTGGATGGTTTAGTCTTCCGGCTGACGTCATCGGCAGATGCCGAAGGATTGTAGTTGGATGGTTTAGTCTTCCGGCTGACGTCATCGGCAGATGCCGAAGGATTGTAGTTGGATGGTTTAGTCTTCCGGCTGACGTCATCGGCAGATGCCGAAGGATTGTAGTTGGATGGTTTAGTCTTCCGGCTGACGTCATCGCAGATGCCGAAGGATTGTAGTTGGATGGTTTAGTCTTCCGGCTGACGTCATCGGCAGATGCCGAAGGATTGTAGTTGGATGGTTTAGTCTTCCGGCTGACGTCATCGCAGATGCCGAAGGATTGTAGTTGGATGGTTTAGTCTTCCGGCTGACGTCATCGGCAGATGCCGAAGGATTGTAGTTGGATGGTTTAGTCTTCCGGCTGACGTCATCGGCAGATGCCGAAGGATTGTAGTTGGATGGTTTAGTCTTCCGGCTGACGTCATCGCAGATGCCGAAGGATTGTAGTTGGATGGTTTAGTCTTCCGGCTGACGTCATCGGCAGATGCCGAAGGATTGTAGTTGGATGGTTTAGTCTTCCGGCTGACGTCATCGGCAGATGCCGAAGGATTGTAGTTGGATGGTTTAGTCTTCCGGCTGACGTCATCGCAGATGCCGAAGGATTGTAGTTGGATGGTTTAGTCTTCCGGCTGACGTCATCGGCAGATGCCGAAGGATTGTAGTTGGATAAAGCTTCTCTTCAATCAACTCTAAACTTTATTGAAAAGCATGAGTCAAATGAAACTTCTTTTCTTTCTTTATGCATTCGGTCATAAGTGCCACAATTGAGCTAAAATCCCGAATAAAGCTCCAGTAAAATGATTGTAAACCATGGAAGCTTCTCACTTTCGAAACTCCTCTTGGAGTCGGCCAATCTCCAATGACCTCGATCTTGGATTCATCTACTTCCATGCCATGCTTAGTGATGATGAAACCAAGGAAGTGAATCATCTATTGAATAAATGAACACTTTTTAAAATTGTATATAACTTTGCTTTTGAAGGGTATCAAATAGGAATCTAAGAAGTTCCAAATGTAAGGAAAGACCCAAGCTATATACCAAAATATTATCAAAGTGTACTACTATGAATTTTCCCAAGAAATATTTAAGAACAAAGTGCATAGGCCTTATGAAAGTATTAGGGGCATTTGAAAGGCCAAAAGACATCACTAACCATTCAAAAAGTTCTTACTTGATCTTGAAGGCTATCTTCCATTCATCTCATGCTTTCATCCTTATTTGGTGGCAGCCACTCTTTAACTCAATCTTTGAAAAAATAGAAACAGCACTAAGTTCATCCAACATATCTTCTAAGTCTAGGAATGAAGAACCTATACTTGATGGTTATCTGAGTGATGACTCGTCTATCAACATACATCCTCATAGTCCCATCTTTCTTTGGAACTACTAGTGTAGATACGACACAAAGACTCATGGACTGTCGAATGTAACCCTTATAATGGAGCTCTTGGACTTTTTTATTTAGCTCATTTTCTTCTTCCAAATTCATTCTATAGGATGGTCGGTTTGGAAGCACCACTCCGACTTGTAGATCAATTTGGTGCTCCACTCCTCTAAGTGGTGGAAGCCCTAGAGGAACCTCCTATGGAAACACATCTTGATATTGATCCAAAAGTAGTTGGACTACCTTTAGAATATCTCTCAACTCTTCCAACCTTTATTGAAACATCAAAAGGACTATAGGTTCTCCACTAAAGAGGGACTTCTTCAACTCATTCTTAGATGTGAAAAGAGTGGACTTGCCCATTCCTTCCTTCATTAACTTATCATCTTGAGCCGCTTGTTCTAACCTAAGTGGAGCTTATTTGATAACCTTCCCTCAAAACATAAAAGAATAATAGTTGGAGTATCCATCATGAGAGACCCTTATATCATATTGCCATGGTTTTCCCAACAAAAGGTGGCTTGCAATCATCGGTACCACATCATAAAGGATCTTGTCCACATATTTTGTAATTGAAAGTGAATGCTGACTTACTTAGAGACTTTGATATTTTCTCTATGGTTCAACCATTTAAATTTGTAAAGGTTAAGATGTAAATTCGTTTCAAAACCTAGCTTCTCTACTAGGTCACGGGAAGCAACATTGATGTAACTTCCTATCAATGATTAGAAAACAAACTTTCTCCTTGATCAAGCAACGACAATGGAAAATGTTCATCCTTTGGCATTGTTCATTGCGGACTTGGGATGTAATACTCTTCAAATGATTATCAAAAGTGGTCCTAGAGAACATGGAAAACTTCTTCTTGTGTTTCATTCTCCTCACTAGATTGCTCGCCATTCTCATCTTTACTTTGAACGTCATTAGTTCCCTCTCTAAGAAGCATCACATGCTTGTTGGAGCATTAGAAAGCAATATGCCCCAAACCGAGGCACTTGAAGCACTTAATCTCTCTTATCCATGGTCTAGTGGTATCTTCCATCACTTTATTTTCTTTTATTCCCTTAGTGGGCCAACCCTTCATGCTTGAGGTCTCCTCCTCCACTTCTGCTTGATTTTTGTATGCAATAAGAGATTTTGGTGGGAATCGAGCACTTGTCTCCTTGTCTTTTGATATGCCATGGAGGAGGGCTTTCACACAAACCCGAGCCATGAAGTTTACTAACATTTTTTTTTTTTTTTTTTTTTTTTTTTTTTTTTTTTTTTTTTTTTTTTTTTTTTTTTTTTTTTTTTTTTTTTTTTTTTTTTTTTTTTTTTTTTTTTTTTTTTTTTTTTTTTTTTTTTTTTTTTTTTTTTTTTTTTTTTTTTTTTTTTTTTTTTTTTTTTTTTTTTTTTTTTTTTTTTTTTTTTTTTTTTTTTTTTTTTTTTTTTTTTTTTTTTTTTTTTTTTTTTTTTTTTTTTTTTTTTTTTTTTTTTTTTTTTTTTTTTTTTTTTTTTTTTTTTTTTTTTTTTTTTTTTTTTTTTTTTTTTTTTTTTTTTTTTTTTTTTTTTTTTTTTTTTTTTTTTTTTTTTTTTTTTTTTTTTTTTTTTTTTTTTTTTTTTTTTTTTTTTTTTTTTTTTTTTTTTTTTTTTTTTTTTTTTTTTTTTTTTTTTTTTTTTTTTTTTTTTTTTTTTTTTTTTTTTTTTTTTTTTTTTTTTTTTTTTTTTTTTTTTTTTTTTTTTTTTTTTTTTTTTTTTTTTTTTTTTTTTTTTTTTTTTTTTTTTTTTTTTTTTTTTTTTTTTTTTTTTTTTTTTTTTTTTTTTTTTTTTTTTTTTTTTTTTTTTTTTTTTTTTTTTTTTTTTTTTTTTTTTTTTTTTTTTTTTTTTTTTTTTTTTTTTTTTTTTTTTTTTTTTTTTTTTTTTTTTTTTTTTTTTTTTTTTTTTTTTTTTTTTTTTTTTTTTTTTTTTTTTTTTTTTTTTTTTTTTTTTTTTTTTTTTTTTTTTTTTTTTTTTTTTTTTTTTTTTTTTTTTTTTTTTTTTTTTTTTTTTTTTTTTTTTTTTTTTTTTTTTTTTTTTTTTTTTTTTTTTTTTTTTTTTTTTTTTTTTTTTTTTTTTTTTTTTTTTTTTTTTTTTTTTTTTTTTTTTTTTTTTTTTTTTTTTTTTTTTTTTTTTTTTTTTTTTTTTTTTTTTTTTTTTTTTTTTTTTTTTTTTTTTTTTTTTTTTTTTTTTTTTTTTTTTTTTTTTTTTTTTTTTTTTTTTTTTTTTTTTTTTTTTTTTTTTTTTTTTTTTTTTTTTTTTTTTTTTTTTTTTAGAGAAGCCAAACATTTTGGTTAATGGAGCATTGGCACGGCTTCCATCTACCCAATATGTATCACTACTCATGAGCTCAACTAAGGCCTCCTTTCTCTTTGAATATTTAAAGCCCAAGTCCATTGAAGACAAGTCAAGAGAGATGACTATTATTTCAATGCCATGTCCAAGGTATAAAGGAATGTCAAATCTTTTGAATTCTTAGGGCGAATAACTTGGCAACCGAGCCACTCTCACCTTGGCCACAACACCCTCACATGGAGGAAGCATTGCATGGACAAAGACAAATGGAATCAATCAATGGTTGTATGATATTTTGAGAGTACTAAAGTATTTAAAAATAACCTTAATGTAACATGTATTAGAAAAGACTTACTTTTTTGTTTGAGAAGTCAAATTACACAAAAGGGGTAATTTTAGAAACTCGGCCTCTAGCTTAGCCAATTACCCCCTCTCCCCTATATTGTTTGCATGACATTTAATGCCTCCTTTTCAGTGATAACCCTAACTCTCTCATGGTGGTATTTAAACTACCCTTAGGGTTTATAATCCTCAATTTATATGGAATAAAAATCATGAGAAGTCTTCTTCTTTTCAAACTTGAATTTCCCTTCAAATGACCGCCTTTCCTTGGTAAGTAATATCCAAGTGTTTAGTGTGTGTTGTTTTGGATTCAACCTTTGTGAGTGTTAGTGGACTCCTTTTTTCTAAATCCCTTCTCCATTCTCTTCCTTTAGAGGTGGAATACCTAGCAAGAGTTTAGATAGCTCATATCACAACAAGTTGGAGAGTTCATCTTCAAAGAGAGCCAAAGAAACTAAGAGAGTGCAACCATAGCACTTTCTAGACCAACAAACTCTTCTGTAACCATAACTTTTCATCCCCATCGATTCAGCACTTGATTTTTAAAGCGTATTTCCGTCACATCTAGAGTAAGATCTCGTCCAAATTTTAGCTTCATTAGTTCTATATTGAGAGAGTTGTGCATATTGGAAGATCACCAATTTCTCAGCCAAAACTATTTTCATAGCCGAGCCATTTTTGTGCATTTTATCTGCCACCCCCATTTTGTGGAACATTACCTTTTCTCTTACTTTTTTTTCAACCTTCATAGCAAACTGAATGACAATCCATTGACTCAAAAGGTTGGAACTCTACTACATCTCCAATTTCTCTATTCAATTTTTTGATAAATCTTGCAATGGTTTGTTGTTCCGCTTCTCCAATCCACTTCTAATTTTTAGAGTCTTAAATTCGGTCAAATACTCTTCAACCGAGGATGCCCCTTGTCTTGGGTTTTGAATTTGTAAAAATAATTCTTGCTTGTAGTGGCTTTGCGCAAATCTTTTTGTCATCAAGGTCTTCATAACTTTCCAAGTCACAACATCTTCTTCTCCATCTGTAACGCCCCCGAACCCACCCCGGCTCAGTGCACTACTTTTCTAGCCAACCCCGCGTTTAAAACATCGTTTAAAATAATTTTCGTAAACTTTACGACTCGTTTTTTTTTTTTTTTTTTTTTTTTTTTTTTTTTTTTTTTTTTTTTTTTTTTTTTTTTTTTTTTTTTTTTTTTTTTTTTTTTTTTTTTTTTTTTTTTTTTTTTTTTTTTTTTTTTTTTTTTTTTTTTTTTTTTTTTTTTTTTTTTTTTTTTTTTTTTTTTTTTTTTTTTTTTTTTTTTTTTTTTTTTTTTTTTTTTTTTTTTTTTTTTTTTTTTTTTTTTTTTTTTTTTTTTTTTTTTTTTTTTTTTTTTTTTTTTTTTTTTTTTTTTTTTTTTTTTTTTTTTTTTTTTTTTTTTTTTTTTTTTTTTTTTTTTTTTTTTTTTTTTTTTTTTTTTTTTTTTTTTTTTTTTTTTTTTTTTTTTTTTTTTTTTTTTTTTTTTTTTTTTTTTTTTTTTTTTTTTTTTTTTTTTTTTTTTTTTTTTTTTTTTTTTTTTTTTTTTTTTTTTTTTTTTTTTTTTTTTTTTTTTTTTTTTTTTTTTTTTTTTTTTTTTTTTTTTTTTTTTTTTTTTTTTTTTTTTTTTTTTTTTTTTTTTTTTTTTTTTTTTTTTTTTTTTTTTTTTTTTTTTTTTTTTTTTTTTTTTTTTTTTTTTTTTTTTTTTTTTTTTTTTTTTTTTTTTTTTTTTTTTTTTTTTTTTTTTTTTTTTTTTTTTTTTTTTTTTTTTTTTTTTTTTTTTTTTTTTTTTTTTTTTTTTTTTTTTTTTTTTTTTTTTTTTTTTTTTTTTTTTTTTTTTTTTTTTTTTTTTTTTTTTTTTTTTTTTTTTTTTTTTTTTTTTTTTTTTTTTTTTTTTTTTTTTTTTTTTTTTTTTTTTTTTTTTTTTTTTTTTTTTTTTTTTTTTTTTTTTTTTTTTTTTTTTTTTTTTTTTTTTTTTTTTTTTTTTTTTTTTTTTTTTTTTTTTTTTTTTTTTTTTTTTTTTTTTTTTTTTTTTTTTTTTTTTTTTTTTTTTTTTTTTTTTTTTTTTTTTTTTTTTTTTTTTTTTTTTTTTTTTTTTTTTTTTTTTTTTTTTTTTTTTTTTTTTTTTTTTTTTTTTTTTTTTTTTTTTTTTTTTTTTTTTTTTTTTTTTTTTTTTTTTTTTTTTTTTTTTTTTTTTTTTTTTTTTTTTTTTTTTTTTTTTTTTTTTTTTTTTTTTTTTTTTTTTTTTTTTTTTTTTTTTTTTTTTTTTTTTTTTTTTTTTTTTTTTTTTTTTTTTTTTTTTTTTTTTTTTTTTTTTTTTTTTTTTTTTTTTTTTTTTTTTTTTTTTTTTTTTTTTTTTTTTTTTTTTTTTTTTTTTTTTTTTTTTTTTTTTTTTTTTTTTTTTTTTTTTTTTTTTTTTTTTTTTTTTTTTTTTTTTTTTTTTTTTTTTTTTTTTTTTTTTTTTTTTTTTTTTTTTTTTTTTTTTTTTTTTTTTTTTTTTTTTTTTTTTTTTTTTTTTTTTTTTTTTTTTTTTTTTTTTTTTTTTTTTTTTTTTTTTTTTTTTTTTTTTTTTTTTTTTTTTTTTTTTTTTTTTTTTTTTTTTTTTTTTTTTTTTTTTTTTTTTTTTTTTTTTTTTTTTTTTTTTTTTTTTTTTTTTAAATTCAATATGGACGGCATAACGCCTAAATCCTTTAAAACCAAAACCTGCAATATAAAACCCGAGATATATTTTAAATTCCCAAAATACCACCACCATTACTCAACAACCCAACGACTCGAAATCTTTAAAAATTCATTACGAAAACCTTTATAAAACAACGTGCCAACAAGTATCAAATCTCCCAATCACCAACCAGATCATCAAAATACCAAATAACCATCACTCACAACTCCCCGAAGACCATGATCGAGACGCCCCGACAACTGCCTCACCGGCATGCCCTGTACATCACCACTGCGCTCCAATCCTAGCTTTCCTTAGGCCCTCACCTGTACTCCCGTCTACACCTACACCACGGAACACAACACATAAGCCTAATGCTTAGTAAGTAGGGAATAATGCATACGACAAACATAATGCCACACAACCCCTAACACATGAAGTTTCTACTCGCTCAGTTGCTCTTGTTTTCGTTTTTCTTTCGGTGTTCATTCACAGAACGATACTCATCACACATGCTAACATCGCACCTTAACGCGACTAGGCAACTCACATGGAGTCCCTCGCAGGTGTCCAACTCACACAGAGTCCCTTGCAAGTGCTACCCTAACGCGACTGGGCAAACTCCACTGGAGTCCCAGTCGCAGGTGTCACTCTAACGCGACTGAGCGACTCTACAAAAAGTCCTCGCAGGTACCCACCCTAACGCGACGTAGACACTCCCTGGAGTTACCCGCAGGTGCTACCCTAACGCGAATGGGCAACTCAACTATAGTCCCTCGCAGGTATCACCTTAACGCGACGTGACAACTCCCATGGAGTTACCCGCAGGTGCTACCCTAACGCGATTGGGCAACTCAACTATAGTCCCTCGCAGGTACCACCTTAACGCGACGTGACAACTCCCATGGAGTTACCTGCAGGTGCTACCTTAACGCGACTGGGCGACTCTGACACAAACCACCTTACGATTCAACTCACACCATCCCTTACGGTTCAAGCTCACCATGCAAAACCATGCTTAAAACTCGTTTCTCGTAGTTTGAAAACCGTGATGCGTGTCACACAATTACTCAACACAAAACTAAACAAAACAACCAAACAAGCAAACACCATTCCCTACCGTTCCATGGTGTAGGCCCGAAGGCAAACCACACACATCCACTACTTACCTGACGTCTCGGTATGTGTTCGCTCACTTCGTCCAACCGAATTTCACGCTCGATCACCTAAAATCACGAAAACTCAACTTAGTAATTTACTAACGAACTCGAAAGACATTCTTAACTAAAACTACCACACAATTCATTCTCCAAAACACAAAACCCGAATTGTGCACAATTTTGACCGTCAAACTTCAAACGGTCGTAACTCCCTCGTTTTTCAACAGATTTCGACGTGCCACCCCAATCTGTAAACCTCTACACGTCTACTATCCATTGAAGCACTCAAATCAACCATCCAAACACCATGGACAATCAGAAAACCTCAACAGATTCGGCCAACTTTCTCTCCAAAATCGATTTTCACACCCTTTCATCAATTTCTAATCAAACTCCTTAACCAACCTAAACTACCCTAACTAAAACTTAAACTCTCAAATATATGAAGAAAGCACAGCAAAAACATAAAATTTCGTAGCTCCATTTCTAGGGTTTCCAAACCCTAACACAACTACACAAAAACTCCTCCAAATCACTAAAAACCCATCCTAAGTTGCATCAAACATAAAACCCACTTAAAATCTTACCTTAATCCTTGAAAAATCTATGAAAAAGGAGGAGGAGGGAGGCGCCAACCTTGCTGGTTCGTGGAGGGGAAGAAAGGAGAAGAATATGACTTCAATTTTTTCAATTTTGACATTTTAATCAACTAAACTTTCACCTTTTTGTTTTTACCACAAACTTCCTTAAAATTTAAATTCAACCCTCACTTTTCACTCATCCATTCAACGCCAAAAACTTCCCACATCACTCATTTATTACATGTAAATTTACTTTGAATTTTCAACAACTAACTCCTATTGGTCCATTTGTTCATTGACTTTTCAAAGTGTTCGGTTTGAATTTTCAACTTCTCCATTCACTTTAATTCCAACGTGAACCACTCTTTTAATCCCTTATTTTACATTCAATTTTCATCACAAACTCTTCTTCCTATTTACACTTCAATGAATAACATCAACTTGTATAATTTAAATCTATACTTAGCATAATCTAGGCTACGCACGTAATAGGAAATTTTCGGGTGTTACACCATCATAGCTTCTTTGAGCTTTTAAAATATCCAACCACAAAATAGCATAACCCAAAAGTTCCAACGACACCAATTGTAACTTCATCTTTTTCAAAGTAGTGATAACAATCAAATACCTTGCCTACCTTTTCTATCTAATCCAAGATTTCATTACTATGACAAGAACCTTTGAATGGAGGAAGGAATACCTTAACATATCTCATTTCATCACTAGGGCCATACCTAGGCCGTAGGCTAACAAGTTCTTCTTTCTCAGATTCTTCCTCTTCAATGTTCTAACTTTGGGGGTTCTTTTCCTTAGATTTTTGAGCCTCCTCCTGGCGTTTGATTGGGTCTTACATGTTGTTCTATCAAGTGTTGGTGAAGATAATCAAACATGCATGTAATTTCATCAAGCTACCCTTGCACACTAGACTAACTTTCCTTCAACGATGGTGTCGCAGGTACTTGAGTAGTTGTGTCACGGTTTTGAGTAACATTTGCTCCGCTCCTTGTTATCATTTTGGCACAAAAGAACACCAAAATATAGTATGAAACAAGCACAAAAAAATAGAGTTATGATACTAAATGACGTGCTTTCTAAAACATGATGGCACAAGCTTGCAAATAGCTTGGCTAGAAGGAAAGTCTTGACCTCGCAAAGGGTTGACTTCCAACAGGTATAACTTGAGTTGAACAACGTATTAGGAGCTGAGTTTTTGGCATCTTCACTCCCTAGGAGTGAGAAGAGGATCCTCTACAACTCTTGCAAAAATTCAATGGGATGAGAAAATGGTGCTTGATGGAAGGCTCACTGCTCGGCTTAAAATAAGGCAGTTTTCAAAATAATGTTTAAACCAACTTTGCAGATGAGGTAACTTCAAGGATGGACTTGAGAGATTCTAGGACCTTGCTATAGATTTCCACTCCACAAGTGATGTGCCATGAAATCCATCAAACCACCATCAACAATGATTGTGATGACCCGGATGTGTACGTATGAGTACGACTACGGGAAAAATCTCGGGTTGCGAGGTGGATCCCGAACTCAAGTATAGGCGAATCCTAGGTCGTAAAGAGGGGGTCGTCACAATCCCACATTGCTTGGGAAAGTATATAAAAATAAAACATATGTAAGGATACCCTCCCAAGTTAGTAAGACGCGTTTTGGAGCACAATTGGCAACGGATCTCATAAGAACTCCAAAGTTAAAAGTGCTTCGGTGAGAGTAGTACCAGGTTGGGTGACCGATTGGGAAGTCCTTGCCAAACAAAGTCGTGAGGAGAAGATATTGAGCTACAGCCTAATCCCCAGAGCGGACAATATCTTACTGGGAAAATGGATCGTTACAAATGGTATTAGAGCCTATACCCAACCGAAAAATGTGGCCAATGGGGATGTTGGGCCCCTGAGGGGGGGTGATTGTGATGACTTGGATGTGTACGTATGAGTACAACTGCGGGAAAAACCTTGAGTTACGGGGTGGATCCCGGACTCGAGTATAAGCGAATCCCGGGTCGTAAAGAGTGGGTCGTCACAATCCCACATCGCTTGGGGAAATATATGGAAATGAAACATATATAAGGAAACCCTCCCAAGTTAGTAAGACGCATTTTGGAGCACAATTGGCAACGGATCCCATAAGAACTCTGAAGTTAAAAGTGCTTCGGTGAGAGTAGTACTAGGTTGGGTGACCGACTGGGAAGTCCTTGCCAAACAAAGCCGTGAGATATTGAACTATGGCCCAATCCCCAGAGCGTACAATATCTTACTAGAAAAAGGGGTCGTTACAATGGATGTTTTCTAACATTATTATGAGTGTTCATTTTATAGGTGTTTCATTCTTTCATAGCTTGGAGGAAGAGCCAAATGCTAGAGATAAAGAGAAGTCAATGCATACAATTTGTTGGCTTAGTATCTCGACAACTAAATCGTTATCACATTTCATTCAATCATCCACCCATGGAGAAGATGAAGCAATAGTCGTGACATGGACAAAGAAAATAAGGTTGAAGGCTCTCCCATCATGGACAAATGAAATCTAGATAGCGGTCATTCTAGACACATGATGAAAGATAGTCCAAAGTCTACCTTCATCTTCAAAAAGGAAAGGCACATTACTTTTAAAGATAATCAAAAAATGTGTCAAACGCTATTATTAAAAACATCTTATTAGTTAATAGTTGAAGCGTAACTTATTTAATATTTGTCAATTATGCAATAAAGCTTGTAAAGCTTTTTTTTTTTTCAAAAGTATGCATGAGAATGCTTGTCAAAAAATCTTGTTTACTGAAAATATTTATACTATTGATTTTAATAATTTATGTAGGTTCGATAAGAAATTCTTTGTAGTTAATCTTTCTTGTAATGATAAATGGACTTAACATAGGAGATTGAGTAATGCATATATCGATACTATGCTCTAGAAATAATCTAGTTAGGGGAATACCTAAAATCCATTTTGAGAAAGAAAGTTTATAATGCTTGTTAGATGGATAAGCAAATTAAGAGGTAATATTTTAGTAATAATTGTGTGAGAGACCCTCGGCTAAGTTAAGTCAAAAGGTTGTCAATTTAAAAAGATGAAATGTTATGTTTTAATGATTAGAGTAAATATATGATGTTGATTATTCATTAGGACATTAATAGTGGATTGTGACACCTGAACAATTTGACTCAATGTACTAAGTTGATGACACCTCATGAGTTTACCTTTGTCGTACACTTAACCAAGTCTAGAGCTGATTCATTTTCATTTTATGCTAAGAGACCCACGACTTGTTGCTTCTTCTCTCAACTCTCTGAATTATAAGCTTGAGTTTGTCTTTTAGATGTAAGTAAATCTTGATGTTTGGTTGTATATGGGTTGGAATGAAAAGATAAATTAGACAATTTTCTATATTGTTATGTATGGTAGCACGAGGTCAACGAAATTTGGGTTTCATGTATAACTTTTCTATTTAAAATGTATATGATGATGTTTTAAGAGCATGCTTGGGGTTACAGAGAGAAGGATTTGTCATTTTGATCATGTTTATAAACATAATATCTAGTTTGGTCAAAATTGGAAAAACTAAAAAGTTTCGGATTTGAAATTTATAGCCTATTTTAATTATTTTAAAATGGTTAAATTGTTCTATTATGTTTTAATAGACATGCTAAGGATCTATAGGATTTTCAATCAAAGCATTTGGATATATACAATATGAATTATAAAATTTTTGGAAGTTGAGGAAAAACAATGAAGTGTAATATGGGTTTTGATTCGAAGATGGTTTGGTTCAATGTATTATATCTTAAGCATATGTTGCTATATACCCAAACTGATTTTATATGATGACATACATTATCGTTGGGGACTATAGGTTCTAGAATGGTTGGAATTTAATAAGTATAATAGAAGTTATGTATGTTTTAAATTATGTGCGTATGATTTAGTGCAAATGGTGGGATTTGATGTGTTTAGGTTTATCGACTCTAAGTTATAATTAAATAGACTATAGCAACTTGTGCTAAGACTCCAAAGTAAGTAATGTAGGCTAATGGTAGGATTTGATGTGTTTAAGTTGGTTAGTAAAAGTAGATAAAGACCACAACTTTTATATTCTCAACATCTACCTTATAAAAAAAAAACATCAAGGAACACTCTTGAGAGTTTGTATAATCTTACTGAAGATATTCACCAACGAATTAATGAGAATATTATACGAAAAAAATGAATAGAGAACTATACTCACAAAAGTTTACAATTAGGAAACACAATTGCAAGTAAAAGAAACAAGCAAGAATGGGGCGCTCAAGAGCACAATCTTTGCCTCGGCAAGGAAAATAAATTTAATCAAAAGAGTCTAATTGCATTAATGACTTGGTGGTGTTATACTGTAACGCCCCCGAACCCGCCTCGGCTCGGTGCGCTACTTTGCTAAGCTAACCCGCGTTTAAAACAGTGTTTAAAAAAAGTGACACAACAAAATTTAAAACTAAATCCCTCGAATCTCTCTTATGTCATACCTACCTGCCTAGACTCCCTAATTCCCTTACTCCTTAACCTTTAAGCACCACGGCGTCCTTCCCAAAAATTTCGGCAAAGTAACGCCTGAAAATGGCGCCCCCAAAATGCTAGGTACCTGCAAATGAATCAAGTCCCAACCAGTCCAGAATACTCCTAACCAGCTAACCAATCTACGAAATCTTCAATAATTAATCAAAATGAAGAAAACTCACAATACAGGGTAACACATCACTCAGAACTATGACTATAACAACAATTACACATAGCTGTCAAAACATCTACCAAAATAGAAAACCAAATATACACAAACTAACCACCAAATATCCAATCCCAACCACCACACACGCCCAAGAATCAGGTCGAAGCGCCCCGACAAATGGCCTGCACCGGCGAGCTCTGTGGATCTCCGACTGCCCCTAGTCCTGTTCCTCGCTCTCAAGCTCACCTGTAAATGCTCCGTCACCTACACCACAAAACACACACACACACATACACGTAAGCTTACGCTTAGCAAGTAGGGATAACAAATGCAGTATAAAACCCATGCACTATGCACAACAACACTCACACACAACCCTAACACATCAACGCAACAACACTCAACACGACGACTATCATGCCAAACAATGCAACACAACACCCCAATGCAACTCAACAAACCGACTCAACACAACACGACAACACGACCAAACAATGCTAGTTGCCCCACCCAAAAGGATGCCTTAGTTGCCCGCATCAAAGTGCCTTAGTTGCCCGCACCCAAAAAGGATGCCTTACTCTTTAACTGACTACCATGCTAACCATGCAACACAACCCAACAATGCAACGCAACAACACGACATCTACACTTACTTCTGCTTAACATCGAAGCATCCCGGAACCTTCTGCTTAACATCGAAGCATCCCGGAACCTTCTGCTTAACATCGAAGCATCCCGGAACCTTCTGCTTAACATCGAAGCATCCCGGAACCTTCTGCTTAACATCGAAGCATCCCGGAACCTTCTGCTTAACATCGAAGCATCCCGGAACCTTCTGCTTAACATCGAAGCATCCCGGAACCTTCTGCTTAACATCGAAGCATCCCGGAACCTTCTGCTTAACATCGAAGCATCCCGGAACCTTCTGCTTAACATCGAAGCATCCCGGAACCTTCTGCTTAACATCGAAGCATCCCGGAACCTTCTGCTTAACATCGAAGCATCCCGGAACCTTCTGCTTAACATCGAAGCATCCCGGAACCTTCTGCTTAACATCGAAGCATCCCGGAACCTTCTGCTTAACATCGAAGCATCACGGAACCTTCTGCTTAACATCGAAGCATCCCGCAACCTTCTGCTTAACATCGAAGCGTTCACGGAATCTTCTGCTTAACATCGAAGCATCCCGAACCTTCTGCTTAACATCGAAGCATCCCGAACCTTCTGCTTAACATCGAAGCGTTCACGGAATCTTCTGCTTAACATCGAAGCGTTCACGGAATCTTCTGCTTAACATCGAAGCATCCCGAACCTTCTGCTTAACATCGAAGCATCCCGGAACCTTCTGCTTACATCGAAGCGTTCACGGAACCTTCTGCTTAACATCGAAGCGTTCACGGAACCTTCTGCTTAACATCGAAGCGTTCACGGAACCTTCTGCTTAACATCGAAGCGTTCACGGAATCTTCTGCTTAACATCGAAGCATCCCGAACCTTCTGCTTAACATCGAAGCGTTCACGGAATCTTCTGCTTAACATCGAAGCATCCCGAACCTTCTGCTTAACATCGAAGCATCCCGAACCTTCTGCTTAACATCGAAGCATCCCGAACCTTCTGCTTAACATCGAAGCGTTCACGGAACCTTCTGCTTAACATCGAAGCGTTCACGGAACCTTCTGCTTACATCGAAGCGTTCACGGAACCTTCTGCTTAACATCGAAGCATCCCGGAACCTTCTGCTTAACATCGAAGCATCCCGAACCTTCTGCTTAACATCGAAGCGTTCACGGAACCTTCTGCTTAACATCGAAGCATCCCGAACCTTCTGCTTAACATCGAAGCGTTCACGGAACCTTCTGCTTAACATCGAAGCGTTCACGGAATCTTCTGCTTAACATCGAAGCATCCCGAACCTTCTGCTTAACATCGAAGCATCCCGAACCTTCTGCTTAACATCGAAGCATCCCGAACCTTCTGCTTAACATCGAAGCATCCCGAACCTTCTGCTTAACATCGAAGCATCCCGGAACCTTCTGCTTAACATCGAAGCATCCCGGAACCTTCTGCTTAACATCGAAGCATCCCGAACCTTCTGCTTAACATCGAAGCATCCCGAACCTTCTGCTTAACATCGAAGCGTTCACGGAATCTTCTGCTTAACATCGAAGCGTTCACGGAACCTTCTGCTTAACATCGAAGCATCCCGAACCTTCTGCTTAACATCGAAGCGTTCACGGAACCTTCTGCTTAACATCGAAGCGTTCACGGAATCTTCTGCTTAACATCGAAGCATCCCGGAACCTTCTGCTTAACATCGAAGCATCCCGAACCTTCTGCTTAACATCGAAGCATCCCGAACCTTCTGCTTAACATCGAAGCGTTCACGGAACCTTCTGCTTAACATCGAAGCATCCCGAACCTTCTGCTTAACATCGAAGCATCCCGAACCTTCTGCTTAACATCGAAGCATCCCGGAACCTTCTGCTTAACATCGAAGCATCCCGAACCTTCTGCTTAACATCGAAGCGTTCACGGAATCTTCTGCTTAACATCGAAGCGTTCACGGAATCTTCTGCTTAACATCGAAGCGTTCACGGAACCTTCTGCTTAACATCGAAGCGTTCACGGAACCTTCTGCTTAACATCGAAGCCCGATTTTTATACAAATTACCGACGTCCAACTTTAAACGGTCATAACTTTCTCGTTTTTCAGCAGAATTTGACGTGCCACCCCAACTCGGAAACCTCTACACGTCTACATCCATTGAAATGCTTAATTAACAAATACACAACTTAGCCAACTCGAATTCCCTAAAAACTAGAATCGGTCCTTTGATGCACAATTCGGTTTTTGTGTAACTTCCATCAAATCTTCAATTAAAACACTTAATTAAACCTAAACTAACACATTTAACAATTAAACTAACCAATTTTGGAGGAAAACACCCATTTGCAACCAAAATTCGGAATCCCTAACCTAGGGTTTTCCAACATTCTTAAATCCAACTAAAACTCTCAAAACCACTCTCCAAACTTCATCTAAAGCTATGCAAAGTCCAAAACCCAATGATTTTACCTTGAAATAGCCTTGAAAGATTGAAGAAAGAGGGAGGCAAGAATCGGCTATGGAGGAATGGGAGAGAAGTCGATGAAGAAGAAGAAAAGTGAATGAAAAACCACCTTTTTATCTTTTTAATTCATTTATTTACTAACCATGTATTTAATAACCATGTAAATTTACCACAAAGCCCTCCCCTTTACTCCCTTAATCCAACGCCAAACACACCCCTAAAGCACCACTTTTCATCCACTTTAACATTCATTTTAATTTTTCTAACTAAAATCTTATTGGTTGAAAGAATTTTGACTTTTCAAACCTCCATTGTTTGAATTGTCAACACCCTTCCCTTTGCATGACTCACTTCTCCTTCTAACACCTTTTAACACTACCCTCTCATACAACCTAGGACTACGCACGTAATAGGAAATTCTCGGGTGTTACATATACAAAAAATAAACAAAGTTCTAGTAGGAAAAGGAAAACTAGAAAATAATAAAAAATAGAATAATTCAGTTAGATCCGAAACTAATCTAAGAATAACTAATTTTTTTAAAGGAAATGATAAGATAAAAAATGCTTCTTCAAGATATGGTTGTTGCATGGTAAAATTTTTCTATATCCTTAGATCACGCCAAATCTTGATACTTGCAAATATTGGAAACCCAATGGCACGACTTTGGGTTGAATTCTAGTAGCCCAGCTACCTCCTCTTCTATCTTCCATGCTTGGATCTTTACTTATCTATCATATTTGAGACTTTATCAAACTCGTCTTGAAAGTTAATTTTTGAAAAATAACATGCTAGATAATGGTAAGAAATTTGTCGACTTTGAGATCTAGTGGTGATTCATCGTGGCACATCATTCTCTCTAGGTGGGAGATGATTTGTCCTCAAGTCCTATGATTTAGAATCCTCCTTGAAGTCATTTTCAAAATAAGGTCTTGGAAGTTAAATGTATAGGAGACACCATACTCGGTTGGTAACTTCAAGTTATTAGCATTATCATTTATCTTTTCTATAATTTTGAAAGGACCTTCGGCCCTAAGCATGAATTTGAACTTCCATGTTCATTCTATAAGCTAGTTTATTTGGTAGACCAACTCTTGGTAAAAGACTTGATGCTGGATCCCTCATTTAGGTGGAAGGTCGTGAGGTAATTCTCCTAGAAAAACGTACTCAAACTTAGTGATAAGTGAACTAAGCACATTTGGTATTTTCCCCAATTCTTTAGCCTGTCTCAAAATAACGTTAAGATAATAGGACCAACAATTAGTAATGACTTTTTGAGATCTCCTTTTGTAATGAAAAAAGATTTTTTTTCTTTTTCCTTTCTTTATTTTCAGATCCTTAGCAATTTGATTCAGCCGGAGGGCAGCTAGCTTGATGGTCTTTACACCATGTTGAATAGAATAAAAATTTGTAAATTCGTCGTGGATGACTTTTCCATCAAATTGTCAAGGGTGGCATATCAACATATGGTTCGCAGGTTACTTTATCATGGTAATCACCAATAGAGAAAAAAATACTTACCTGTTTTGTAACTTTGATGTCTTGACAATAATTGAGCCACTTTAGTTGGTTCGGGATAAGTTGATTTTTAGTTTCGAGTTATAGTTTTTCCACCAACTCCAATGAAGCTATGATGGTGCAACTTCTACCATCAATGATTAAAGAGCACACCTTTTTTTCTATTAAATACCGACTATGAAAAATATTATCCATTTGGCATAGTTTGTTTTCATGGCTAATGGTAGACAGGGCCTTGCGAATCACCATTAATAAAGGACGTTCTTGTGCATGAAATACTTCTTCTTGAGGTTCCTCTATGTACTCCTTGGGTTGTACTATATCATCTTCCCTCTCTATTGCATTGTCTCCTTTTTGTACTACCATCACATGATTGTTAGGGCATTGAGAAGCAATGTGCCCTCAACTGAACACTTGAAACACTTGATGTCTCTAGATCTAGGTTGTGAAGGTATCATTAATTGATCTCTTTCCCTCTAGCACTTTGTTAGTTTTGATTTTGATTGGTGCTTTTTTTCTCTTCGATTTTAACTTAGAGAGTTGGAAGTTGAGGATGATCTCAGGTTAGAACAAAACGAATACGGCTTAAGCCTTTTATGTTGCTTAAGTTTTAACTCCAACTGTATGACCTCCTCCATGGTGTGATAGGGTTGTAGTTCAACCACGTTTTCTATATCTCCCTTTAGCCCCCTAATGAAACGTGCAATAGCTTGTTCCTCTGGTTCTTCAAGGCAACTCATTATTTTGAGTGTCTTAAATTTGGTTACATAAGCCTCCGTCGAAAAAGATCTTACTTTAAGCTTTAAATTTGTAGAAACAACTCTTGTTTATAATGAGTTTGTACAAATTGGTTCCATATCAAATTTTTCATCTTTCTCCATGAGTGAACTTCATCTTCACCTTGCTGCCTTCTTCTAATCTTTAGATTCTCTCGTGATATGTCTCTGAGGTCTATTACTCGATTCCAAACAAATGTTCAAGCTTTATCTAACCTACTTACTAACAAGTTTAATTCTTTTGCAGGTGATGATAATTTTGATGATATTTTTGAAGACTTAGATTGTGAGCTTAGTACAAAAGATATGAAGCAACCCTTGCATGTGCTAACTTGGGAATCAAGGTTGGAAGATCAAGAAGTGGGAATTTGTTTTCCCTAAAATCATATTTTAACCAAACACTTTAGTTTTTATGTTTTTGGCAAACATTAGCCTTATTTGTATTTTGTTGGCAAACAATGGCCATTATGTAATTTTATTAATTGCATGCAACATTAAACATTATGATTTGATGTATGCTAAGTTAGATGATGGTATGGAGTTCGTTCAATACACATTTGCATGGCTTGCATGCAAGGATCGTGCGGCCAAAGAAGAACTGCTCTTTTTGAGCGCCAAAATAGAGTGGGGACCATTACTTCTTTTGTCCGATCACTTTGCTGCCAAATGAAGATGCTATGTTGGAGTTTACCTTCTTAAAGAATGCCTTGGATTGATGACATGACAGCTCTTAGCCATTGGATCAAATTGCACACATTCATCTCGACCATGCGAGTGATGTTGAAGCCAATTCTTCCAAGTGATTGGCTGAAGCCTCCAACGGCTCTTTGGAGCCTCTTTTTCAGCCAAACCCTCCAGCCATCCTTAGGTCTATATAAGCATGGTTATTGGTGTTTGTAAAAGGTTGTTGATGAATGAAATAGCTGCTGTTTGCTTAAAGAAAACCAAGACGGTTTGAAAATCGAAGGTAAGCATCGGTGTGTTTTCACCTGAGAGGAGTTGCACCTCCATTACCTCCAAAATCAAGGTTGCTTGAAGGTTCTTATTTTTCATCATTCTCTCCCCTCTTTCAAGAGTTAGAAACTAGAAGAAGGTGGCCAACTGTTTCCCAAAGGTTGCTTTTTCTTTCCTTGGAAAGAAAAACAAGTCGAGAGCTTCAAAATATTGCTCATCGACTAACCTTAGGTTTTCTTGCATAACTTCACTTCCACAACTTATTTTGATCTGAAAATTTAAAGTGTTTCATTTCACTCATAAGATAAGCACCTAAAAATTCAAGTGATTTGGACTTCATTTGCCTATAGAACTTTTGACTTATTGTAAGGTAACCTTGGCTTGACCGAGTACTAATCTATTTTGTGGGTTAAAACGAGCCTTTTTGCAGGCCCTTGGTGTGTCATTTGGTATCAGAGCTAAGACAGCTTACATTGTGTGCTAGTAATCATATTGGTTTGCTTTTTCATTCATGTTTACATAGCTGCATCTTAATACTCATTTCAGGTTATCAATTACTTTATTTTATGCCATGAATCGATCTGTTTTGTGTTGTTTTTTTTTTGCATGTGTGTTGAGTGTTATCTTTCTAGCACATTTTTGTTAACTTGTTAAGATCTGAACCTGAAAGTTTGACATCTAAATCTTGCTTTAAAACTTACTGTTTTTAGTGCTTAAAGTGTTTAACTTTCCGTTTTGCATAAAACTGAGAAGTATGAAATGAACTTGAAAATTTACTAAGTGTTAGTGTGTTTTCTTTCACCATTTTATTTGCTATTATCTTATGAAAGTAAAGGATTAAAAGTATTAGCTTTTGCATCAAAGCTTGGTCATTATTCTTCTAAAAATCTGAAATCAAAAGTTATAACGACCCCTTATCCCAGCAAGATATTGTCCGCTCTGGGGATTGGGCTTGTAACACCCGAGAATTTTCCTATAACGTGCGTAGTCTTAGGTTAGACGTGTTAGGAGAATTGAATTAGTCAAATGTTGTGCATTGAAGTAAAAGAGAAAAGAGAAGTGAAGTAGTTGACAATTCAAACCAAATCAAGTTGAAAAGTCAAATTAATTTAATCAATAGAAATTTTTGTAGAAAAGTCAAAGAAGATTTAAATGAAATAAATAAGTGGAAAGTGGTGTCTTCCACGCGGGGAAATCAAAGGAAGACAAGGGTGGGTTTAATGGTAATTTTAAAGTATATAATTGTTTATAAATTAAAAGAAAGTGAAAGAAAGAAATGCAAAAAGGTCTTCTTCTTCCCTTGCCTTCACGATTTCTCCTTGGCAGCCATTGAAGCCCTTCAAAGCTTCATTCCATCAAGGTTCTTCAAGGTTTTTAAGGTAAAATTATGTGGGATTTAAGTTGTATACAAATTAGGGTTAGTTTGTAGGGTTTTTATGTGTTTTTGGTGGAGATTGTGTAGGGTTTGAAAACCCTAAATGATGAAGTCCGAAAATGGAGTTTAAGGGTTGGTTTTCTTTCCAAATTTGATGATTTGGTTGTTGAATGAATTGGTTTAGGTGGTTTGTGGAGAGAAATGGAAGATTGGAAGTAAGTTTGGAAAATCGGGTTTTTTTAGTTAAGGTGGCCGATTCTGTTGGCTGGATTTTCGAATTGGCTAAGTGTGTTGTTTGGTTATTTTGAGTGTTTCAATGGATAGTAGACGTGTAGAGGTTTCCGAATTGGGGTGGCACGTCGAAATCCGTTGAAAAACGAGAGAGTTATGACCGTTTGAAGTTTGACAGTCAAGTTTGGGTAAAAATTGGGTTTAAGTGTTTAAGTGTGAGATTGGTTGATTATTGGTTAGTTTTAGGGTGAAAAGTGAGTGTTAGTTTGGTTAGTTGATTTATTTAGAAGCCATTAGTTTGTTACTAAGTAAATGTTCCTTAATGTTTAGGTAATCGAGCGTGTAGTTCGGTGGAACGAAGTGACGAAACGTTTTTAGAGCAACCAAGTAAGTAGTGGTTGTTATCCTTTTTGCCTTCGGGCCTACACCATAGAACGGTAAGTAATGATTATTTGTTTTTGCTTAGTGATGTGTTGTTGTTTTGTCGTGTTATGTTGCATTGTTTGGATATGTTGTGTCGTGTTGTGTTGTTGAGTGGCATTGTTGTGTTGAGTTGCATTGTTGTGTTGAGTTGCATTGGTTGGCATGGTAGTCGGTTGAAGAAGGCACCTTTCGGTGTGGGCAATAAGGCACTTCGATGCGGGCAACTAAGGCACTTCGGTGCAGGCAATAAGGCACTTCGGTGCGGGAAACTAAGGCACTTCGGTGCGGGCAATAAGGCATTTCGGTGCGGGCAACTAAGGCACTTTGGTGCGGGCAGTTGTCGGGGCGTCTCGACCATGGTCTTCGGGATGTATGTGAAACTTGTATTTTGATGGTTTAGTTTAAATTTCAGATTGTGGTGGATCTTGTGTAGTGTTGTTTAGGATTGGATTTTAGTGTCCGTTTGGTTAGATTTTGTTTTGGTGTATATAGTACTGGTTGATTCTGGCTTGGATTGATCTAAATTGTGTTTTAAATATATTGTTTTCAGGTTTTGGATTTCAAAACTTTTAGCCATCATATTGCCGTTTTTTTTAAGTCAATAATGTCGGGTTTGTTGGCTATTTTTTTATTCGTTTTAAGTCGGTTTTCTAAAATTTTTACGAGACTTGAAGATTTAGGTGTCGGGAGTGTGTGGTTAAAATTTTAGAAATTTTGGAGGTATTTAGCTTGGGAAAAAGTGGAGGAAAAGTGGTGGAGGTCGGGGCGATCGGGGAGGCGATCTGGCGGGCGATCGATCGCGATCGCCAACCTCTCTGGCACTGTAGCACCAGAGAGGGTGGCGATCGATCGCCATTGGTAAAAAAAAAATTTAGTTTTTTTTAAATTTTTCCTATTTCTAGCTTGTTTTATCCCGATATTTTCTGGCATATTTTAAATGCATTTTGGGGCCGCTTCCCAACAAATATCAAGGGTTCGTAAAACCCAAAAACCGAGTCATATTTTAAATGCCGTTTTAACACAGGTTGAGTTAGCAAAGTAGTGCACCGAGCCGAGGTGAATTCGGGGGCGTTACAGGGCCGTAGCCCAATATCCTCCCATCACGGCTTTGTTTGGCGAGGACTTCCCAATCTGTCACCCAACCTGGTACTACTATCGCCGAAGCACTTTTAACTTCGGAGTTCTTATGGGATCCGTTGTCAATTGTGTTCCAAAACGCGTCTTGCTACCTTGGGAGGGTTTCCTTACATATGTTTCATTTTCACATACTTCCCCAAGCGATGTAGGATTGTGACGACTCCCTTTTTACGACCCGTCACCTTCTGATTCGCCCGCGCAGACGTACCGCCATCCGGGTTCCGGTTCATGCAGCTATCGTACAAATACTTACACGTCCGGGTCATCATAATCACCCCCCCTCGGGACCCAACGTCCTTGTTGGCCACATTTCAGATTGGGTACAGGCTCTGATACCATCCCAGCAAGATATTGTCCGCTCTGGGGATTGGGCCGTAACCCAATATCCTCCCCTCACGGCTTTGTTTGGCGAGGACTTTCCAGTCGGTCACCCAACCTGGTACTACTCTCGCCGAAGCACTTTTAACTTCTGAGTTTTAATGGGATCCGTTGTCAATTGTGCTCCAAAACGCGTCTTACTTTCTTGGGAGGGTCTCTTTACATATGTTTCATTTCCACATACTTCCCCAAGCGATGTGGGATTGTGACGACTCCCTTTTCTACGACCGAACCCTTCGGCCCAAGTCCAACCCGGGATCCGTGGAGTTTTAACCCAACATGTCACCTTTCGGCCCAAGTCCTACTCGAGATTCATGGAGCACTGGGTGGTTCCTCCTCATACGTGTCCATTTAGGTCATCACAAAAGTAACATGAAAACTCTTTTGTGATATTTTGACCTTAGCTGCGATTAGCTTTATATTTTGTCCTCTATTTGCTGTTTTTCATTGATGAAGCATGCATACTATACCATCTAGACTTGGGGTAAAGTATTAGTAACCTGAAGCATATGTTGTTTGTTGCTTAAAAGTGGATTGGAATTTGAACACTTGCTGTTTTTGGTGAAGCCAAAAAGTAAAAGCATTAAAACCTAGAAGTAACTACCACTTTTGGATTGTTTGTGTTTTCTATCACATGTTTGCATGTTTTCGAAAGTTTAAGGCTATATTGTCATTTTAATTTATTAACTTGCTGTTTTTATAATTAGCTTAGTTTAGTTTTTTTTTAAAGGTAAGTAACTTGATCATTATTTTAAGGATTAGAGGATTAAAACCGAGGATTAGTTACCCATAATTAATCAAGAATCCATTCCTAAAACTTAGGTTAGTAACATGAAGACTAGAAGTAGAATCATCCTTTAACCAAACCAAAACTTATGTCAAGAACCGAATCGGGGCAATGAGATACCTCAAGCCGAGACTCACACCCCTCAAGAGGGAGAGTCTGGCTTACAAGGACAACTTAATGATTTAACGGGAGATGTTAGTAACCTAGACCAACAACTTATGGACATGAGCCTTCACTTAAAATTTGTTATGGAAAAGATTGGACAAGACAACTCTAGAGTATCCTCTCAAGAGACCACACATAGGGAGATAACCGACAACCATAGGAGAACCAAGCGCTCTAGAAGGAGGTTTCGAGACCAAGAACCATCCGAAGATGATGAAAGGAATGAAAATCCAAGGAGAAGATTCCAAAACTATGACTACTTTGACGAGGATGAGTGGACCTTAGATGAAGAAGAAAATTTTAGTCCAAACCGTTGAAGAGATATTGAGGACCTTAGGAGTGTTAGGTTGTATGTTCCCACATTCAATGGAACGTGTGATGGAGACACATTCCTTAAGTGTCTTGACAAAGTTGAAAAGGTTTTTGAATATCACGAATACTCCGACAAAGTTAAGATCCAACTAGTGTCAGTCGAATTATAGGGACATGCCGCACTTTGGTGGGCTAACATAAAGTTCCAAAGGCAAAAGATTGGAGATAACTCCATCATCATGTGGAGAGTTATGAGATCACTCATGAAGAAAAGATTTGTGCCTAGTCAGTACAAACAAGAACTATACCTATAAGTACAAAACTTCAAACAAGGAACTCAATCGGTCGAGGAGTACCTCATAGACTTTGAAACCCTAAGAATTCGCAAGGAAATGGAAGAACCTGAGGAACATGTTATTGCAAGATTTATACGTGGTTTGAACCGAGAGATTAGAGATACCGTAGAGTTACACCCTTTAGAGTCTCTGGACGCAGTGGTACAAATGGCTCTAAAAGTTGAGAGACAAATTAAGAGAAAGAGTAAAGCCAATTATACCCCTAAGTTCACCCCCAAGTTTACCCCTAAGCCATCAGAGACCAACACCTTACTAAGGTTGAAGGAAAGAAACCTTTATATCCCAACTGGCCTCCTAAAGAATCAAATAGTAAGACCATAATTCCTAAAGAATCAGGTGGTAAAGCTGTAGGAACAAGTGCTAATGGAATGAGAGCACGAGAAATTAAGTGCTACAAGTGTCTCGCTATGGGTCATTTCCAAACCGATGTGTGATGATTATCAAGGAGACACAAGAGAATTTGAGAGTGAGGACGAACAAGAAGAAGAAGAGGAAGTAAGTGAAGAGGAGAATGACTCTGAAGACGAAGTTGTTCATGCTCCAGAAGGACCTTTACTAATGGTCAGAAGACGAGTCCTCATATCAAAGAACACAGAGGAAGATTGCCAACGTGAAAACATATTTCACAGTCGTTGTCTAGTCAAGGACCAATTATGTTTAGTAATCATTGACAGAGGAAGCTGTGTTAATATAGCCATTAAGGAAATGGTTACCAAATTAGGACTAGAGAATAGTACACATCCCCACCCTTATAAACTTTGATGGTTAGACAATAGGGATGATGTCAAGGTGACAAAACAAGTGACTGTCAATTTTGCCTTACGTAAGTACAAGGACTCTGTCCTTTGTGATGTAGTGCCCATGATTGCAAGCCACTTACTCTTATGCTGACTATGGCAATATGATCGTAAAGTGACTCATGATGGTTGTACAAACTACTACTCTTTGAAGTTCGGTGGTAAAACATTTAAGTTAGCACCTTTGACACCTGAACAAAGAGCAAAAGATGATGAAGTTAGGAAGGAAGAGAAAAATACAGCAAATCTCTTCATGACCAAGAAGGAGCTAGAAGCATCGGTGCTTAAGGGAGAACCTTTTATTATGGTATTATTTTGAGATAGGATTTTGGAACTAGGAGTTATACCTATTCCTGTACAAAACTTACTCAAGCAGTTCCAAGATGTTTTTCCTGAAGAGTTACCTCAAGAATTACCACCCTTGCGAGGGATAAAGCATCAAATAAATCTACAACCCAGGGCTGTGCTACCAAATCGACCAGCATATAGGAAGAACCCCGAAGAGACCAAGAAACTACAAGACCAAGTGCACGAGTTATTGGACAAGAGTTATATAAGAGAATCAATGAGCCCATATGTCGTGCCATCATTGTTAGTTCCAAAGAATGATGAAACTATGAGAATGTGTATAGATAGCCGAGCCATTAACCAAATCACGGTTAAGTATAGATTTCTCATTTCTAGGCTTGATGACATGTTGGATGAGCTCAGTGGAGCATCAATTTTCTCAAAAGTGGACATCAAAAGTGGTTATCACCAAATAAGGATGAAAGAAGGTGACGAGTGGAAGACAACCTTCAAGACCAAGTATGGGCTGTTTGAATAAATGGTCATGCCATTCGGGCTATCAAATGCCCCTAGTACATTCATGTGTTTAATGCACCATGTACTTGAAGAATTCCTAGGAAAATTCATTGTCGTCTACTTCGATGACATATTAGTGTACAATTTGGACCTTCCGTAACATCTTAACCACCTTAGTATCATTTTTAAAACCCTTAGGAAAACCAAGTTATTTGGTAACTTAAGCAAGTGCTCATTTGTACAAGACAATGTGTATTTTCTAGAGTTTATCATTTCCAATGATGGAATGGAAACAGATAAGGATAAGATCAAGGCCATTAAGGATTGACCTATCCCTAGTGGAATATCAGAAGTCCGTAGCTTCCATGGATTAGCCTCATTTTATCGGGGGTTTATAAAGGATTTCAAGTCAATAGTTGCACCACTCACTGACTGCACCAAAAAAGGAAAAGAATTTGTATGGACTCCAACTTATCAAAAAGCTTTGAGTTGATTAAGAACAAGTTATGTCATTCACCTGTGCTAGCACTTCCAGATTTTAGTAAGGTGTTTGAGATACAGAATGATGCCTCTGGAATTGGCATTGAAGCCCTTCTCATGCAAGATGGTATGATGATTGCATATTTTAGTGAAAAACTCAAAGGAGCAGTGCTAAATTATTCGACGTACGATAAAGAATTTTATGCTATCATACGAGCACTAAAACATTGACAACATTACCTCTTGTTGAAAGATTTTGCTATGAACACTGACCACCAAGCATTAACACACCTCAAGAGTCAACATAAACTAAACAAGAGACATGCAAAATGGGTGGAATTTTTGGATAGATTTCCTAACACCATCAAGTACCTTAAAGGAGAAAACAATGTAGTTGCCAATGCACTATCTAGGAAACACGTTCTTATAACTGAATTGGGAACTAGATTCTTTGGGTTCTAATGGATCAAACAAAGTTTTGAATTACCAAATGACTAGATAAAGTCGAATGAGATTACTGTATTATGGACGGTTACCTATTAAAAGGGAACAAGTTATGCATTCCCAATGGAAGTTTAAGAAAGTGCCTCGTGAAGGAAGCTCATAGTGGAGATTTAGCCAGCCATTTCAGGGAGAAGAAAACCCACGATATGCTTAAGGGTCATTTCTTCTGGCCCCATATGATGAGTGATGTGCACCGAGTGGTAGAAAAATGTGTAATATGTAAGAAGGCTAAGAGTAGCATCCTGCCACAAGGTTTATATTTGCCATTACCCATACCCACTAACCCTTGGGTCAAAGTCAGCATGGATTTTATTCTAGGATTACCGTGGACCGCTAGAAGCAAGGATTCTATATTGGTAGTCTTAGACCAATTTTCTAAGATGACACACTTCATTGCTTGTGCCAAGACTAATGATTCTATCCATATAGCTAATTTGTTATTTAAGGAGATTGTTCGACTGCATGATATACCACATTCTATAGTGTCAGATAGAGACACTAAGTTTTTAAGTGCTTTTTGGACAACATTATAGAAGAAGATATAAACCTAGCTATACTTTAGCACATCCTTCCATCAACAAACTAACGGACAAACAGAAGTGGTTAACATGACCTTAGGTACCCTTTTAAGGAGTATTGTGGGAAATAAATTATCAGACTGAGATATACTTTTTTCAGAATTAGAATTTGCCTACGACCAGAGTGTTCATTCCACTACTCAACAGACACCCTTCGAAGTCGTATATGGATTTAACCTATCTAGACCACTAGACCTTGTGCCACTACCTATTAAGGATTTAGTGAACCCAATAGGAGCCAACAAAACGGCACAAATTAAGAAACGACATGAAACAGTGCGTAAGGCTATCCAGAAGAAAAATGAAAGCTACGCTAGACAAGCGAACAAAGGTCGTAAGGAGGTTATATTTAATGAATGTGATTTAGTTTTGTTACACTTGCGTAAGGAAAGATTTCCAGCCAAAAGGAGATCCAAGCTACTACCAAGAGCCGATGGGACATTTAAGGTGTTAGAAAGAATAAACAACAATGTTTATAAGTTAGAGTTGACAGACGATTATGGAGTATCGGCCACTTTTACCGTCTAGGATCCATCACCCTATGTAGGCGATGCAAAAGATATCGAGGAGGTTGAATTAAAAGATTTGAGTTCAAATCCTCAATCACTTGGGGAGAATGATATGCCTCAGAGGTCCATTACTCCATCCCAAACAAAGACTCAAACTTTATCTAACACATTTACTAACATGTTTAATTTTTTTGCTGGTGATGATATTTTTGAAGACTTGGATTGGGAGCTTAGTATAAAAGACAAGGAGCAACCCTCGCATATGCTCACTTGGGAATCAAGATTGAAATATCAAGAAGAGGGAATTTGTCTTCCCTAAAATCATATTGTAACCAAACAATTTAGTTTTTATGTTTTTGGCAAACATTAGCCTTATTTGTATTTTGTTGGCAAACATTGGCCTTTATGTAATTTTATTAATTGCATGCATCATTAGGCATTAGGACGATATGTATGCTAGGTTAGATGATGGTTTAAAGTTTGTTCAATACACATTTGCATGGCTTGCATACAAGGACTGCGCAGCTAAAGAAGAACTGACCCTTTTGAGCACCAAAATAGAGTGGGAACCATTGCTCCTTTTGGCCGATCACTTTGCTGCCCAATGAAGATCCTATGTTGGAGTTTTCCTTATTGAAGAATGCATTGGATTGATGACATGACAGCCCTTAGCTATTGGATCAAATTGCACTCATTCATCTCAACCATCCAAGTGAACTTGAAGCCAATTTGTCCAAGTGATTGGCCGAAGCTTCCAACGGCACTTTGGAGCCTCTTTTTCAACTAAACCCTCCAGCCATCCTTAGGTCTATATAAGCATGGTTATTGGTGTTTGTAAAAGGTTGTTGATGAATGAAATAACTGCTGTTTGCTTAAAGAAAACCAAGACGGTTTGAAAATCGAAGGTAAGCCTCGGTGTGTTTTCACCCGAGAGGATTTGCGCCTCCACCTCCAAGATCAAGGTTGCTTGAAGCTTCTTATTTTCCATCCTTCTCTCAACTCTTTCAAGAGTTGGCAACCAGAAGAAGGTGGCCAACCGTTTCCCAAAAGTTGCTTTTTCTTTCCTTGGAAAGAAAAGCAAGTCGAGAGCTTCAAAATATTGCTTATTGGCCAACCTCGAGTTTTCTTGCATAACTTTACTTCCACAACTTATTTTGATTTGAAAATTTAAAGTGTTTCATTTGACTCATAAGATAAGTGGCCCTAAAATTTCAAATGATTTGGACTTCATTTGCCTATATAACTTTTGGCTTACTAATCTATTTTGTGGGTTAGAACGCGCCTTTTTGCAGGCCCTTGGCGTGTCATCCCGTCACAAACTGGCATATCCCATGAGTTCTAAGGAAGCTAGTTGTATTTTGGTCTGTTCTATGGTAACAATCAAACACCATCTCTACTTTCTCTTCCCAATCCAAATATTCATTCTCATTATAAGATCCTTTAAAAGATGGAATGGAGAACTTCAAGTGTCACTACTCATAATAATTTTGTTGTTGATTTCTCATATTAGAAGGTTAATCGACATTAGACACATAGGTCTCCCCTTCCTCGGCTAAGGCAACATAGTTACATCTTACTCCTCTAACACCCCCATGACGCCTTGGTCTACGATCTCGTGGAGCTCGGATGTTTTGGTTGAAAAGGTACTGCATTAGTCGTGACAAATTCTAGATGGCACCTCAGATTTCATCAAGTTGTTCTTGGACTTGTGGATCAGCCATCCCCACAAGAGGTTGAATTGATGGTGTCGTTTATGCCTCATTCACATCAAGGTTTTGAGAACTATACTCACAAAAGTTTACAATTCGGAAACGCAATTGCAGGTAAAAGAAACAAGCAAGTGTAGGGCGCTCAAGAGCACAATCTTTTCCTCGGCAATAATTTTTTTTTATCAAAAGAGTCAAATTGCATTGATGCCTTGGTTGTGTTTAAATACACAAATTAAACATAGTTCTACTAGTAAAAGAAAAAGGAAAACTAGAAAATAATAGAATAATTCGGTTAGATCCAAAACTAATCTAAGTATAACTAATTTTTTTAAAAGAAAGATAACATAAAAAATGCTTTTTGAAGATATGTTTGTTGCATGGTTAAAATCTTCTAGATCCTTGGATCACGCTAGATCTTAATGCTTGCAAATATTGGAAATCCAACACCACAACTTTGGATTGAATTTGCATGGCTCATCTGCTTCCTCTTCTATCTTCCATGTGAGAACATGTTTGTGTCTTTCCTTATCTATCTTGTTTGGGTCTTTATCCAACCCGACTTGAAAGTTAATGTCTAAAAAATAAAATGTTAGATAATTGTTAGAAATTTGTCAGCTTTGAGATCTAGTGGTAATTCCTCGTGACACATCAATATTTGTTGATAATATGTCACAATACATATTATGATATTGCCTAAGAATATGTTGTAATAGTTGTGGTGATAATAGTTGATAATATGTTGTGATATATGTTATAGTATTAGTTGATGACATGTTGTGATAGATGTAATGATATTAGTGTATGACAAGTTGTAATAAATGTGATGCTTGAAATTATTGAAGGAACATATAAATATCTATGATGCTATATGTAATCATATTAGTGTATGGTAGGTTGTAATATATGTGATGCTTGAAACTATTGAAGTAACTTATGAATGTCTAGTGAGCGCTACTTTTAATGTAACTGACCTCTCTCCTTTCTATGTAGGTCCAGATTCGAGGACGAATCCTTTTCAAGAGAGGGCGAATGATGTGAGCAAGGTGGCATTGAAGAAGAATTGGTCCAAGAAGAATACTTAATGGAATTGAAAATACCAAATGAACCTCTCACTAGAGCTCGGGCCAAGAAGCTTCAAGAAGAAGTCCAAAATAACTTATTTCAAAAACCTAGACCACTAGAAGAAATGAGCTTTAAAGTTATTAATGTGTTACAAATACAAATGGAGTTTGATTAGGCCCAAATGATCACAAATTCAGCAAAGTAGGCTCTAGAAAGTGCAATTTCGAAGTGACATCCACTAGGCATTTAATATTGGCATAGCGAAGGCCAAAGGGTATTTTGATGGTTTCCAAAGAAGGCTGAACCTAGATCATATTAGCAGCAAAATTCTTTCTCATGTTTTCAAGGCTATTTAATGCCTATTCTAGACTATTCTTGTAAGCCTATAAATACTTGGGAGTTCTTCATTGTAAGACACACTAGAATGAGAATTATCTTGTGAGAATTTCCTCCAAACTGTTCTTTTGTAGAACTTGCGGAAATTTCAAGTGCAACCACTTGATTTCCAACCCTTATAATATTGGTTTCTTACTCTTCCATAGCAACAAGGTCAATATTCCTTTCTTGATACTATTGGTTTCAGGTTGTCATATAACCACGGGGTCATTAGTCACTAAACTTTGAAACTTTTGTTGGGCGATCCTGAAGTTGATTCCATCTATTGACGTTGGGTCTCACAACAAGTTTGTTGAGGTTTGCATCAGCTTCTAAGTCTAAATAACTTGTGTGGTATCTTCCAATTGACAAAATGCTTTGACTTCTTGACCTCATCTTCATATGTTTGATTCATTTTTTCTCCGAGGTCGACCTACAAAGTAAAAAATAAAATAAAGGTTAGTCAGTCTCCTAGCCTTGAACCTGACAAATGTCCATTTGCCACAACACATACTTCCCATGCTTAAGCTTGATAATGATTATAAAATGTGACTGGAATGCTTCAGTTAAGTTATTTTATGGAGGCTTGAATTTCTTTTCTCCAAATGAATCATCTGGATATGCTTGAGGGATATCTCTCTAGTGGCTTCTTTGTATTGATCATCTCAAACATGGGATCCCCCTTCATCTAGAAAATGCAAACTAAAATAAAGGTTAATAAGCTTCTGCAATTTGGATCTAACACTTGGTCCAAGTGACACTTTATTCTCCTCAAGTTAAAATGATTTATCCTCAAATCTAGCTTGTCAGGTAACTCCACCTTGCATGTATTTAGCTCCACCTTGTATTGATTGTCATTGACCTTGTCAATGATTTCAAAAGGTCCAAAAACTCATGGAATTAGTTTGGACTTCCTTTCATTCAGAAATTGTTCCCTCCTTAAATGAATCCATACCAAGTCTCTAATATTGAATGAAATTAGTCATCTAATGTTGTTTGCATTCTTTGCATATGATGTATGGTTATAGTGTATACCCAACTACATATTAACTTTATTTGATTAAAATCTTTTTAAAATTGTTTTAATCACAGAAGGTGTGCTAGCGTAGTAGATTGAACGGTGTGAGAATTTTAATTTTCATCACTCTGCAAGGCACTATGAACGAAATCAAGACAATCTCGGTTTCTTAACATCTTCCTCACTCTCGATTTGACAAGTAGCCCTCCTAAATATCATGACCTATGATTGGCACAATGTTTGCAATGTGTCCTGATCTAGACACTTGAAGAACTTGATGTTCTTGTTTGATATAAAATCAATTGGTTACAGAGTTAGGGTGGCTCGGGTGTAAAGGGTTTTTGGAAAATTAGGGTTAACTTTTGTAATAAATAATGGGGGTTAAAATCGTATGATTGGATGGAGATCTTTGGACACGAGAATGGCTGGGGATTGATGGAAAGAAACGATGAGAAAAATGGTTGAAATTAGGGGGGGGGGGGGGGGGGGGGGGGGGGGGGGGGGGGGGTGGTGGGGGGGAGTGTTGACCACCCAATAAGAAGTTGGGCTTGTAAAAAGGGTACTAAGGAAAACCTTTCGCTCTTCAATGGCTACTCCTACAAAATTGTACTTACAAAACAAAACTAGAATTGATTGGAACCCAAATGGAGGCCGAAGCTTCTCTCCTATTGTGTAGCTATCATAATTGCTTACAACGTGGCCTAAAATGAGTTTGCCTAGCACTTATGCAATGTCCTAAATTTTAAAATTTATTTTTCTAAATTTGAAACCCTAAATTTTTTTCTCAAATTGATTTATCAAATTAGATTTAAATTCAAGTGTTAAAATCATAGTTTCAGAATTTTGAAAGCTTTTTTGAATATTAAAAAAAAAAACCATTAAATGTGTGGAAATTTTTTAAAATAAAATATACACATTAAATAACTTTGTTAGAATTCGAAATAAATGCCTAGTCAATACAATAATTCATAAAACAACTCATAAAACTTTAATAACAAAAATGTCAACATAATCTATTTAAAATCCTAACAAAATACAAAATATTCTCGAAAGATGAAACATATGAAATTAAACTCATTTCTCTGACAAAAAAATATTTTCTTCTTCTGTATGCTCCCTTGTCTTTGGAAAGTTCTCGATCAAAGTCATTTATTTCTCAAATAAAAACTCACATACATAACAAAATTATAAACTATGAAAATAACTTAGTAAGTGAAAATAAGTGCATGTGCAAATTGACATCATACTACCGAATCCTGACTTAATGGTTAGATACTAATTGGAACTCATTTTTCAATATTCATTCAAGATTAACCATCTCATTGTCGTTCAGATTTTGTCATCTCATTTCCGTTCAAGCGTAGCCATCTTACTATCGTTCAAACATAGTCATCTCATTTTTGTTCATGCGTAGCCATCTCATTGTCGTTCAGGTGTAGCTATTACATATTTTTCATCAATTACATCATTTTCATACATTCATACAAGATATCCTACTATTTTTATCTTTTAAAACAATTTTATATAAATACCTAAACATGCGTGTTTAGTTCAAATATAAGAATCGAATAATAAAATAATTAAAGAGAAAATAACATTGATTTTGCTATATAGGGTCATAGCCAAAACATTGAAAACTTGGTATTTTCACTTATCTAAATTCCAAGATGGTAGGGTTATATGGATTTCAAAGATTTTTGAATAATTTCCTACCTAAGTAAAACAAATATATTAAATTCCCACTTAAATAAATCAATCTCATAATAATTTAGGCAAAAGTTACTTACAGTGTACTCTTAGATCAGTTAGGGATGAATTGGATCGATTCAGACGACTTTTGGGATTTTCTTGCCTAAATGAAATAATGATATTAATTTTTCACTTTAATA
The DNA here is from genome assembly GCA_022432975.1 of Begonia masoniana. Classification (NCBI taxonomy): domain Eukaryota; kingdom Viridiplantae; phylum Streptophyta; class Magnoliopsida; order Cucurbitales; family Begoniaceae; genus Begonia; species Begonia masoniana. The sequence goes on from CM039510.1 coordinate 13,745,078, forward strand.
ATTTTATATCAGAACGATTTAGGCAGAAATTTTTTACTAATTTATTATTTGATCGGTTCGGGTTAGATTAGGATCGATTAAGACAACTTTCGGATCGAATCGGTACAAATTTAGCAGTCTAAAAGCGATTTAGATCGGTCTGGTTGATTCTGACTTGGGAGGAGGGGTAGGTTTACTAACTTTTTTTGTGTGATTAAAATTTTATTTATTTGTAAACTCAAATTATATATTTTTCTCTCTTAAATATATTAATTTTAATATGCAATCAATAACAATAAAATAAAGAGAGAAGAGAAAGAGAGTGCAAACAAATTTATTAATGCGGTAGTTTGGACAACCTTGCCTAGTTTCGCGTTCTAAGACTACTCCTTAAAGATTTCTTCTACAATAATACTTCCGACTATAACCAATTGATCTCTCACACATCAATCAATGTCTTACACTTAACTCTTCAAGGGCGTCACCCTTCAGTACTTTTCACCAATAGAAGTGTATAAGTTTTAGAAGGTTTAGCTCAAAAGTTCTAACTCTCACAAATAAAATTTCAAGTTGGAATTAGAAGAGTTAGGATAACACTAGAGAAAAGAGGAAATTTTTGCAAGACAATTCTTTAGCACTTAAGTGTATATAACTCTAGGTGAAGGGAGAGTGAGATACTATTTATAGTTCTTTTCAAAATTTCTTGAGTTGAGAGCATCCTTTGTTGTCATTCAGGACTTCTGCGAGGCTCTTCAAGGTGTTTGTAGCGAGCGTAAGCTGATGTCTCCTATTAATTTTAAAAACAGTCTCATAAATGGACTTCTACATATCACATAGGACGTCCCTAGCAGACCAAAACTGCTCTTAGAACTGGGCATCCTTGACAATTTTTCACATGACTCAAGACTGAGCTTCTGCAGATTTCACGAGGCATTTGCAGTAGGTGTTCATGGCCGAAGCTGCCTTATGGATTGTGTGTCCTCGAGTCTTCCATTTTACCCATGTTTTATGACTAGGCTTCCACGACACATCTCTGGGCGCCTGCACTGTGTAATATTTAACACTTTGTAATCTTTTTGGATTTAGTTTTCAAGTGTTGACCTATCTTATACTGCATAGATTTAATAAACAAATTAGACATCCAAATACTCAATTTCAAGGTTATTTACAAAATAAAAATAATTTATGTAACTTTGAAATATTATTCATTCAAAGTATATTCATCAACGCATAATTATCATTAAGTTGAAATTTGTATTAACTATGTCAATCATCAAAACAATTAAATTTAATACATATTAAGCTAACACTAGGGTATACAAAAAATAGGGAAATACCAAAATGCCCTTACAACTTTAAACAACACTCAGTTATGAATTAAACACTAACCAGATTAACAACAAAGTAAACGAACATTCTAAACATAACTAATCCAACTAAAACAGCTACTAATATTGCTTCAAAGTCTCCTTTAAATTGATCGAACCTATAAGAGGAAGTCTTGGCATTCTTCATAGAGAATCTCCAAGCTTGTTTGAATCAGCTTCCAAAAGAGCTTGGTCTTGAACCCAACTAAGTGCTTTGGTTTGTGTTAGGTATTTCCACCAAGTCTTTTCTGATTTGTTTACCTGCAAATTAGATACAAATATAATGGTTAACGAGTCCCCCAGTTTGGGAGCGAGTGATCATCACTACTCCTCTACCTAGGTGTGTCTTCAACAAACGTCCCTTTCTCTTAAGCACTTACAAAAGGAAATCTTGCTATCATTAAACTCACCAAATGGTTTGGCTAAAATTTTAAGCGGTAGACTTCTACTTATTAGCTCAAGATGTTGATGCTCAACTTACTAGTCTCCTCAATAATTCTGTAGTGTTGGAGCTCCATTGTATCCCCAATAATCTTATTGAGTCTTCCAATATATCTAGCAATAGTTTGCTCATCTCGCTATTCAATTTCACATTTGATCACCAAGGTCTCAAACTCGAAAACATAGTCATCAACATCGAGAATTCTTAATTTAAATTATGCATCTTGAAATACTCGCGTCTGTAATGGTCTTGCCTAAATCTCTTCCTCGTTAGGTGCTTTATCATTACTTAGGTGTTGATTGCCTCATCACCATCTCGTCCGCCAGGACCCTAGAATTGTGAACATGCAGCAAACTTGACTTCAGTACGTCCCCGTAGTCGGAGCATTGAATGATCTTCACCATTTTATGGAACCAATAGATACTCCTCGCCTGAGCTATTAGAAAATTGAACTTTGTAACTTCACAACTCCTGTCTGATCTACTGACATGTTTCTCCTCAAACTCTCCACTACAAGAATCCTCTGATTGATTATCTTCTCAAGCTCAATAGCCGTCCTACCACCTCTGCAACCTCCTCTGCCCTTCTATATCTGATTCTAAGGAATTTCAGTGTCAATAAGCATAAAGTTCTGTATTTTTTGAGTTAACAATAATAGTATTGACTTCTATAGAGCTTTAAACACTCTTTGTCACCAGATCATTGTCATTGGTAGAAACCTTTCCTTGTACATGAGCTGTGGTCGGATTAAATGTGGCTTGGCGCCTAGTAGTCATAATCAAATAGTGCAGACAACAATGTAATCATAGATAATCAATAGTATCCACCAAGAGTCAGCAAAATAATCACTTCAACACCCTAAAGTTCTTGTACGAAAATGTTAAGGATCACCAAATAATCACAACAAAACAACAAGACTCAGCCACTTATAGACAATTTTAATCATGATATCTATCTAACAAACCACTAACAATATATATCTAATAGACTAGATATTAGGAAATTGTAAAAATGAAAAATTGAGCCCAAAAATTCTTTTTCATTCGAGATTTTACCTCTTTATCACCAACTTGCCAATACTAAATTTTGATTCAAAACTCCCTCCAAATGTCCAAATTTAAGATCAACTAAATTACGATATGCACACCCACTAATCAAAATCTTAAAATTCTCATTTGCTTCGTCAAAACATCTTTTGACCTCTGCATTTTGCATTTTACCCAATTCTTGAAAACTTAAGAAGTCTGCTTGAGTCTTCTTTAAGACCAATTTCTAAGTCAATAGAAGCATTGTAATCTAGAAATATTCTTCAGTGGTTGGAATAGCAAAAAATTCCAAGATGGTTTCAAAGCGTTGAAAAATTGTTGATATGCCTCAGAAATCTATGACTCGCTCTCCAACCAAGGTACGTCACCCGACTAATCTTTTGTCTAACAAGTTTGTTTGTAGGAGAAGACCCTTTTGATAGCTTGGGGTCAAAGAGAGAATTTGTCTTCCCTAAAACAAATTCATTGTAACCAAGCATTTCTCTTCTGTTATCCTTTTTGTAAGGCAAAACATTGGCCTTTTTTTGTTATTTTATTTTGGGGCAAATAGTTGCCTTTGTGCCATATAGCATACAAGTATGGTTAGTTTCTAGGATCGATCGATGATCGGGTTTTTGCACGCGCAAGGGAAGATGTGACCGAAGGCAGGAGTGCGCACACAGCCGTGCAACATCATGCGTGCGCAGGAGCAACCATGTAGCATCATGCGCGCGCAGGAACAACTGAGCAACACTCGTAGATGAGCGTGCACGGAGGATCATTTGCTAGTTAGCGCTGGGGCGCCGATGCCCAACGACTACTCCAAGGGATAGCTAATGGCTGGTCCACATCCAACGACTATTTTTTTCTCCGTTTTTCTTCAGAAGTCTTCGATCGTCTGAGGCTATAAAATGGTGTTTTGCGGCATTGTAAAGGACTTTTTTATCATAGGAAATTTAGTGAAGTTTATCTTCCAAAATCGAAGTGTTCTTCGAGTTTCTCGCGGTTTCTTCTCGGTGCGTCATATCCGAGCTGGGTTTCGTTCATTGTCTACAAAGTTCCAGGTTACTTGGTTGCTCTTATTCAACATCCTCTTCTCCAGCCTTTTTGGGTTGGAAATACAACAAGAGGGTGGAAAACCAGACGTCTTTGCTGGAGCACTCTTCGTTTTCGGAGAGCTCATTGTCCGAAGGTGCCAACATTGCCTTCCGAACCAGCATCGGTCCCCATCTCAGCCAGTTCATTCCATTATCCTTGTGAGTAAGTTTCCCAAGTTAGTCATTGATCTTACACCAAGTAAGTGTAATTCAATTTTCGAGCATTAGACTCTGTTTTTCTTGATGAACGAATACACTGGAATTTTGGGGTACTCTTTGGATTGATCCTAGAGTACTGACCCTCTCTATTATTCTGTTTTGGTGTATTATTTACATGAACCAGTCTTGTGGTGCATCAATTGTGCTCCATGGACCCAATCTTCAAGTAATTGATCCCAAGTGTAAGTTCTTCATTTCCTATAAAAAAAAAAAGAATAAAAATGGTTAGTCACCCTTTCACCTTGAGGCAATTTTTTAGGCCCATTCACACATCATTTCTCCTCACAAGAACCTCAATAAATTCACCAGCATCCAAATCCTCTATCGTCTGCAAACTCAACTGTTCTCCTGCTACCTTAGTAGCCACAAACATCCCTCTGTGTCTCTCAATTTGAGTTGCTTAAGTGTCTCTACACATAATATTCTAGATCTGTTGAGTCAAAACTTATAGTGAGTCTTGAAGAACATCAAATTGGCCCCTAGTTAGAACACCAGTATCACTGGTCAAGGCCCTTGCTTGTGCACTAACCATAGATAAAAATGTGGCTCAACTCCTGGTAGTCATATTCCAAATAATTCAAAAACAAGCATAGACCACAGAATTCCAACAATAAACAACCTCTATGCTCTGATATCAAAACAATACGAAACCAAATAATAAATTATGAGAAAAAAGGTAGATAAACTACCTGCTTGATCAACACAGTGCAATATGGCTGAATTGTAAAACAGTTAGCCATCGCGGTTTGAATTTCAAAATTATATCTCCAAAAAAAAATCAGTCACAAAAACATTGGTATGATACCAAAATGATGTGGAATAGAAATGTGAAAGGTCAAAATATCACAATATCAATCTCCCCACCAACAAAAAGGATAATAACGATCGAATGAGAATATCTATCTACCAAAACCACTCATGATCTCAGTCTAATAGAGCAGATAACAACGAGTTTTGAAAATCAACAAGTACTACCAACCAAGTTCTTCCTTTACAGATTTCAACCAATTTAGCAACAAATTAATCCACTTCTATGTCACATGGAAGTCCACTGTCACCACGATATCAAAGAAGAATTCATGGCCAAACATAAAAGATATAACAAATAAGATTCAATGCAACAACAACAAAAAATTTAATTAGTTCAACGGTGAAAGTGTAAATGAAAACCATGGAGAAATAATACAACAACCATGATAAAATACCAACATATGACTCCAATTAGATCCATAAATTACATAAAATATAAAGAACTGAAAAAAGAAAAAAAACACAAAGGAATGTAGAAATGAACAAATTATGCTTCGGTTGCAAGTCTCCTAAAAAATTCTCCAACAATTTTAGAGATGGAGCTTAAACTATGTATCCAATTCTGCGCCACTAAAGGTACTGTTTATCTTGTTTTCAAAGGAAAATATACTTTGTATGGTTAGCCAGTTGGTCATGTCATGACCTGGATAAGCAACTAACTTAGTAGGAAATCTTATATCATGCTCAATGTATGAAAAAACTAGTTTCATTATTTTATTCAAAGAAAACAATACTAGTAAGATGAATGGAGAGCATAAGTTTACATTAACTTTTTTTTTCCATTTTCAAAACAATGGGTTTCACGAGCCATCGGTGGATTTAAAATCATCAGAATCCTTCTTACTATTTAAAAACAGGCTCCATGAGTCATCGATGAGGCGGATTCAAAAACATTGCTACACACATAGATAGCTACAGACAAAATATGACGCCATCATTTTAGTAGAAAACAACCCCAATGAAAATAAAGTTACTCACAAATCTTTATAGATCGATTTGCCCACAAGGCACATAAAATGAATGATAAAGATCCATAGATCAAGTCTGTCATATGATTACAAAAGGAAAGAGTGTCTGAAAACAAATCAAACATGTATCGATCCTAGTAACAAACACTCAAGCTAGGTTTAAGAATCCGAAATCCAAAGACACGTCATTACTGTCCTATTACCTATTTTCACGCTTACAAACAATCATCTTCACACAGCAAAATGTGTAAAAGGGGAAACAACCTCCGGTTGCTTTGATTGTTTTGTCCAAACTCAACCCAATGCAACCCAAAACAGCCAAAGATCTAATGAACAAAATTGCTCAATACTACTCAAAACAAATGGAATTCCATCCAACACATATATTGTAGCGACCCCTGCCCCGAGGACTGCCTTGGGACTTGACATGACTTTCACTTTATTAAAGATATTTTTGATGTGAAATTTTTCGACTTTTAAACCTCTAAATCGAAGACTAAAATTGTTTTCGATAAAATGTTCACTCGGTTTTTGGGTTTTTTAAATCGTTTGAAATACGTGAGAAAATGTGTGAAAAATATGTTTGGGAAGTATAGTAAAACGTTAGGTCAAAATATGTTTAAAATCAAAATTTGAAAAAAAAAAAACATTTTTGGAAACTTTGCATGCAGCGCGCACGTCGTCCAGGCGTCGCACGCCATTGTGCGCGGCCACCGCTAGCATGCCGCGTGCCCGACGCATTGTTGTCGCGCACACGACATACTGTCAGCGCACGCGCATCACTTGCAGAGTGCGCGCACCAACCGGATGGCACGTGCAAGGGGAGCTTATCGATCGGCGCTAGTGGTACCACCACTTGTAGCCCATGGATTATATCTTGGAGGTCCTGGGTTCTAGTGGTGGGGAAGGCATGAAATTCCCTGCTCCGAGAGGGAAAAGTTATGTGAGTGCAGCTCGCGGATTCCACCTAGTGTGGTGGGCCGAGTCGTGCAGGGCCAGTCGAAAGGGGTTGGACTGCCACATAACGACCCTCGCAGGCCGCCACGAAACTTGACATACTTGACTTGACTTTGTCACGTGAAATTTTCCAACTTTTAAAACTCTAAACCGAAGACTAAAATCATTTTCAACAAAACGTTAACTTTGGTTTTTGGGTCGTTTAAATCATTTGAAATATGCTGGAAGACGTTCAAAAAATATGTTTGGCAAGTATTGTAAAATGTCGGGTTAAAACATGTTTGAAAATAAAAAACTTAAAAAAAAAATAGTTTAGGGACACATCACATGCGGCGCGCGCGTCGCTCGGCTATCGCGAGCACGGCATGCGGCCATCGCACGCTCGACGTGCCGCCGTGGAGCGGACATCACACCTCCAGCGCGCGTGTCACGCTGTAGCGACCCCCACTCCAAGGGCCGCCACGGGACTTGATAAGACTTTCACTTTATTAAAGACATTTTTTACGTGAAATTTTTCGACTTTTAAAACTCTAAATCGAACACTAAAATCGTTTTCAATAAAACGTCGACTCGATTTCTGGGTCATTTAAATCGTTTGAAATATAGAAAATGTTCAAAAAATATGTTCGGGAAATATCGTAAAACGTCGGGTTGAAATGTGTTTAAAATCAAAATTTGAAAAAAAAACATTTTTGGAAACTTTGCATGCAGCGCGCGCGCTCAGCGGGTGCATTGCCCAGGTATCGTGCGCCCTCGTGCGCGGCCACCGCTCGCACGCCGTAGACCCAGCACCCTGTCGTCACGCGCGTGGCATACTGTTAGTGTGTGCATCGCTCGCCGGGTGTGCGCACCAGCCGGGTTGTGCGCGCAAGGGGAGCCGATCGATAGCACGCAAGTGCCGATCGATCAGCGAACCCTCTGCTGAGCGTTTGCGCTACATTCTTGAAGTTGATCGATCGCGCACGAGGGCCGACAAATCAGCAAACCCTCTGCTGAAGACTCGCTGGGCACCGATCGATCGCGCATGAGCACTAACCGATCGGCGAACCCTCTGCCGAAGACTCGTTGGGCGCCAATCAATCAGCGCATATCAAAGAAACAAAATACCTTGTAGACATAAAATAAACATGTAAAAATTGTCGTACATATAGTATTAAAATGAACAGGCCGTTAGACAAGACATGTTATGTTTTCACATGAGGTAACCCACAAAATAACGTTTTTTGAAAATCATAATGCAATGTAGTATAATTAATAAACTTTCTACCTCAATGACGACAACAACCTTATTGACCAGCCGAAACATGCTAGGCATTGCAATCGGATTCTAAAACAAAACCAACGTTAAAACCTCATTTAAGACACTAGGTTATACATTAATTCTAAATCGAGACTAGGAAACCAATCTAGAAGAAAAACCCCAATAACATGATGAAATTCTTCATTAAAATTCATTGTGTTGTCACCCAAGCTCCATAGTGAGCGATCTGGGCGGATTCCCACGCTCCACAAAAGACTTCCTAAGAAGAAGCCCCAACTACTATTGCAGAAGTAAACTCTAGAGCCTGGCGCGAATATCGAACGTCAAGAGACAAAGTTCTATTGTCATTTTTTCACAAAAGCCTATCATTTTCACTAATTTTCACCTCCATTAAGTCCAAAAACCTACACAATTATAAATTGAGCAAGATAGTATGAAAAATAAATCAAAGATTTAGAGCTTCCAAGTGTAGATCGATTGAATAACAATATTTAATTTGCATGTACCAAGTACATTATACTTCTTAATTAATTTTAAAAGTTCTAAAGCTTCATAAGGATCACAACTAATAAGTTAAGACATAGCGAAAGAGAGTGCAAACACTTTGTTAACACGGTTAGGTCAATCTTGCTTACGTCCGCACCTCAAGGCTCCTCTTTAAAGATTCATTTCCAACTCTACCTTTTGGTTTGATAGATTGAACTTCTGGGCATCAATCCAAAGCCTTTACAATGACTCTTTCATAGGGCATCACCCTTTACTTTTCTACCAAGTTACAAAATTTGTTGCACAATGAGGGACACAAGATTCAAATCTTTCACAAATACAAGTCTCAAATTATCGGTAAAGACGTGATATTACTGTTAACTTAAAGTGTTTTAAGTTTAATATATTTTGTTGATAAATATTTAAATTGTGATTGAATAATATTAAAGTTGTTCACAATGAGGATGGTTAGTGGTTTTTCAAAACTATTGATCAGGGATCCTCCTCTGCTTGACAATCTGTGTCTATTGATGAGCAGCCTAATCATGAGTTGCCCAATGCTACATTTTGTTGAGCCACACTTTCACTTAGATATTCCTAGAGGTGGTCTTTTGAGTATTGAAAAACACACCGATCACATGTCTACGTGTATCTCTAGCATGTCAACCCCTTTCATCGACATTTAGTCTCAGAGCTCTTTGCATTTGGACAAGATCGATCGGAAACTTGAAGACTTCTCCCACTACTTCTGGTCATATTCATTAACCGATGTATCCCTTACATCTCCTCTTGATCCCGATTTCCATCCGACCAATGATGATGCTCCTTTGCAAGATCTATGATGTTTTGTTATTATGTGTAATGGACTATGTTAGAATCATCCTCTCAATTTAGTTTCTTCTTTGGATATGGTTCTAATTAGCTTTCTTTCTTTGGATAGTGCTCATTTCTCTATCTAGTATTTCATGTCTTTTGAGAATTTTCATAACATGTACTTCAAGTGTTTCAGTTTTAGATATATTGTTTCTCGAAGTACAAGCTGAGGAGCATTTGTTACTTGTGATTTTTTCTCATTGTTTTGGCCGAAAGAAGATAATTCTATGAGATTATATGTGGACAACCAAGTCACCTTCAAGAATAGTTTTGTCAATTCCAAAGCTTGACAATATTCTTGATGAATTGCGGGGAGCCTCCATCATCAACAAATTAAAACTCAAAGGCGGCCACCATCATTTACAAATGAGGAATGGTACTACATATTTGGTAATATCACTACACCGATCCATTTGCTTGAGCACTTTCATGAGTTTCTTGCAGTATGTTTTGGTGGCATATTTGTGGGAGTTAAGAATTGATATTAGTACTTTCATCTCGGAATGTGTTAATATTCCAAACCAAGATTCGTGATATTCTCATAAACATTTTTGGTGATTAAGTGGATTACAACTTTTTGTTATCATAAAGGGTTATTCATTATTTCCCATCGTAGTTAATCACTCGGAGAATCAAGTTGTTGGTCGTGAATTTATTTTAGAAGGAAAACTACCAAGAATTGGCCATGTGCAAGCATCCTCAATGTTATCAACCAATTTGGAAGCTTTCCTTGTAACACCCGGGATTTTTTTTATTATTATTATTGGAGAGAAAATAAAAGAATAATAAATTTGTAAAGTGAAAAGTAAAGTGAATAAATTTGATTGAAATTAAGTCGGGGATTAGGTTAATTTAATAACGAGATTTAACGAAATTCATATTGATCGAAAATACGGGAGGGCAAAACGTTTAAATTAAAGGAATTGTTTTAGTTTTATTATTATACTTATTTAAAAAAAAAAAAATAAAAGAAAACAACAGAATAGCCGAAGCTATTCTGTTGTTCGCGGGTCGGGCAGCGAGGAGGCAGGGGAGAGGGGAGAACGGCGAGGGGCGATGATCGCCGACCTAGACCGCCGCGATGCCTCGACGTCTCCGGCCAGGCGACGGCGACGAGGAGCTTCCGGCTGACTCCTCGCATGAACCGAACTGGTAAGTTGGTTTTAGCCCTGTTTTCGGTTCTGTTGGTGACCGGAGTGACGAGCTCGATTGAGCTCCGATCACCGGCCTAAATTGGCCGCCTCCGGCGTGGGTTTGTCGACCCCTGGACCGACTATGGTTGATTGGCCGTGAAGAGCCCGAATTGGGCGAAATTCAGAAAGCCCTCTTTGGGGCATTTCGGGTTTTGCTTGAAATCTCGGGATTTTTGGTTAAATTATGCTAATTGAGGGTATTTGTGGTTGATTAGTGAGGAATTGAGTGAGATTTGATGAAAAATCGAAAAAGGGGAAATTACGAGTTAAGGGGCAGTTTGGGTTTTTGTCAATTTGACCTAGGTAGAGTCGTTTGTTTTCAAATTCCTTTTGGCAGGTTAAAATAGGTTATTAGAGGAGTACGTGGCCGCTGGAATCATTCGATTCCGATAACCGACGCAAAAGTTATGCACGTTTGAGGTTTCAGGTCGGTTTTTACCGAACCCAAATTGGTGGCCCGTTTCGTTAGGTTTTTGTTGGATTAGGCTAGAAATAGTAGTTTGAGAGTAATTGGTGAATGTAGGCTTAATTTAAATGAAGTTTGAATAATTGTAGGTAGAGTTAGCTTAAATATTCTTTAGAAATGAATTGTGATGCTTAAGTGACTTTTGTGAATGTGATAGGTTACCGAGTGGAGAAAGTTACATAGCCAAAGCGAGTAAGTGCAGTGCGAGAGTTCAGGTAAGTAGTGGATGTGTGCCTTTTGCCTTCGGGCCTACACCACGGAACGGTAGGAGATTCTTTGTTGGTTTGTTTGCTTTGTGCTACTTTTGTTGTTTGTAGGAGATTGTTTGCTTGCTTGGGTTTATTTGTTATTACTTTGTTTTGTGTTGTATTGCATATCGGTGAAACGTGCATTGTGAGTTACAGTACGCTACGCTAGAGATGAGTGGTTGCATTGTTTGACTTTGTTTTGTGTTGTTTTGCATGGCTGGTTGTGAGTGGGAACGTAATCAGATAAAATGAATTGTAATGAATCTCAAATAGTGTGCCTTGTCGGGATACGGTGCTTGCAGTGGCACCCCGAAGGGAACTCTATGAGAGACCGGCTAAATATGAGATCTGGAATAGTGTGCCTTGTCGGGATACGGTGCTTGCAGTGGCACCCCGAAGGGAACTCTATGAAGGATGGTTGGCTATAAAATGAATTGTAATGAATCTCAAATAGTGTGCCTTGTCGGGATACGGTGCTTGCAGTGGCACCCCGAAGGGAACTCTATGAGAGACCGGCTAAAATACGAGATCTGGAATAGTGTGCCTTGTCGGAATACGGTGCTTGCAGTGGCACCCCGAAGGGAACTCTATGAAGGATGATGGGCTAAAATACGTAATGGTGGTTCTGGGGATGGCCATCCTTGGGATGTGAGCTAGTGGCCGTCCTTCGAGACGTGAGCTAATGGCCGTCTTCGATCATAGGATGTGAGCTAAGGGCCGTCCTGTACGGTTACGGGATGTGAGCTAAGGGCCGTCCTTGATTATAGGATGTGAGCTGACCCGATTCACACGGTTTATGAAACGATTTAAAGCAACGAACAACAAATAAACACAACTGAGTGGTAGAAACTGCATGGGTTAGGTTGATTGCATTGTGTTGTTGTCTCATTCGTTCATTCGTTACTCCCTACTTGCTAAGCGTAAGCTTACGTGTGTGTGTGTGTTCTGTGGTGTAGGTAACGACGAGGGTACAGGTGAGCTATGTGAGTCAGCCAAGACTTGGGAGCAGTCGGAGATACACGGGGCGTGCCGGTGCGGGCAGTTGTCGGGGCGACTCCACCATGGTCTTCGGAGATGTGGGGCTTTGTATTTTAGTAGTTTATTGTAATGTCTGTTTGTAGAAATGTTGGGAATATGTATCTCTTTTTAGTTGATGTTTTAATGGTTGTGGTATAGCTATGTGTATTTGTGGTATATAGTCATAGTTAAGGGTGATGTATCGCCCTGTACTGTGGACTTTCTTTACGTAGGGATGTTAGCATTTTAGTTTCCCTCTTTACTGCTATTTGGAGATTTCTCATGCCGTATGCTGGATAGTTGGTTAGGAGTATTCTGGATCTGTTTGGGGATTAATTTATTGTAGGTACCTAGCATTTTGGAGGCGCCATTTTCAGGCGTTACTTTGCCGAAATTTTCGAGAAGGACGCCGTGGTGCTTAAAGGTTAGAATTAAGAAGAATTAGTGAGTCTAGGCAGCTAGGTACGACTTAAGTAAGCATTAGGAGATTTAGTTTTAAATGTTGTCGTGTTTGATTTCATTTAAATTATTGGGGTTAGCGTGAGCCAAGTAGCGCTCTGAGCCAGGGTGGGTTCGGGGGCGTTACATTCCTTGGGACAAGTTGAACTTGTTTCGGGACTATCCAAAACAATTGTAGAAGAAGTTTCTAGGGTGGTTGCATAATCACTTACAAGGATGGAAGAGATCACAAGATTGAGAAATAGTGGTCAAGGTAGAGAATGCCTTGGATATGAGGTCAAAACATTTCCAACCCCGGGAGGATGATCTGCCATGGGATCCACTTGAAATATCTCAAGCCAAAAGTGTCACAACCCTAAAACTGTACCCAATTTTCCGTACTATTTTTTTTTCTCTATCCTTTAAATAAACTCTAGACGGAAACTAAACCGAAATCAAAACCAGAATCGAAATCGGAATTCATTTAAAACATATTTCCATTCAATTTATTAAAACTAGAAATAACGTTTAATAAAACGAATGAAACAAATAAAACAATAATCAAAACATGGGAGGGCAAAACTGTCCAAGCCGTGACAAACAGGGGGCAGCGATCAATCTCCTAAATCAGGAGATCGATCGTTGAGGGCCACAATTGCCCTAGCGATCAATCGCTGCAGCATTGTAGCGATTGATCGCTGCATTGCTGCAGCGAGCAGCGATCGATCGCTGCATTGCTGCAGCGATCGGTCGCTGCACACTCCGTGCAGCGATCGGTCGCTGCACACTCCGTGCAGCGATCGCCTCCTGCGATCATTCGCAAGTCCTTCTGGCAACCTGTTTAATTGAATAACATGCTCTCTGGAATCCGATTCCATAGAGTAAACCAGCTGCATTTTCACACAATTTTCTCATCAATAACAAAATGAACTTATAACTTAATCTCAACCAGTTTTCAGCGGACTTTGCGAAATCCAACTGCGTGGATAGCTCTAAAAATCGAGCATATTCTTAATAAACCTAAAAACCATTCCAAACATCTCCATAGCATGCAAATAAAAGCTTTAACAAAACGTTTTTTGTAAAAACAGTTTATAAAACGTTAAAACATCAGTCTATCAACTAATCAACTACCAGAACCAAGAATCTTAAAATATTCTATACAATCATCAGCCCAAACATCCAAATAACCCCAAAATCTATACATACCTCCCCACGGGTCGGTTAAGCATCGACTGCGCCAACACACTCCCGCGAGCATTCCCCGTCACCTACATCATGCCTCTAGTACATGCAGAATGCGTGCAGATGCGTATGTCATTCATAAAACATGCAGATAACAGATTCAGATTCATTACGTCGCAGACAGATCGTCACCGAGGCCTAAACCCACATCGCCGTGACCAGATAACAGATTACGTAGATTCTGTTGGTTCATTTTATTTTTTGATTAGGTCGCAGACAGAATGTCACCGAGGTCTAAACCACCTCGCCGTGACCAGATAACAGATTACGTAGATTCATTTCGTTCGTTGGTTCATTTTACTTTTTAATTAGGTCGCAGACAGAATGTCACCGAGGCTAAACCACCTCGCCGTGACCAGATAACAGATTACGTAGATTCATTTCTTTCTCTTGAACATATGCTTTAACAGATGTGATGCATGAGCAGTCAAATGCATAAAGTAAACAACAAGCATGTGTACCATCAAGACGATAAACAAACATAACCTATAAATGACTAACCTAACTACCCAACCAAAATAATTTAAATAAACGCATCACCAAACTCCTCGAGACGACTTCGACGTACGGTGTAGGCCAATCGGCCAGAGAATATCACGAGAACTTACCTCGTGTCCGTTGCAGCTCAAGCTCCGTCCACGAGTGTTGTTCACCTAAGCAATTCGCAACAATTATCGTTAAAATGCGTTTTAACCGATAACGTCCAAATTAACGAAATCTTAACTAAAGAAACTTCCTGAAGCTATAATTCGATTCATTGAACTATTTCATTGAGCATTCTACGCTCGGCACCACAAAATTCCAAATACGAGCTTTTCCCCTAAAATTCTCAAATTCTAACTTTTGTCCTAAAATCAATTAACTTCGTCCCATAACGTCCAATACGTTCAACATATTCTTAATTAGGGCAAACCCATTGATTTCGAATTCTAAATCGCGTTTTTTATCAAAACCCTAATCGTAAACCTAAACGTATAACCTACGAAACTCGAGATTTAACGCTCTAAAACTATAGAATCATACCTAGAGCGTCGATTGGAGGAGGAAGCGTGAAGGAAACGGGACGATCGGGAGGAAGAACGGAGGTCGGCGTTGAGAACTCGTCGCGGGCAGAGAGGAGAAGCCGAGAGGGAGAGGAGAACTTTGGTTCACTGGAAATCGATTTTCAAACAATGAAAATCGATTAAGGCATTTGCCTTATTTATAAATTTAATTGCTTAATGACCATTTTGCCATTCCTCATATTTTCTATTTGTTTCGTCCATCATTTCATTAATTGACTAGCCATTCGGTTTCACCAAATCTCCTTATTTCACCAATAAGTCCAACTTATTATTTGGGATCTATTGAAACTGTTCGTTCGCAAATCGGACCTCGTTTACTATTTTTACTAAAACATCTTTTACATTACGAGAAATATAATTACTCGGAATTAAGCGTTACAGCTCCGAAAATTCTCGTAATTTCCTTAAAATTTCAATTAATCGATAGGATTCTAATAACGCTTTCTTTTTGCAAAACGGACCTGATTTGACATATTTACGAAAATGCCATTATACATTAAAATAATAATATCCAGAAAAGCTGGGTATTACATTCTATCCACCTTATTTAAAATTTTGTCCTCAAAATTTGCCCTAACTTATAGTCCTTGATATTAATGTTTCACGTCATACGGCCTTATACTTCGATTATCATCTGTACTTACGGTCATTCTTCGTGGTTCCCAACCAAAACTCTACACTTTACTCTCTAATATTGACCTTAAATTCGTATTCTCTACCTTCGATTTGATCGTACACTTCCTTACTAGGGTATTGAGCATAGTCAAGTTCCTGAATCTCCAATAGATTTGCCCAAACTTCTCCGTAATTTCATTGACTCCGTCAGTAGTTGAAACGCATGCCAACTTAAATTTCCATATTCGTTCGGGTAACGATTCCTCGTAACCCCATCACCATAGGATTTCCTGGTCACTTATCTCCTTGGGTAACCCATTGACCTTTGGAGACTATTTCGGTGCGGGTTTCCTAATTAAGTCCTCATTGTTATGCTTTACAACTATACGACTATAATACTACTTGGTCTATGTGAGTCAAACTATGAGCTACCGTCGGTACCTACGTAGGATCCTGTCTCTAACAAAATTCGAACTTCCCCTTATTAACTCTGATCCCGTCATCCCTAGGGTCAATCTCTATGATTCTAAACCAAAACGTCGACTATTCCCTCCAACATTAGCCTTAAATTCGTAATCTCTACTCTCAATTGGATTGTACATATCCTCACTCACACATCAAGTCTTACCAATTTTCCCAAATCACACGCTTTCCTTGGCAACTCACCAATCCCGCCAGTTACTTCAGGGCGGATTTCACAACTAAGTTCACACTGTTATTTTCCTCAAACTATGTCACCAGAATTTCTTACAAACATCGCATTCATTCTAAACTTCGTCCTTGAATTCTATCACTATATTCTTAACTAAAAGTCTCATACTACTCACATTAAACTCCTTTGTCTATCTTAGATCTCTATTAACTCCGAGTGCCGTTAAATTCTAAAATTTCCACCCATGATTTACTCTAATCTGTGCGTTCTAACTTTAGGTCATTTATGTAGTTATTAGTCTTGACTTGCCAAACACATGTCGAACTCTTGAAAATTCGCTAACTTAGCCTCACTGCTAAGCTTACTTAGATGGTTCCAGTCCAAATCCCCATCCTCTTTATTCTATAATTTGCAAATTTCGCAATTTGCTGGCCATTAAACCCTGACCTACTTCCAATCTTAACCTCTCATTTTTTTTTTCCAACAATCTTTCTTGGGTTCTAACTATTCTACTCGACATTTATTCTAAGTTTATCTCTTGAATTCTATCTTAATCTAGACACTCTTAACTTCACACGAATCCCCAATATACGAGTTCTACGGTACTTCATCTATTTAAACACGCTCCAAGTATTACAACAATCTAAGGTATTTCTTAATAGGTTTATATTTAAACATTCATCTTTCTTGATTAATCGTATTCTAATACTCCCAAGGGGTTGTCAATTAGACATAATCCCTACCTACTTAAAAAAAATCATATTTCATAGGGTGTATTCCACTAATTGTCACTAAACCTTAAGTGCGCAAACTCTGCTGATTAAATCAAACTAATCCTACTAATGTATAACTATATTTCTATTTAGTCTTTATTGTCCTATATGTAGTCTACCGTTATCTCTTTGAGGTTCACTTAACAATCCCTCTTACCCACCTTCTATTTTCTTACTTTTCTATTTTTAAGCGTATCATTATTATCATTATCTATTTAACATAAACATATTGTCATACAGGCAATTAAGACAGTACCTGTAATAAGAGAAGGCTGGGTCCCATCATCGATGTCACCAGGCTCGATGAATGCAAAAATCCTCGGCATAGTCCTCCTCCGATCATTGTCTGACTGATCTCGACCGGGCTTCGGGCAATCTTTGACGAAGTGGTCAGCTCCGCCACACCTAAAACATTTGTTCGTGCCAACCCGGCACTCGCCACCATGTTCTTTCTGGTACTTAGGGCACCAAGGCATTTGTGAAACCCCTTGTACCTGCTTACCCTTGCCCTGGTCATTATTTCCCACATACAGCCTTTTAACACCTCTCTGTTGTTGCTGTTGTTGTCCTCATGGTTGCCAATCTTCTTTACGGGGTTGTTGCTGGATCTCACGAAAGAAGCCCCTAGCCGGCTCCTTCGGTTTGACAGAACTCTGCTCCACAGCCTCAATATTAAGTGCTCTAGCCACAATCTCGTCATAGGATACATTTCGTACCCCAGATATAGTAAGATGCATCCGGAATTCCTGGCTAAGTCCTTGTAAAAACCGGCGTACCTTATCCTCGTTAACGCTGACCTGACGTGGCGCGAATCGAGAAAGAGCTTCAAACTTTCTCACATACTCGGCAATCGAACCAACTTGCTGTAACTGCATGAATTCAACCATCTTTGCCTCCCGTACTATATGGCTGAAATACTTATCATAGAACAACATCCTGAATCGCTCCCAACCCATAATTGTCACATCGGTGGTCGTCTTGATGGAATCCCACCAGAATCGAGCATCCAATGCTACGTGGTAGGTCACCAACGCAACCTTCTCTTTGTCCTCTATGCTAGCATAGGCCAGCATGTCCTCCATGGTGCGAATCCACTCCTCAGCTGAAGAGGGATCCGTAGACTGTTCGTTAAATATAGGGGGCTGGAGCTTCTGAAATCTCTCCATCCCACGATTACCCAAAATAGCGGTCTCCCGAGCTCTAACTCCCTCTCGGTCGATAAGGGTGCCCAACTGCTGAGACTGTCTCTCCATCTGTTGAGCCTGTCGCTCCATATGTTGAGACTGTTGAGCAATGAAGTCCTTAAGGGTATCTATCGTATCGTCTCGGTCATCTCGATCGTTTCCTCGACGCACCATAATTATAAATAACTCCTATAAAAGTTAAATGCAAACATCTCTAAGAAACTAAAATCAAATAAAACTATAAACATACTCACAGTTGATGAAGAATGTCCGCGTAGTGACTGTGTAGTCGAGCAGTCTACAGAATCGATTTTAAAACCCGGGGGCTTTGATACCATAAACTGTCACAACACTAAAACTGTACCCAATTTCCCGTACTATTTTTTTTTCTCTATACTTTAAATAAACTCTAGACGGAAACTAAACCGAAATCGAAACTAAAATCGAAATCGGAATTCATTTAAAACATATTTCAATTCAATTTATTAAAACTAGAAATAACGTTTAATAAAACAAATGAAACAAATAAAACAATCATCAAAACATGGGAGGGCAAAACTATACAAGCCGTGACAAACAGGGGGCAGCGATCAATCTCCTAAATCAGGAGATCGATCGCTGAGGGCCACAATTGCCCCAGCGATCAACCGCTGCAGCATTACAGCGATCGATCGCTGCATTGCTGCAGCGAGCAGCGATCGGTCGCTGCACA
The DNA here is from genome assembly GCA_022432975.1 of Begonia masoniana. Lineage (NCBI taxonomy): Eukaryota > Viridiplantae > Streptophyta > Magnoliopsida > Cucurbitales > Begoniaceae > Begonia > Begonia masoniana. Next base: position 13,764,169 of record CM039510.1, read on the forward strand.
CTCCGTGCAGCGATCGCCTCCTGCGATCATTCGCCAGTCCTTCTGGCAACCGGTTTAATTGAATAACATGCTCTCTGGAATCCGATTCCAGAGAGTAAACCACCTGCATTTTCACCCAATTTTCTCATCAATAACAAAATGAACTTATAACTTAATCTCAACCAGTTTGCAGCGGACTTTGCGAAATCCAACTGCGTAGATAGCTCTAAAAATAGACTATATCCTTAATAAACCTAAAAACCATTCCAAACATCTCCATAGCATGCAAATAAAAGCTTTAACAAAACGTTTTTTGTAAAAACAGTTTATAAAACGTTAAAACATCAGTCTATCAACTAATCAACTACCAGAACAAAGCATCCTAAAATATTCTATACAATCATCAGCCCAAACATCCAAATAACCCCAAAATCTATACATACCTCCCCACGGGTCGGTTAAGCATCGACTGCGCCAACACACTCCCGCCACCATTCCTCGTCAACTGCATCATGCCTCAGGAGGAGGGTCATCGTCCTCACCTGTTTCCTCGTAATCACCTACACCATACAGACATCTATGAGATAAAAATCTCAGTAAGCTCTAGTACATGCAGAATGCGTGTAGATGCGTATGTCATTCATAAAACATGCAGATAACAGATTCATATTCATTACGTCGCAGACAGATCGTCACCGAGGCTTAAACCCACCTCGCCGTGACCAGATAACAGATTACGTAGATTCTGTTGGTTCATTTTACTTTTTAATTAGGTCGCAGATAGAATGTCACCGAGGTCTAAACCACCTCGCCGTGACCAGATAACAGATTACGTAGATTCATTTCGTTCGTTGGTTCATTTTACTTTTTAATTAGGTCGCAGACAGAATGTCACCGAGGCTAAACCACCTTGCCGTGACCACAAAAGACTTCCTAAGAAGAAGCCCCAACTACTATTGCAGAAGTAAACTCTAGAGCCTGGCACGAATATCGAACGTCAAGAGACAAAGTTCTATTGTCATTTTTTCACAAAAGCCTATCATTTTCACTAATTTTCACCTCCATTAAGTCCAAAAACCTACACAATTATAAATTGAGCAAGATAGTATGAAAAATAAATCAAAGATTTAGAGCTTCCAAGTGTAGATCGATTTAATAACAATATTTAATTTGCATGTACCAAGTACATTATACTTCTTAATTAATTTTAAAAGTTCTAAAGCTTCATAAGGATCACAACTAATAAGTTAAGACATAGCGAAAGAGAGTGCAAACACTTTGTTAACACGGTTAGGTCAATCTTGCTTACGTCCGCACCTCAAGGCTCCTCTTTAAAGATTCATTTCCAACTCTACCTTTTGGTTTGATAGATTGAACTTCTGGGCATCAATCCAAAGCCTTTACAATGACTCTTTCATAGGGCATCACCCTTTACTTTTCTACCAAGTTACAAAATTTGTTTCACCATGAGGGACACAAGATTCAAATCTTTCACAAATACAAGTCTCAAATTATCGGTAAAGACGTGATATTACTCTTAACTTAAAGTGTTTTAAGTTTAATATATTTTGTTGATGAATATTTAAATTGTGATTGAATAATATTAAAGTTGTTCACAATGAGGATGGTTAGTGGTTTTTCAAAACTATTGATCAGGGATCCTCCTCTGCTTGACAATCTGTGTCTATTGATGAGCAGCCTAATCATGAGTTGCCCAATGCTACATTTTGTTGAGCCACACTTTCACTTAGATATTCCTAGAGGTGGTCTTTTGAGTATTGAAAAACACACCGATCACATGTCTACGTGTAACTCTAGCATGTCAACCCCTTTCATCGACAATTAGTCTCAGAGCTCTTTGCATTTGGACAAGATCGATCGGAAACTTGAAGACTTCTCCCACTACTTCTGGTCATATTCATTAACCGATGTATCCCTTACATCTCCTCTTGATCCCGATTTCCATCCGACCAATGATGATGCTCCTTTGCAAGATCTATGATGTTTTGTTATTATGTGTAATGGACTATGTTAGAATCATCCTCTCAATTTAGTTTCTTCTTTGGATATGGTTCTAATTAGCTTTCTTTCTTTGGATAGTGCTCATTTCTCTATCTAGTATTTCATGTCTTTTGAGAATTTTCATAACATGTACTTCAAGTGTTTCGGTTTTAGATATATTGTTTCTCGAAGTACAAGCTGAGGAGCTTTTGTTACTTGTGATTTTCTCTCATTGTTTTGGCCGAAAGAAGATAATTCTATGAGATTATATGTGGACAACCAAGTCACCTTCAAGAATAGTTTTGTCAATTCCAAAGCTTGACAATATTCTTGATGAATTGCGGGGAGCCTCCATCATCAACAAATTAAAACTCAAAGGCGGCCACCATCATTTACAAATGAGGAATGGTACTACATATTTGGTAATATCACTACACCGATCCATTTGCTTGAGCACTTTCATGAGTTTCTTGCAGTATGTTTTGGTGGCATATTTGTGGGAGTTAAGAATTGATATTAGTACTTTCATCTCGGAATGTGTTAATATTACAAACCAAGATTCGTGATATTCTCATAAACATTTTTGGTGATTAAGTGGATTACAACTTTTTGTTATCATGAAGGGTTATTCATTATTTCCCATCGTAGTTAATCACTCGGAGAATCAAGTTGTTGGTCGTGAATTTATTTTAGAAGGAAAACTACCAAGAATTGGCCATGTGCAAGCATCCTCAATGTTATCAACCAATTTGGAAGCTTTCCTTGTAACACCCGGGATTTTTTTTATTATTATTATTGGAGAGAAAATAAAAGAATAATAAATTTGTAAAGTGAAAAGTAAAGTGAATAAATTTGATTGAAATTAAGTCGGGGATTAGGTTAATTTAATAACGACATTTAACGAAATTCATATTGATCGAAAATACGGGAGGGCAAAACGTTTAAATTAAAGGAATTGTTTTAGTTTTATTATTATACTTATTATTATTATTATTTAAAAAAAAATAATAAAAGAAAACAACAGAATAGCTGAAGTTATTCTGTTGTTCGCGGGTCGGACAGCAAAGAGGCAGGGGAGAGGGGAGAACGGCGAGGGGCGATGATCGCCGACCTAGACCGCCGTGATGCCTCGACGTCTCCGGCCAGGCGACGGCGACGAGGAGCTTCCGGCTGACTCCTCGCATGAACCGAACTGGTAAGTTGGTTTTAGCCCTGTTTTCGGTTCTGTTGGTGACCGGGAGTGACGAGCTCGATTGAGCTCCGATCACCGGCCTAAATTGGCCGCCTCCGGCGTGGGTTTGCCGACCCATGGACCGGCTATGGTTGATTGGCCGTGAGGAGCCCGAATTGGGCGAAATTCAGAAAGCCCTATTTGGGGCATTTCGGGTTTTGCTTGAAATCTCGAGATTTTTGGTTAAATTATACTAATTGAGGGTATTTGTGGTTGATTAGTGAGGAATTGAGTGAGATTTGATGAAAAATCGAAAAAAGGGAAATTACGGGTTAAGGGGAAGTTCGGGTTTTTGTCAATTTGACCTAGCTAGAGTCGTTTGTTTTCAAATTCATTTTGGCAGGTTAAAATAGGTTATTAGAGGAGTACGTGGTCGCTGGAATCATTCGATTCCGATAACCGACGCAAAAGTTATGCACGTTTGAGGTTTCGGGGGGTTTTTACCGAACCCAAATTGGTGGCCCGTTTCGTTAGGTTTTTGTTGGATTAGGCTAGAAATAGTAGTTTGAGAGTAATTGGTGAATGTAGGCTTAATTTAAATGAAGTTTGAATAATTGTAGGTAGGGTTAGCTTAAATATTCTTTAGAAATGAATTGTGATGCTTAAGTGACTTTTATGAATGTGATAGGTTACCGAGTGGAGAAAGTTACATAGCCAAAGCGAGTAAGTGCAGTGCGAGAGTTCAGGTAAGTAGTGGATGTGTGCCTTTTGCCTTCGGGCCTACACCACGGAACGGTAGGAGATTCTTTGTTGGTTTGTTTGCTTTGTGCTACTTTGGTTGTTTGTAGGAGATTGTTTGCTTGCTTGGGTTTATTTGTTATTACTTTGTTTTGTGTTGTATTGCATATCGGTGAAACGTGCATTGTGAGTTACAGTACGCTACGCTAGAGATGAGTGGTTGCATTGTTTGACTTTGTTTTGTGTTGTTTTGCATGGCTGGTTGTGAGTGGGAACGTAATCAGATAAAATGAATTGTAATGAATCTCAAATAGTGTGCCTTGTCGGGATACGGTGCTTGCAGTGGCACCCCGAAGGGAACTCTATGAGAGACCGGCTAAATACGAGATCTGGAATAGTGTGCCTTGTCGGGATACGGTGCTTGCAGTGGCACCCCGAAGGGAACTCTATGAAGGATGGTTGGCTATAAAATGAATTGTAATGAATCTCAAATAGTGTGCCTTGTCGGGATACGGTGCTTGCAGTGGCACCCCGAAGGGAACTCTATGAGAGACCGGCTAAAATACGAGATCTGGAATAGTGTGCCTTGTCGGAATACGGTGCTTGCAGTGGCACCCCGAAGGGAACTCTATGAAGGATGATGGGCTAAAATACGTAATGGTGGTTCTGGGGATGGCCATCCTTGGGATGTGAGCTAGTGGCCGTCCTTCGAGACGTGAGCTAATGGCCGTCTTCGATCATAGGATGTGAGCTAAGGGCCATCCTGTACGGTTACGGGATGTGAGCTAAGGGCCGTCCTTGATTATAGGATGTGAGCTGACCCGATTCACACGGTTTATGAAACGATTTAAAGCAACGAACAACAAATAAACACAACTGAGTGGTAGAAACTGCATGGGTTAGGTTGATTGCATTGTGTTGTTGTCTCATTCGTTCATTCGTTACTCCCTACTTGCTAAGCGTAAGCTTACGTGTGTGTGTGTGTTCTGTGGTGTAGGTAACGACGAGGGTACAGGTGAGCTATGTGAGTCAGCCAAGACTTGGGAGCAGTCGGAGATGCACGGGGCGTGCCGGTGCGGGCAGTTGTCGGGGCGACTCCACCATGGTCTTCGGAGATGTGGGGCTTTGTATTTTAGTAGTTTATTGTAATGTCTGTTTGTAGAAATGTTGGGAATATGTATCTCTTTTTAGTTGATGTTTTAATGGTTGTGGTATAGCTATGTGTATTTGTGGTATATAGTCATAGTTAAGGGTGATGTATCGCCCTGTACTGTGGACTTTCTTTACGTAGGGATGTTAGCATTTTAGTTTCCCTCTTTACTGCTATTTGGAGATTTCTCATGCCGTATGCTGGATAGTTGGTTAGGAGTATTCTGGATCTGTTTGGGGATTAATTTATTGCAGGTACCTAGCATTTTGGAGGCGCCATTTTCAGGCGTTACTTTGCCGAAATTTTTGGGAAGGACGCCGTGGTGCTTAAAGGTTAGAATTAAGAAGAATTAGTGAGTCTAGGCAGCTAGGTACGACTTAAGTAAGCATTAGGAGATTTAGTTTTAAATGTTGCCGTGTTTGATTTCATTTAAATTATTGGGGTTAGTGTGAGCCAAGTAGCGCTCCGAGCCAGGGTGGGTTCGGGGGCGTTACATTCCTTGGGACAAGTTGAACTTGTTTCGGGACTATCCAAAACAATTGTAGAAGAAGTTTCTAGGGTGGTTGCATAATCACTTACAAGGATGGAAGAGATCACAAGATTGAGAAATAGTGGTCAAGGTAGAGAATGCCTTGGATATGAGGTCAAAACATTTCCAACCCCGGGAGGATGATCTGCCATGGGATCCACTTGAAATATCTCAAGCCAAAAGTGTCACAACCCTAAAACTGTACCCAATTTTCCGTACTATTTATTTTTTTTCTCTACACTTTAAATAAACTCTAGACGGCAACTAAACCGAAATCAAAACCAGAATCGAAATCGGAATTCATTTAAAACATATTTCAATTCAATTTATTAAAACTAGAAATAACGTTTAATAAAACAAATGAAACAAATAAAACAATCATCAAAACATGGGAGGGCAAAACTGTCCAAGCCGTGACAAACAGGGGGCAGCGATCAATCTCCTAAATCAGGAGATCGATCGCTGAGGGCCACAATTGCCCCAGCGATCAATCGCTGCAGCATTGCAGCAATTGATCGCTGCATTGCTGCAGCGAGCAGCAATCGATCGCTGCATTGCTGCAGCGATCGGTCGCTGCACACTCCGTGCAGCGATCGCCTCCTGCGATCATTCGCAAGTCCTTCTGGCAACCTGTTTAATTGAATAACATGCTCTCTGGAATCCGATTCCATAGAGTAAACCAGCTGCATTTTCACACAATTTTCTCATCAATAACAAAATGAACTTATAAGTTAATCTCAACCAGTTTTCAGCGGACTTTGCGAAATCCAACTGCGTGGATAGCTCTAAAAATCGAGCATATTCTTAATAAACCTAAAAACCATTCCAAACATCTCCATTGCATGCAAATAAAAGCTTTAACAAAACGTTTTTTGTAAAAACAATTTATAAAACGTTAAAACATCAGTATATCAACTAATCAACTACCAGAACCAAGAATCCTAAAATATTCTATACAATCATCAGCCCAAACATCCAAATAACCCCAAAATCTATACATACTTCCCCACGGGTCGGTTAAGCATCGACTGCGCCAACACACTCCCGCGAGCATTCCCCGTCAACTGCATCATGCCTCAGGAGGAGGGACATCGTCCTCACCTGTTTCTTCGTAATCACCTACACCATACAGACATCTATGAGATAAAAATCTCAGTAAGCTCTAGTACATGCAGAATGCGTGCAGATGCGTATGTCATTCATAAAACATGCAGATAACAGATTCAGATTCATTACGTCGCAGACAGATCGTCACCGAGGCCTAAACCCACCTCGCCGTGACCAGATAACAGATTACGTAGATTCTGTTGGTTCATTTTACTTTTTAATTAGGTCGCAGACAGAATGTCACCGAGGTCTAAACCACCTCGCCGTGACCAGATAACAGATTACGTAGATTCATTTCGTTCATTGGTTCATTTTACTTTTTAATTAGGTCGCAGACAGAATGTCACCGAGGCTAAACCACCTCGCCGTGACCAGATAACAGATTACGTAGATTCATTTCTTTCTCTTGAACATATGCTTTAACAGATGTGATGCATGAGCAGTCAAATGCATAAAGTAAACAACCAGCATGTGTACCATCAAGACGATAAACAAACATAACCTATAAATGACTAACCTAACTACCCAACCAAAATAATTTAAATAAACCCATCACCAAACTCCTCGAGACGACTTCGACGTACGGTGTAGGCCAATCAGCTAGAGAAGATCACGAGAACTTACCTCGTGTCCGTTGCAGCTCAAGCTCCGTCCACGAGCGTTGTTCACCTAAGCAATTCCCAACAATTATCGTTAAAATGCGTTTTAACCGATAACGTCCAAATTAACGAAATCTTAACTAAAGAAACTTCCTAAAGCTATAATTCGATTCATTGAACTATTTCATTGAGCATTCTACGCTCGACACCACAAAATTCCAAATACGAGCTTTTCCCCTAAAATTCTCAAATTCTAACTTTCGTCCTAAAATCAATTAACTTCGTCCCATAACGTCCAATACGTTCAACATATTCTTAATTAGGGCAAACCCATTGATTTCGAAGTCTAAATCGCGTTTTTTTATCAAAATCCTAATCGTAAACCTAAACGTATAACTCTACGAAACTCGAGATTTAATGCTCCAAAACTATAGAATCATACCTAGAGCGTCGATTGGAGGAGGAAGCGTGAAGGAAACGGGACGATCGGGAGGAAGAACGGAGGTCGGCGTTGAGAACTCGTCGCGGGCAGAGAGGAGAAGCCGAGAGGGAGAGGAGAACTTTGGTTCTCTGGAAATCGATTTTCAAACAATGAAAATCGATTAAGGCATTTGCCTTATTTATAAATTTAATTGCTTAATGACCATTTTGCCATTCCTCATATTTTCTATTTGTTTCGTCAATCGTTTCGTTAATTGACTAGCCATTCGGTTTCACCAAATCTCCTTATTTCACCAATAAGTCCAACTTATTATTTGGGATCTATCGAAACTGTCCGTTCGCAAATCGGACCTCGTTTACTATTTTTACTAAAACATCTTTTACATTACGAGAAATATAATTACTCGGATTAAGCGTTACAGCTCCGAAAATTCTCGTAATTTCCTTAAAATTCCAATTAATCGATAGGATTCTAATAACGCTTTCTTTTTGCAAAACGGACCTGATTTGACATATTTACGAAAATGCCATTATACATTAAAATAATAATATCCAGAAAAGCTGGGTATTACATTCTATCCACCTTATTTAAAATTTTGTCCTCAAAATTTGCCCTAACTTATAGTCCTTGATATTAATGTTTCACGTCATACGGCCTTATACTTCGATTATCATCTGTACTTACGGTCATTCTTCGTAGTTCCTAACCAAAACTCTACACTTTACTCTCTAATATTGACCTTAAATTCGTATTCTCTACCTTCGATTTGATCGTACACTTCCTTACTAGGGTATTGAGCATAGTCAAGTTCCTAAATCTCCAATAGATTTGCCCAAACTTCTCCGTAATTTCATTGACTCCGTCAGTAGTTGAAACGCATGCCAACTCAAATTTCCATATTCGTTCGGCTAACAATTCCTCGTAACTCCATCACCATAGGATTTCCTGGTCACTTATCTCCTTGGGTAACCCATTGACCTTTGGAGACTATTTCGGTGCAGGTTTCCTAATTAAGTCCTCATTGTTATGCTTTACAACTATACAACTATAATACTACTTGGTCTATGTGAGTCAAATTATGAGCTACCGTCGGTACCTACGTAGGATCCTGTCTCTAACAAAATTCGAACTTCCCCTTATTAACTCTGATCCCGTCATCCCTAGGGTCAATCTCTATGATTCTAAACCAAAACGTCGACTATTCCCTCCAACATTAGCCTTAAATTCGTAATCTCTACTCTCAATTGGATTGTACATATCCTCACTCACACATCAAGTCTTACCAATTTTCCCAAATCACACGCTTTCCTTGGCAACTCACCAATCCCGCAAGTTACTTCAGGGCGGATTTCACAACTAAGTTCACACTGTTATTTTCCTCAAACTATGTCACCAGAATTTCTTACAAACATCGCATTCATTCTAAACTTCGTCCTTGAATTCTATCACTATATTCTTAACTAAAAGTCTCATACTACTCACGTTACACTCCTTTGTCTATCTTAGATCTCTATTAACTCCGAGTGCCGTTAAATTCTAAATATTCCACCCATGATTTACTCTAATCTGTGCGTTCTAACTTTAGGTCATTTATGTAGTTATTGGTCTTGACTTGCCAAACACAAGTCGAACTCTTGAAAATTCGCTAACTTAGCCTCACTGCTAAGCTTACTTAGATGGTTCCAGTCAAAATCCCCATCCTCTTTATTCTATAATTTGCAAATTTCGCAATTTGCTGGCCATTAAACCCTGACCTACTTCCAATCTTAACCTCTCATTTTTTTTTTCCAACAATCTTTCTCGGGTTCTAACTATTCTACTCGACATTTATTCTAAGTTTATCTCTTGAATTCTATCTTAATCTAGACACTCTTAACTTCACACGAATTCCCAATATACGAGTTCTACGGTACTTCATCTATTTAAACACGCTCCAAGTATTACAACAATCTAAGATATTCTTTAATAGGTTTATATTTAAACCTTCATCTTTCTTGATTAATCGTATTCTAATACTCACAGGGGGTTGTCAATTAGACATAATCCCTACCTACTTAAAAAAAATCATATTTCATAGGGTGTATTCCACTAATTGTCACTAAACCTTAAGTGCGCAAACTCTGCTGATTAAATCAAACTAATCCTACTAATGTATAACTATATTTCTATTTAGTATTTATTGTCCTATATGTAGTCTACCGTTATCTCTTTGAGGTTCACTTAACAATCCCTCTTACCCACCTTCTATTTTCTTACTTTTCTATTTTTAAGCGTATCATTATTATCATTATCTATTTAACATAAACATATTGTCATACAGGCAATTAAGACAGTACCTGTAATAAGAGAAGGCTGGGTCCCATCATCGATGTCACCAGGCTTGATGAATGCAAAAATCCTCGGCATAGTCCTTCTCCGATTATTGTCTGACTGGGCAATCTTTGAAGAAGTGGTCAGCTCCGCCACACCTAAAACATTTGTTCGTGCCAACCCGGCACTCGCCACCATGTTCTTTCTGGCACTTAGGGCACCAAGGCATTTGTGAAACCCCTTGTACCTGTTTACCCTTGCTCTGGTCATTATTTCCCACATACAGCCTTTTAACACCTCTCTGTTGTTGCTGTGGTTGTCCTCGTGGCTGCCAATCTTCATTCCGGGGTTGTAGCTGGATCTCATGAAAGAAGCCCCTAGCCGGCTCCTTCGGTTTGACAGAACTCTGCTCCACAGCCTCAATATCAAGTGCTCTAGCCACAATCTCGTCATAGGATACATTCCGTACCCCAGATATAGTAAGACGCATCCGGAATTCCTGGCTAAGTCCTTGTAAAAACCGGCGTACCTTATCCTCGTTAACACTTACCTGACGTGGCGCGAATCGAGAAAAAGCTTCAAACTTCCTCACATACTCGGCAATCAAACCAACTTGCCGTAACTGCATGAATTCAACCATCTTTGCCTCCCGCACTGTATGGCTGAAATACTTATCATAGAACAACATCCTGAATCGCTCCCAACCCATAATTGTCACATCGGTGGTCGTCTTGATGGAATCCCACCAGAATCGAGCATCCAATGCTAGGTGGTAGGTCACCAACGCAACCTTCTCTCTGTCCTCTATGCTAGCATAGGCCAGCATGTCCTCCATGGTGCGAATCCACTCCTCAGCTGAAGAGGGATCCGTAGAATGTTCGTTAAATATAGGGGGCTGGAGCTTCTGAAATCTCTCCATCCCACGATTACCCAAAATAGCGGTCTCCCGAGCTCTAACGCCCTCTCGGTCGATAAAGGTGCCCAACTGCTGAGACTGTCTCTCCATCTGTTGAGCCTGTCGCTCCATATGTTGAGACTGTTGAGCAATGAAGTCCTTAATGGTATCTATCGTATCGTCTCGGTCATCTCGATCGTTTCCTCGACGCACCATAATTATAAATAACTCCTATAAAAGTTAAATGCAAACATCTCTAAGAAACTAAAATCAAATAAAACTATAAACATACTCACAGTTGATGAAGAATGTCCGCGTAGTGGCTGTGCAGTCGAGCAGTCTGCAGAATCAATTTTAAAACCCGAGGGCTTTGATACCATAAACTATCACAACCCTAAAACTATACCCAATTTCCCGTACTATTTTTTTTCTCTATACTTTAAATAAACTCTAGACGGAAACTAAACCGAAATCGAAACCAGAATCGAAATCGGAATTCATTTAAAACATATTTCAATTCAATTTATTAAAACTAGAAATAACGTTTAATAAAACAAATGAAACAAATAAAACAATCATCAAAACATGGGAGGGCAAAACTGTCCAAGCCGTGACAAACAGGGGGCAGCGATCAATCTCCTAAATAAGGAGATCGATCGCTGAGGGCCACAATTGCCCCAGCGATCAATCGCTGGAGCATTGCAGCGATCGATCGCTGCATTGCTGCAGCGATCGATCGCTGCATTGCTGCAGCGATCGGTCACTGCACACTCCGTGCAGCGATCGCCTCCTGTGATCATTCGCCAGTCCTTCTGGCAACCTGTTTAATTGAATAACATGCTCTCTGGAATCCGATTCCAGAAAGTAAACCACCTGCATTTTCACCCAATTTTCTCATCAATAACAAAATGAACTTATAACTTAATCTCAACCAGTTTGCAGCGGACTTTGCGAAATCCAACTGCGTGGATAGCTCTAAAAATCGAGCATATCCTTAATAAACCTAAAAACCATTCCAAACATCTCCATAGCATGCAAATAAAAGCTTTAACAAAACGTTTTTTGTAAAAACAGTTTATAAAACGTTAAAACATCAGTCTATCAACTAATCAACTATCAGAACCAAGCATCCTAAAATATTCTATACAATCATCAGCCCAAACATCCAAATAACCCCAAAATCTATACATACTTCCCCACGGGTCGGTTAAGCATCGACTGCGCCAACACACTCTCGCGAGCATTCCCCGTCAACTGCATCATGCCTCAGGAGGAGGGACATCGTCCTCACCTGTTTCCTCGTAATCACCTACATCATACAGACATCTATGAGATAAAAATCTCAGTAAGCTCTAGTACATGCAGAATGCGTGCAGATGCGTATGTCATTCATAAAACATGCAGATAACAGATTCAGATTCATTACGTCGCAGACAGATCGTCACCGAGGCCTAAACCCACCTCGCCGTGACCAGATAACAGATTACGTAGATTCTGTTGGTTCATTTTACTTTTTAATTAGGTCGCAGACAGAATGTCACCGAGGTCTAAACCACCTCGCCGTGACCAGATAACAGATTACGTAGATTCATTTCGTTCGTTGGTTCATTTTACTTTTTAATTAGGTCGCAGATAGAATGTCACCGAGGCTAAACCACCTCGCCGTGACCAGATAATAGATTACGTAGATTCATTTCTTTCTCTTGAACATATGCTTTAACAGATGTGATGCATGAGCAGTCAAATGCATAAAGTAAACAACCAGCATGTGTATCATCAAGACGATAAACAAACATAACCTATAAATGACTAACCTAACTACCCAACCAAAATAATTTAAATAAACGCATCACCAAACTCCTCGAGACGACTTCGACGTACGGTGTAGGCCAATCGGCTAGAGAAGATCACGAGAACTTACCTCGTGTCCGTTGCAGCTCAAGCTCCGTCCACGAGCGTTGTTCACCTAAGCAATTCCCAACAATTATCGTTAAAATGCGTTTTAACCGATAACGTCCAAATTAACGAAATCTTAACTAAAGAAACTTCCTAAAGCTCTAATTCGATTCATTGAACTATTTCATTGAGCATTCTATGCTCGGCACCACAAAATTCCAATTACGAGCTTTTCCCCTGAAATTCTCAAATTCTAACTTTCGTCCTAAAATCAATTAACTTCGTCCCATAACGTCCAATACGTTCAACATATTCTTAATTAGGGCAAACCCATTGATTTCGAAGTCTAAATCACGTTTTTTAATCAAAACCCTAATCGTAAACCTAAACGTATAACTCTACGAAACTCAAGATTTAACGCTCTAAAACTATAGAATCATACCTAGAGCGTCGATTGGAGGAGGAAGCGTGAAGGAAACGGGATGATCGGGAGGAAGAACGGAGGTCGGCGTTGAGAACTCGTCGCGGGCAGAGAGGAGAAGCCGAGAGGGAGAGGAGAACTTTGGTTCGCTGGAAATCGATTTTCAAACAATGAAAATCGATTAAGGCATTTTCCTTATTTATAAATTTAATTGCTTAATGACCATTTTGCCCTTCCTCATATTTTCTATTTGTTTCGTCCATCGTTTCGTTAATTGACTAGCCATTCTGTTTCACCAAATCTCCTTATTTCACCAATAAGTCCAACTTATTATTTGGGATCTATCGAAACTGTCCGTTGGCAAATCGGACCTCGTTTACTATTTTTACTAAAACGTCTTTTACATTACGAGAAACATAATTACTCGGAATTAAGCGTTACAGCTCCAAAAATTCTCGTAATTTTCTTAAAATTCCAATTAATCGATAGGATTCTAATAACGCTTTCTTTGTGCAAAACGGACCTTATTTGACATATTTACGAAAATGCCATTATACATTAAAATAATAATATCCAGAAAAGCTGGGTATTACAAAAAGAATTTCTAACTTTTTTGTTCATGTTGTAGGTCTCTCTTCTTAGTTTGGATGAATAAGAATAATTCAAAAACAAAATGAGACAAGCAATTGGAGAAATGAAGAAGGACTCGAATCCTAGGAACCAAAGATCAACTAACTTGCAGCATCATTCAAGTGATCAACTTGGGCCACTCTCTCCTTGAAAGCTTGAAGAAGAATGTAGCCCAAGAAGCACCAAAAGAAGCCAAGAATTCAGTCCATAGAGCTCCTAGCATGGATCCTCATACCAAGTTATCAACCAATCAAGCATCACCTATTTGAACCACATGGATTATTCCCTTCCATTTTATGCAACTTATTTGTATCTTTATTTAGAATCTAAGAAATATAGTTTTAATATTATATTTTTGTAATATTGATGGTGGGGGACCATCTTAGGTTAAGGTGGACAAAAAAACTTGGGAAAAGTCAAAATGTGTTTGGTCTTTCCTCATTTAGCCGAACACCCTTTCACTTACTTTTAGCTTACTCTTTCTTGTAATAGCTTCTCTTAGGAGTTGTAAAACCCTATTTCTTAAGGAGGTATTTATACTATCCTTAAGGGCTGCTCTTAGCAGCACATTTTGAATGAAACTTTGAAGTTTTTTTCAAAATCTTGAGCTCCCAAGCTTCAAGTGGCCACATCTCTTCGGTGAGTAACATCTGATTGAGTTTGTGTTTGTTTTTTGTTTCTATCTTTGTGAGTGTAGTGGATTCAATTGTATTGCACATTTCTTCTCCCTCTTCCCTTAAGGTAGAACATTCAGCAAGAGCGTAATAAACTCTCATCACAGCAAGTTGTAGAGCTTATCCTCAAATAGAGCCAAAGAACTGAGAAAGTACAACAATAATATTTTATGGACCAACGTACATATCTGTAACCATATCTTTTCATCCCCATTGAGGTAACCTTTTATTTTTAGAGGATATATCCACCATATCCAGAGTAAGATTCTATCAAAATTTTAGTATAGTTCGAGTTGTTGTTTTTCAAAGTTGCTCTCCGTTTCCAGCAAAACAGCACGAATTTTTTTTTGTGCTTTAAAGTTTCCCCATTTTGAAGCATATTAAGAAGAAGAGCAACCGTCATCGAGTAGGGTTTTTATGCTTTTTGCATTTGCATAGCATGGTTTTTTCAAAAACCGTATTTTGGTGGGTTGCTACTTATAAAATTATGATGAAGTTTGGTCGCCAGCGCGTCGATTTTAATACGTATATGTATGCAAGTTTTCACCCACGTTTATTTCAGTATACATTAGGATGTTTTTGTTGTAGGCATTGAGAGGATGAATCCTCTTGATTCTTTGGGTCATTTGATGCCAAAGCGTCACGAGGCTATCCTAAGTATCCCTTATACTGTGTCAAGGCAGTTTGTATGCACATATAGATAGGGTGATAGGGCGGTGATAACACGCTCAATGGGGGTCTGCTAACCCTGAAAGTTGATAAGGGTGGATTCTCATACAGGTTTATGTCGGTGTTGACCATGGTTCACTGACCGCCCGAGTGATGGGCTAGATCTCTAGATCGCTCTCACATTTACCTTCTACCTCATAAGACGTTGTTAGTCTTCAGATCACCGTCTTTCTTTGAGCTATGCTGGTGTGGTCCTTGTACAACATTCTTTTTTCACTAGGGATGTTTTCTATGGAAAACTTTGAGGGTATTTTGATGTATAATCACCTATGTATGTGATAGGTTTTATCAATACCTCACAGAGGGCTCGTGGAGCCAATTTTTAAATAAAGGAAAGAAAAGATGTTTTCATTAATTTTTTTATTTAACTGATGCATAGTTTTGGCAGAGAAATCGTGTTTTTGAAAAAAAGATAAAAAAATTGGTTTTAAATGGAATGTGATCAGCCGGGGCACAAGAAGAGGGATTGCATGCAGAATTAGCAGAGACAGCAGCAGCACCCTCAGCAACAGTTGTTCTCTACTTCTAGAGCAATGCTGCTAGAGCTACATCTGGTGGTGGTCGTGGAGCTGAAGGTCAGCTATTCCAGCAGTTTCAGCCAACTAGTTATGATTTCAAAAGGTCAACAGGCTATCAGCAAAGTTATGGGTTGAACTAGTACCCTCGTCAGAGATCATGGAACTTTGGTAGGAAGTCGAGCCATAGTAGTAGAGATGGACCCAATTCTATTTAGGGTGGTCATGGGATGAACCACAAGGGTAAAGGATGGGCATCTTGGAAGGCTATGTAGTCGTTATCAATGAAGAGTGTTATGACTAACACAACCATGAGATCGTCGACAATATAGTCCTCTTATCTTACTCTTTTGCTCAAGTGTTGCTTGATACCGGGTCGACACACTCTTTTATTTCCTCAATGTTAGCATTAGTTTTTGACCGTGGAGAAGATGAAGTCTTTGTTAGTGCTTAGCACTCCATTGGGAGCTGGTGATGGGGTGTCTTCTGTGTGTCGATCAGTTTGCGTGGTGATTAACAACTGTAGGTTTTTTGCAAACTTTTTGTCTTTTAGATGAGTCAGTTTGGTGTAATCTTGGGCATGGATTGTCTACGGAGGTATAAAGTGACCGTGGAGTGCCATTTGAAGAAGGTAACTCTTATTACGAAAGATGGAAGGGTTGTTGTGTATTGCAATGGTCCGAATGCAGTGACAACAAATCCTATGTTGAAAAGGCTTGCTTGGGTGGCCGCCGTGGGTTAGAGCAGTATGAGAACTTGTGGTTCGTTGATGTGGATGGTGAGACAACTAGATAGAATGTGGATATCTCGGTGGTGAGAGAGTTTGCAAATGTTTTTTTTCATGACGAGTTCCTAAGGTTATCTCCAGACCGAGAGATCGAGTTTCGTATTGAACTAGTCCCTAGTGCTACACCAGTTTTGATCCATACTTACCGGATGGAGCCGAAAGAGTTGAATGAGTTAAGGACTCAGTTGGGTGAGTTGTTGGAGCATGACTTCATTTGCAAGAGTATATCTCTTTGGGGTGCTCCGGTTCTGTTTGCTAAGAAGATATACGGTTCTTTGCGACTTTGGATAGACTACCAGAATTTAAATTGAGTGACCATTAAGAACAAGTATATGTTGCTGATGATTGATGACTTGTTTGACCACCTTGGTGGATCCTAATATTTCTCGAACATAGACTTGAGGTTTGGGTATCACAGATGAAGATTGGTGAGGAAGATATCCAGAAGACAGCCTTTAGATCGAGATATGGCCATTTTGAGTTCATGGTCTTACCCTTTGGTTTGACTAATGCCCCTACAGCTTTCATGGACCTTATGAACTGGGCTTTCAGACCGTACTTGGATCGGTTTGTCGTAGTCTTTTGTTGACGACATTTTTATATGTTTGAAGTCTCGGAGTCAACATAAGAAGGATCTTCGGATTATTTTGCGGACTTTGAGGGATCATCACTTGTACGCCAAGAGGAGAAAATGTGACTTCTGGATGACTGATGTTAAGTTTCTTGGCCACGTTGTGTCTCAATCTGAAATTTTTGTTGACCTGATTAAGATCGAGGCGGTTATGAGGTGGTAGCTTCACAAGAACGTATCTAAGATTCACATTTTTTTGGCACTAGCATGTGGATGGAGTGCATGGAAGACTATGATTTTAACTTTTAAGTACCATCTTGGTAAGACAAATGTTGTTGTTGATGCTCTAAGCTAAAATCCTCAAGGGTCACTTGCGTGTCTCATTCTTGATGAGTGGAAGCAGTTGGTTTCCATTGGAGAGTTTGACCTGTAATATTTTGAGGACGATAGGACAGAGTGTGTGTACAACGTTATCCCTACTTCAACTTTGCTTTGGAAGCAAAAACAAGACGATGAGTTGGTAGAGAAAGTCAGTCATATACGAAATGGTAAACGACTCAACGATTGGGAAGTCAATGCTCAGGGTGCTTTATTTTTCAAGAATCATTTAGCAGTTCCTACTAGTCATGAGCTGAGACATGCTATACTATCTAAGGATCACATATCAAGGTTTGCAATCCATTCTAGTAGTACAAAGATGTATCAGGACCTGAAGCGACAGTACTGGTGGCCAGGTATGAACGAGAGGTAGCAGAGTTTGTGGCTCGATGTTTTACGTGTCAGCAGATTAAGGCTGAACATCAGAGGCTAGCTAGGTTGTTGCAGCCTTTACTTGTTCCATAGTGGAAGTCGGATAGAATGACCATGGACTGTCACTGGTCTTCCAATGACTCCTCAAATGCTTGATGTGATTTGGGTTATTGTGGACCGTTTGACAAAATTGGTTCATTTTATTCTGATTCGGATGGACTTTTCCTGTAACAACCTGTACGTCGCCACTGGACTTGACGTGACTTTCACTTTATTTAAGACATTTTTGACGTGAAATTTTTTGACTTTTAAAACTCTAAATTGAAGACTAAAATCATTTTTGATAAAACGTTGACTCAGTTTTTGGGTCGTTCAAATCATTTGAAATACATGGGAAAAATTTTCAAAAAATACATTTGGGAAGTATCGTAAAACGTCGAATTGAAATGTGTTTAAAATCAAAATTTTTAAAAAAACTTAGCCTTGAACCACATGACATGCAGCGCGCGCGTCGCTCAGTCATCGCGCGCGTCGCTCGCTGTTGCCGCGCGCACGGTGCCCTGTCGTCTGGCGCGTGACATACCTTCAGCGCGCTCATCATCGTGCGTATCGCGTGCGGTCGCCTCACGCAGGGCACCCTGCCGTCGCACGCACGACACACGTTCAGTGCGCACGCGTAGCGCACGCTTTGCTTCCTAGGTGCACACACTAACTCGGTGGCGCGCACGAGGGGAGAGCCGATCGATCGGCTGCGTTTGGTCGATGCACCCTCTCGGGTTTCGACCTTCTTCACCTAAGCAGCCGATCAATCGCGCCTCATGCGTTGCTAGGCGCTGATCGACCCACTCTCCATGAGCGATCGATCGGTTGGGCGTTGTGCGCACCAGTAGCGAGCGCCAGCGCATGCCTCGTGTGCGCACAGCGTTGCCCAGCGCGCGCCCAGCTGCACCATCACGCCTCCTTCCTTCTTTTTACCTCTTTTTCACATTTTCTCCACTTCTTTCAACTACACTTGTCATCAAACTCACCTAAAACCCTTCGCAAACTTCTCCAAACATAAAATACTTAAAAACCCCAAAAACACGACTCAAAACCGTATACAAAAGCGTAGCAAAATTTACGAAAACAAACTACATGGATGACTCTAAAAACCGGACATATCCATACAAAAATAAATCCCAAAACATTTCCATAATATTTTTAAAATTCTAACTATCCACACATCCAAAAGACTTAACACATTCACAATAACCTTAACATCCACCCACAGGTCAAAAGGGGCGCCTGACTATCGCAACAAACCCCGTAAACTCGTTCATTCAACTACACATATACATCAGTCTGAGGCTCAGAGTCCTTATCAGTACGATCCATAATTACATCATAAAGTTTAACTAATGAGCCTAACGCTCAGTAAGGTCATATAAATGCAGTAAAATGCACATGCTTTACATGAATGTTTCAAAACATGTACATACTTTACATTTATGTTTAAGTGAACATGTTGGTTAAGATAGGCTTATAGGGGAGTGGGAAACATTACGTACATGACGTGGGTTAATGGTTTTGCCTTGTCCCAGGGAGAGATAAAAACATATCGTTGGCGGCAAAGACGATTTTACATAAGTCCCAGTGAAGGAGAAGAACATGTATATCAGTCCCCGTCCCACACTTAACTGTACTTTACATTTACATTTTTATCTTTCTTACTTCAAATGTGTGCATAAAACCTTTTGCATGGTTTTATTGAAAACGTGATGCATGAACAGACATTGTGCATAAAACATAACACAAATGATAGACAGGTCCACAAAGCATAAATATCGACAGTTCATCAAGACGGTAACATAAAACAATAACTCTTAACCTAAAACGCATTCTATAACCTGTCTACCTGTCAACTTACCCCATAAAACATAAATCTTAGTACCTCTGTGATGTAGGCCTTAAGGGCCAAACACATGCATACGAACTTACCTGAGGTTCGTTGAGTTTAGCAAACCTTGAGCGTTTTTCCTCAGCGTCTCACGAACCTATAATGAGCGTATTTGAACCATTATTTACATTACACAGGTGCTAACTAATAAACGATCAAAACATAGTCCATGCTCAATTGAACTAGCTTAAACCAATGTCAATTTACGAAAACTCTATAAAAACCAACCAAAAATCAGATTTCTCCCTATTTTTAGGCTAAATTTCAAACGGCAGTAACTTCCTCTATTCTTATCCTTTTTCAATAATTCAACATGCATCGGAAACCTTATAACGTCTAGTTTAACATATAAACATCCATTTATAAAAGGAAGACTGGAAACGAGAGCATAATTCTAAAATTCGTAGGTTGCTATGTTTAGTTAATTTTCTAAAACCTAAAATCTGATTTTCACCAAACGTGCTTAGATTTCCTTTGGTTCACCCATTTTCAAACCCTTAAACAACTTTCTATCATGCATTAACATCAAACGAGATGAATTCCAAAACCCTAACTCTAAAGCTCTTCACCGAAATCAACATCCAAATAGCCTAAATCCATTAACTAACATATAGGTTTACCTTTTATGAAGAAAACGAAAGAAAACGGAGAGGAGAGGGGGTCGCTGTCATCATTGGCATGAGGAGAGCTTCGGCATCGCCTAGAGAAGGATGAGAATGAGAGAAGAATAAGAAGAAGAAGAAGAATGAGGGAGGAGGGAGAAAATGCCATCAGATGAAGGGGGAATCCACGTGGAGAGAGAGAGAGAGAGAGAGAGAGAGAGAGAGAGAGAGAGAGAGAGAGAGAGAGAGAGAGAGAGAGAGAGAAGAAATGGGGTGGTTGTGCCGTTTGGCAACACATTTAGTGGGGCTTCTTCGAGAAGCTTCATGATTTAATCGAATTTCGTTTAAAATCTCATACGTTTTAACTCACTCTTTTTCGCTCTATTTTCTTAAACTTTAAAATTTTTGGCATCCAAATTCCAATAAAATGTACATTGCATTTATTTTGAATTTATTTCGTACAATGAATTTTAGGGACAATTACATGATCAGAAAAGTTGGGTGTTACATTCCCCTATCGAAGCTAAATTGGTTCTATATCGAAAACATCGTTCGTTTTCATGGTGTCCCCTCGAGCATTGTTTCTGATTGTGATGCTAGGTTCACTTCTAAATTTTGAAGGGCTTTGTAGGAAGCACTTGGTATGAAACTGAACTTTAGTACTGCACATCATCCTCAGACCAATGGACAGTCGGAGCGTACCATTAAAACATTGGAGGATATGTTGGGGACTTACATTAAGGACTTCAGAGATAGTTGGATCAATCATTTGTCGTTGGTTGAGTTTGTCTACTACAATAGTTTTCAAGCCAGCGTGAGAGTTTCTCCTTTTAAGGTGTTGTATGACAGGTCTTGTCCCTCGCCTTTGTGTTGGGCTGCGGAGGAGGAGAAGGTTACTCTTGGGCCCGAGTTGATTCAAAAAACCATGGAGAAGGGCTATGTTGACCTCAGGAGGCGGGATGTGGAGTTTGATGCTGGTG
This sequence comes from Begonia masoniana, assembly GCA_022432975.1. Lineage (NCBI taxonomy): Eukaryota > Viridiplantae > Streptophyta > Magnoliopsida > Cucurbitales > Begoniaceae > Begonia > Begonia masoniana. The sequence continues at coordinate 13,785,581 of CM039510.1, forward strand.
ACTTTGTTTCATTGAAAGATCGGGCAAGGCGTGGCATTAGTGGAATTTGGGGTCAAAGGGAAGTTAGCCTCGATGTACATCAGCCTTTTCAGATTGTTGATCGAGTTGGCAACGTGGCGTACAAGCTTGATTTACCTCCCCGGCTTAGATATGTCTACAATTTGTTCCACATTTCTTTGTTGAGGAAGTACATGCCAGACCCCTCACATGTCATTTCCTTGATGGACGTTCCTATTCAAGAAGATGTCTCTTAGGAAGAACAGCTCGAGCGGATCCTTGGAATGGAGTTACGAGTTCTTCGGCGCAAGGAGATTCCCTTGGTTCGAGTGTTGTGGAGGAATCACACCGAGAGGAAATGGATAAAGGATCTCAAGTCAGAGATGCTGCAAAAGTATCCACACCTATTAGATGGTTTCTATTGTTGTAGTACTTAATTTTGAGGATGAAATTCCTATAGAGGGGGTAAAAATAAAGAATTTTAACAATATTAATTTTATCTTGTACGTTTTAACTCCCTCTTTTTCGCTCTATTTTCTTAAACTCTTAAATTTTTGGCGTCCAAATTCCAATAAAATGTACATTGCATTTATGGTGAATTTATTTCATATAACGAATTTTAGGGACAATTACATGATCAGAAAAGTCGAGTGTTACATTCCTCTATCGAAGCTAAATTGGTTCTATATAGAAAACATCGTTCGTTTTCATGGTGTCTCCTCAAGCATTGTTTCTGATTGTGAGATGCTAGGTTCACTTCTAAATTTTGGAGGGCTTTGCAGGAAGCCCTTGGTACGAAATTGAACTTTAGTACTGCACATCATCCTCAGACCAATGGACAGTCGAAGCGTAAAATTAAAACATTGGAGGATATGTTGGGGACTTCCATTAAGGACTTTGGAGAAAGTTGGATCAATCATTTGTCGTTGGTTGAGTTTGTCTACTACAACAGTTTTCAAGCCAGCGTGAGAGTTTCTCCTTTTAAGGCGTTGTATGACTCGTCTTGTCCCTTACCTTTGTGTTGGGTTGTGGAGGAGGAGAAGATTACTTTTGGGCCCAAGTTGATTCAAAAAACCATGGAGAAGGTCCAACTGATCCGAGAGAGGCTCAAGACTGTGTAGAGTAGGCAGAAGAGCTATGTTGACCTCAGGAGGCAGGATGTGGAGTTTGATGCGGGTGACTTTGTTTTCCTAAAAGTTCGGGCAAGGTGTGTTATTAGCCGATTTGGGCTCAAAGGGAAGTTATCCTCGATGTACATCAGCCCTTTCAGATTGTTGATCAGGTTGGCAACGTGGTGTACAAGCTTGATTTACCTCCCCAACTCAGGTATGTCTACAATGTGTTCCACATTTCTTTGTTTAGGAAGTACACGCTAGACCCCTCACATGTCATTTCCTTGACGGACGTTCCTATTCAAGAAGATGTCTCTTATGAAGAACAGCTCAAGCGGATCCTTGGAAGGGAGTTGCGAGTTCTTTGTCATAAGGAGATTCCCTTGGTTCGAGTGTTGTGGAGAAATCACACCGAGAGGGAATGGATTTAGGATCTCGAGTCCAAGATGCTGCAAAAGTATCCATACCTGTTGGATGGTTTCTATTGATGTAGTACTTAATTTTGAGGTTGAAATTCCTATAGAGGGGTAAAAACAAAGAATTTTAACGATAGTAATTTTATAGGTAAATTTTTTGCGTTATTGGCTGATAACATGTTGAAAGTTTGACTAGTTTGTCATTTTATTAAACGTAACTTTTAGCATATCTCCAATATTTAGGTAAATTGTCATTAACATTATTTATTAGAGTGATTTCTAATTCACTAGAAGGAAGTTCTAAAGAGATGGTCTCATGGTTTGAATTATCCTTTTCACCTATAATAGAAGAGTCCATATCTTTTTCTAAATCATTGTTTAACTCTACATTGATTGAAAGTTTTGATATATTCATGGATTCTTCCATATCTAGAGTTCTTTTATTAAAAACTATATAGGTTTTACTAGTTGTAGAATAACCTAGAAATATCTCAAAGTCCGTCTTGGAGACAATTTTTTTCTAAATCATCATTGGTATTAAGAATGAACCATTTGCAACAAATGACTGTAATATATTTGACACTTGGTGTTCTCCAAATCTAAAGCTTGTATGGGGTTCTTTCTTGAATAAGACGAATGGAAACATGATTAAGAACATAGTAAGTCGTTGTAATGGCTTACGCCAAAAAATATATGGTTAGATTATTCTCATTGAGCATAGTCCTAGCTAGCTCTTAAAGTGACATATTTTTTTCTAAATAACTCTTTTTTGTTGAGGTGTTCTAGGTGAAGAAAAATTGGGCTCAATGCCATATTTTTTACAAAAAAGCTGAAATCTTTTATTCTCGTGATCACTATAGACAGCTATGATGGAGAAATCTTTCTCATTTTGAACTTTCTTCCTAAAACTAGAGAAGGTTTCAAAAGTTTCATTCTTGTCTTTAGGAAGAAAACCATGTGTATCTAGATGAATCATCAACAATAACATATGTACAACGCTTACATTCTAAGCTAGTAGTTTTGAATAGTTCTAAGAGGTCAATATGAAGAAGTTGGAGAGACTTTGAGGAAGATGCAACACTTTTTGAAACAAACGAATTCTTTGTTTGTTTTCTCCATTTAACAAACACCATAAACTCTATCATTCTCAAAGGTTATCTTTGGAAGCCCCCTAACAAGATCATTCCTAGAAATTTTTTCTAGAGTGTCCATATCAACATGACCTAACCTCCTATGTCAAGACCAACAATTAATAGAAGAGTTTGCCGGAAAAATATTTTTCATCAAAAGAAGAAACATTTTCAAAATTAATAGTGTATACATTTTCATTTTTATAACCTATAAATAAAATTATTTCATTTGAGCTATCCTCAATCATGCAAATTTTTTATTCAAAAATTACTTTATAACCCTTATCACGTAATTGACTAATGCTTAAAAGATTATGCTTTAATCCACCAACCAATAATTCATTTTCAATAGTTGGGTTAAAAGCAATACTTATATTTACAATGTGACATTTTCTTTCTTCTTTGAGATGAAGGAAAACTTTGAAGTATCTCTCGTCATATGCCTTGAACAACCGCTATTAAGGTAGCACAAGTTCTTCATGGGAGATCCTTTAACCTATAAAGAAAAAAAAATCAATTGGGTCTCTTATGTACCCAAATCTTTTTGGGTCATTGATTGTTACTCTTGATTTCTTTAGGAACCCACATCAAAATAGAAGATAATTTTTTTTTCATTTAATTTTAGAGAACAAACAAAAGACTTATGACCAATTCTATTGCATATATTACAAGTGCTTGGGCTAATAAAGAAATTGGGTAATTATCGATTTGAACCCTGTACTATACACTTTTTTTCAATTCGCCCCTGTACTAAAAAAATCGACAAACCGAACCCTGTACTTTGATTTTATTATCGTTTTTAACCTTCTATCAACAATTTCATTAAACCCTCATTTAAAAAATTACCAAACGATCTTAAATTCAGTTGAAATTTTTATCACATGTTCACTACTAAATGAGAAGATAACCTGAAAATTTTTGTTATTTTTTTAACACATGTACAATTTAGTATAATTTTATTTTAGTATTTTATAAAAATATTATAATAAATCATACAAGTTTTAAAAATTTACGACAATTTTTTTTATTATCTACCCATAATGTTGTAAACATGTGAAAAAAGTTTCAAATAAATCCAATTTCTTTTGGTATTTGTTTAAATTAATCTCAATTTCTTTTTTACTTTATAAATTAATTTTTTTAAAAATACCAACGATATTTGATTTATTTGAAAACATTTTCACATGTTCAACCTATCATGGGTAGATAATAGAAAACTTTTAGGAAAAGTTCAATTTAGCTCTCAACGTATGTGGTCAATAGTCAATTGACCTCTAACGTTTATTTTTGACCCAATTAGCCCCTATCGTTAGCAACGTTTGCAATTCGACCGCTACCGTCAATTTTTCTGTTAAATTTAACACTTGACTTTCACAATTCCCAAACTATCTCTCTTCCCCTTCCCTCCCTCCCCTCTCTCTCTCTCTATCTCTCTCTCTCTATCTCTCCCCTGGCTGAAAGAGTCGTGAAACAACGTGAGAAGACCCAAAGAATAATAACGCGTGGTTCGACCTGTTCGACGATGGAGAAGACCCGAATATGGAGTACGAGTCGCTGTTTGTCGACGGGAAACAAGAAGAGGATCCTCGACCGCCGGATAACCCAAATAACCCATACGGATTCTTGAAGTTTCCACAGGGATATGTAGTTGGGATTGCTTCTTTAGGTTTGAAAGTGAGAGGCGATGTCCGGCGATGTCGCTGTGTTATTTCTGGTGGTGTCTACGAAAACTTGTTTTCAAAATCCCCAAATTATCAGTTCAGAAATGGTGTTCTGAAGGGAAGTAATGATAAATACACTATTGGCTAATCCTTGGGAGCTCTCTGCAACTAATTTTCAAAAGATTGTTTCAAACGAGAGAGAGAGAGAGAAAGAGAGAGTACCTAGAGGAGAAGACGGTGAGGAAGGAATCAGGGCGAGAGGACTTGAAAGCTTGGAGGAAAGACCACATATTGTTGATGAAAGGCCAGCCTAGATTGTCGGGAGGAAGGCGGCTCTGCTTGTGATGACCCGAATGGACACGTATGATGAGGAACCACCTAGTACTCCGCGAATCAGGACTTGGGCCAGAGGGTGACATGCTGAGTTAAAACTCCGCAGATCCCAGGTTAGACTTGGGCTGGAGGGTTCGGTCGTAGAAAGGGGGGTCGTCACAATCTCACATCGCTTGGGGAAGTATGTGGAAATGAAACATATGTAAAGAAACCCTCCCAAGATAGTAAGACGTATTTTGGAGCACAATTGGCAACGGATCCCATAAGAACTCCGAAGTTAAAAGTGTTTCGGCGAGAGTAGTACCAGGTTGGGTGAGCGACTGGGAAGTCCTCGCCAAACAAAGCTGTGAGGGGAGGATATTGGGTTGCGACCCAATCCCCAGAGTGGACAATATCTTACTGGGAAAAGAGGTCATTACAAATGGTATCAGAGACTGTACCTAACCAAAAATGTGGCCAACAAGGACGTTAGGCCCCCGAGGGGGGATTGTGATGACCCGACTTGACACGTATGTGGTGGAACCACCCAGTGCTCTGTGAATCTTCAGAGGCTCCCTTTGCAGCCCAGTTGGGGCTGGAGGATGACGTGCTGGGTTAAAACTCCGCGGATCCTGGGTTGGACTTGGGCCGGAGGGTTCGGTCGTAGAAAGGAGGGTCGTCACAATCCCACATCGCTTTGGGAAGTATGTGGAAATGAAACATATGTAAAGAGATCCTCCCAAGATAGTAAGACGCATTTTGGAGCACAATTGACAACAGATCCCATAAGAACTCCGAAGTTAAAAGTGCTTCGGCGAGAGTAGTACCAGGTTGGGTGACCGACTGGGAAGTCCTCGCCAAATAAAACCGTGAGGGGAGGGTATTGGGCTGCGACCTAATTCCCATAGCGGACAATATCTTACCGGAAAAAGGGGTCGTTACACTGCTTCTTCCCCAACTTCCATTCGTACAGCCACCAGTTCACACTTTTCAACGCCAGTTTCAGTGGGTACAAACTCCCCACCACGCAGCCTAACACCACCCAGATTAACTCCAACTCCATTGCAACACTTCCTACTCTCTCTCCTTCTCACCAGTAACTCCTCTGAATACTGCAAAACGAGAGAGAGAGAGAGAGAGAGAGAGAGAGAAGAGAGATAGTTTAGGAATTGTGAAAGTCAAGTGTTAAATGTAACGAAAAATTGACGGTAGGGGTCGAATTGCAAACGTTGTTAACGATAGGGGCTGATTGGGTCAAAAATAAACGTTAGGGGCCAATAGACCATTGACCCCATACGTTGGGGGCTAAATTGAACTTTTTCCAAAAAATTTGTGATTTTCTAAAATTTGTATGATTTATTATAATATTTTTATAAAATACTAAAATAAAATTACAATAAATCGTACATGTGTTAAAACATCACGAAAATTTTTAGATTATCTTTTAATTAAATTGTAAACATGTGGTAAAAATTTCAACTGAATCTAAGATCGTTTGGTAATTTTCTAAATGAGGGTTTAATGAAATTATTAATAAAAGGTAAAAAATGATAACATAATCAAAGTACAGGGTTCGGTTTGCCGGTTTTTTTAGTACTGGGGGCGAATTGAAAAAAAAATGTATAGTACATGGTTCAAATCGATAATTACCGAAAGAAATTTATGTACACCTTTTTCCTTTTAAAAGTCTCATTTCTAATAATGGCTTTATCATATGTCACTCTTTGCTTTTCCAAAAGTATTTTCAAAATTTTGCTACCATTAGTAAACTCAAGCAGAATATTGTTTAAATCAACATTTTGATTTTTTAAGTTACTTATCTTATTTTTTAATGAAGATGTTACATTAGCATGCTTTCTAACTAAATAAATATTCTTCTTTTTCAACACTTGTATTTATACTTAAGGAAATTAAAATTTTCAACTAGATCGTTAAATGCATTAATCAATTCACTTTCATCAACATCATCATCTAAATCACCAAAAAGAACCGCTTACCTCATTTTCCTTAGCCATCACATGTTGGCAACAACTTCATCTTTGGAAGAAGTGACATTTTCACTATCATCTCATGTAGCTTTCGTTGCACATTTTATGGATGTCTTTGACATCTTCTTGGATTGAGGACAATCGGCCTTGAAGTGTCCCAGCTTTCCACATTAAAAGCATGCGGCTTCTTTCTCCTTTTGAGAATTGTTTTCTTTTTCAGAACTTTTTTCCTTCCAACTTTTTAGGTTGGAGGAACTTCCTAAACCTCCTTGTGATGAAGACAATCTCCTCATCATCTTCTATCTTTTTGGATTCATCTTGTTTGTTTGAGGAAGCTTTGAGGGCAATGTATTTCTTGTTGGAGATTTCTTTCTCCTTTTGATCTTCTTTTTCATTGGCCTTCATGGTTATCTCATGATTTATTAATGATCTGATGAGCTCTTCTAATTTGAGAACTTTGAGATCTCTCGCTTCTTAGATAGCCGTCCCCTTGTATATTCATCCTCTTAGTAAGCATGAGAGAATTTTTCTAACCAATTCCTCATTGGGATAAACAGTACCAAGCACTTTCAAACTATTAATAATATTAGCGAAACATGTAAACATTGAATTAATAGATTTGGCTTTTTCCATAGAAAATAGTTCATACTCATGTATAAGCATACTCATTTTATATTATTTTACTTTATTGGTTCCTTCATGTGTAACTTCAAGTAAATGCCAAATTTCATTTGCATCATCACAATCTTGTTCTCTATTAAAACCATCCCTATAAAGAGCATAATATAGAGTATTCTTAGCTTGGGCATTCAAACTTAGTTTTCTCTTATCATGGTTATCAAAATCCAAAGGCAGTTTAGGCACATTTACATCACTTTCTAGTTTGATAGGAATATAGGGATAGTTTTCAATAGCCCTCTAAAAGTCATAATTCATAGATTGAATAAATATTTTCATCATAACTTTTCAATAGACGTAATCATTATCATAAAAGAAAGAAGACCAAGAAATAGATTCCCCCTCAACATGCGAAGAATTCAAATTTAATGCCATAGAAAAAAGTCATAATATAATCAAGACAATCACAACAAAAATTTAAAACCTTGCTCTGATACTAATTGTAGGGCAAAAAAATAACCTAAGGGGTGAATTAGGTTATTAAAAACTTTTCGTTATTAGCTATCAAATTTGTTCAAGTTCAAATGTAGTGATTTCCTTAATCAATATGATTAACTTATCTAAATGCTAAATTACAGTAAATAATAATCAAAGAGTCAAGGAAAGAGAGATGCAATCTATTTGTTAATGCAGTTCGGCCAACTTTGCCTACGTCCGCACTTTAAGGTTTCTCCATGAAGATTCTCTCCAATCTCAACTTCTTGAGTTCACTAAATTGATCTTCCAAGCATCAATCAAAGCCTTACAAGACTCTTTCTCAAGGCGTCACCCTTCACACGTTTGCGAGATACTATAAAAGTTTGAACTCAAATGGAAACAACTTTCACACACCCTCAATGGATACAATCTCGAATAGATGAACTAGGAGAGATGTAAGGTAAATTGAAAGCTTGGATTCTCAAGTGAAATTCGGAAGAAATTCTCAAGTTTAATAATTTGCATGAAGCTCCACTCTTCTATATATACAAGCATTAAAAAAGCAAATAGTCTGCTTGACACTTTGTTTTGATTAGTTAACACTTTTGTTGTAACGACCCCTTATCCCAGCAAGATATTGTCCGCTCTGGGGATTGGGCCGTAGCCCAATATCCTCCCCTCACGGCTTTGTTTGGCGAGAACTTCTCAAAAGGTCACCCAACCTAGAATTGCTCTCGCCGAAGCACTTTTAACTTCGGAGTTCTTATGGGATCCGTTGTCAATTATGCTCCAAAACGCGTCTTGTTATGTTGGAAGGGTCTCTTTACATATGTTTCATTTCCACATACTTCCCAAGCAATGGGATTCTGACGACCCCCTTTTTACGACCTGTCACCTTCCGATTCGCCCACGCGGACGTACCGCCATCGGGGTTCCAGTTCGTGCAGCCATCGTACCCATACGTGCATATTCGGGTCATCACAATCACCCCCCCTCGGGAGCCCAACATCCTCATTGACCACATTTCCGGTTGGGTACAGGCTCTAATACCATTTGTAACGACCACTTATCCCAACAAGATATTGTCCGCTCTGGGGATTGGGTCGTAGCCCAATAACCTCCCCTCACGGCTTTGTTTGGCGAGAACTTCCCAGAAGGTCACCCAACCTGGAATTGCTCTCACCGAAGCACTTTTAACTTCGGAGTTCTTATGAGATCCGTTGTCAATTGTGCTCCAAAACGGGTCTTGCTATGTTGGAAGGGTCTCTTTACATATGTTTCATTTCCACATACTTCCCCAAGCGATGTGGGATTCTGACGACTCCCTTTTTACGACCTGTCACCTTCCGATTCGCCCGCGCAGACGTACCGCCATCTGGGTTCCGGTTCGTGCAGCCATCGTACCCATACGTGCATATTCCGGTCATCACATTTGTGACCATTGTGTGTTATTTTAAAGTCGTTCAACAACATGGTCGACACTTAATTTTAGCAGTCGACAATTTGAGCATTCTAAACTTTTTCAAGTGAGAAGGTGTCGACACTTTCAAGGCCAGGTTGACACTTCTACGTTTTCAAAAAATTTTGCATTTGTTCATCCAATCGACAATTCTTTTGCATGGTCGACACTTTAAAGCTCTCTTGTATTTTCGGATTTAGTCATGCAGTCGAAACTTCTTATGCATAGTCGACACTTTCAATCTCTCTTTTATTTTCCTATTTAGTCATGCGGTCGACACTTCTTATGCATAGTCAAGACTTCGAACTAATTTTTGCATTTATATGTCTAAGCTCTATGTGCTAAAAACACTTAAACGCACTAGTTAAATTAACCAAACACCCCTTATAAAGGGTATTTCCAAGGAGCATAAGAATTTGTTGAACAACTTAAGTAAAATACATTCAAATTTACTTTACATTCAAATACTTTAAACATTCATCATCAAAATACTTAAATGCTGAAATCACTTTAAGCTAACAGTCCTGTGACAAAACCCATGGTGATCCTATCTCACTTCCACTCTGAAATAGGCAGTGGCAGCAACAAAATAGCTATCCTCTAATGTTCAACCATAACCTGCTCACACATTAAACATTGACCTGCAAACTCTACCGCTTCACATTTCATACCCACCAATCAGTACTATGGCTACAGGTCATGGTACATCTTTGAACTCCCTAGGGGGATAACAAATCTCGACCTGTGAGCTTCTGGAAGTATAGCTTGTCTCAACTCCTGACAACTAGGAATTGGTATTCGGCCTATGAAAAACATAGTACCTTCAGCGTTGACCTCTCATCCATCAAGTTGTTTCCCATTCTGTAGCTGACTGACTTTCTCTGCTAACTCATCATCTTGTTGTTGCATTTTCCTAGCCCTCTGAAGCAAAGTTGGGGTAGCAGCAACATTATACGCACAAGTTGTTCGGTCATCCTCGTAATACTGTAGAACAAACTCTCCAATGGTCACCGACCATTTCCACTCATCAAGAACAAGGCACATAAGATAATGTGCCACAGAGGAGGTCTCTTCCAAGGATCCGAGCTATGGAGTTTACTAACTTTCTTATTCATTGTTTTGGCTTATTCTCCATTATTAGCTTGAAGGATATCAATGATGAAATCCACAAAGAGGAGCCAAGCATTTGGATCAAGGTGGCCTTAGTACAAAACCCGAGCCAAATGGGCACTAACTTGCAACACATCCTTGGGACAAGCTTATGGCATGGACTTTTTGTTCAATTGGAGGAAGGAAAAGGCTTGAAGTACAAGGAGAAGCTCAAGCATTCAAATCCATGGAAGATGAACTCGACCATGAACCCTCAAATCATCAAGTCTTTAATCCTCATGGAGGAAGCTTAGGCTGATTCTAGAAGGCCCATTTAGTTCATCTTTTGTTGGCTTCATTTTGAGTCTAGTGTTGGACTTTATTTACATATTATTTTGTAATTAATGGTCGGGAGAATCTTCGAGTATGAAGGGGACAAATGGCGTGGAGAAGCCGAAAAGGTGTTGGCTTACCTCATTTGGCCAAACATACTTTTCACTCTTTTTGTTTTTTAGGGTAAAAACTCCTCTAATGTTTTGTAACCCTAATTTCCCTCAAAGGTGGTATTTAAGCCATCCTTAGCTCCTTGTAGCAGCAACTATTGGCATCCTTTTGAATTGAATCTCAATGGTAAAGTTCTCTTTTCAACTTTGGAGTTCATCTCCTCTTGCCACTACCTTTTCGGTGAGTCATATCTGAGTGTGAGTGAGTATTCTTGATTCCTACATTTGTGAGTTTTGTTGGAGTAGAAAAATCAGGAGAAAATCAGAGTATTTTTGGAAATCCAAGTAGTTTCTCGTTGGATCAGTCGACCAAAGCTTCCTTTGGTAGACCAAGCATTCCTCTTAACTTGGCCTTCATCTCTTGGACCAGAGCTTACTATGTTCAACTGCCTTCATCTCTTGGACCAGAGCTTACTATGTTCAACTGCCTTCATCTCTTGGACCAGAGCTTACTATGTTCAACCACAAAAGATTGAAATTGCTTTTTTAAACCAAGTTTGTTTGTGGTATTGTTTCTATAAGTCCCTAAGTTGGTTGTTTTCTCGGAGGTTTGGTTGACCACAAAGGGTTTAAATTGCATTTTTAGATCAAGTTTGTTTATGTGATTTATTTTGAAAGTCTCTGAGTTGGTTTACAACATAGTTATGGGTTCCAATACATGTTTTGGAAGTCTTAGAAACCTACTAAGATGATATGATGTTAGGTATCTTGATTGACTAGCTGAACTGATTGTACTCCTTGCATATTGAATTTTGATTACACTCGTGTGGTATGCTAAATTTGTTGAGCTACAAATTTATTTATTATATTTAGTGTATATAATGTTTTTAAGAAAATCTATTTTTGGGCCTATATCTTTTTCTCTATTCAACATGTTATTCTTATGGCATGTTTGTTTTTATAATGTATATATATTTCACTGTCTTATTTACTTTGTAGATGCTTCTCTATTTTTACCTGATGATAATGTTGGTCATGTGCACTGGGATTTGATCAACCCGAAAGAATGTAATACCCGGCTGTACGGAATATTAATATTTTAATATAATGATATTTTTGTTATTATGTCAAATCAAGTCCATTTTGCGAAAAGAAAGCGTTATTAGAATCCTAATAATTAATAAGGATTTTAAGAAAATTTTGGGGATTTTTAGGAGTTTAACGCTAATTTTACGAGAATTACGTTCATCGTAATATAAAAGATATTTTGGTAAAAATAGTAAACGGGGTCCGAATTGAGAACAGATAGTTTTAATGGATCCTTGATAATAAGTTGAAGTTATTGGCGAACTAAGGAGATTTGGAGAAAACGAATCGTTAGCTAATTAATGAAACGAAGGATGAAATTAATATAAAAACAATGGAAGGGCGTTATGGTAATTTACCAAGCCAAATTTTAATTAAAAACCATCATTTTTCTTTCTCCTCCACCACTTCACAAAAACTCCTCTGTGATTTCTTCTCCAGGCGATTTCTTCATCGCCTTTCACTATGTTCTTCCATTCCGACTATCGTTCTTCCTCCGATCGACTCGTTTTCTTCGTGTTTTCTCCTCCAATCAACGCTCTAGGTAAGGTTCTATGGTTTTGAAAAGTTTATTCATAGTTTTCAGGCCATTTGACGGTTAGGGTTTCGTTAAAAACGTAATTTAGAGTTTGAAATTGTTAGGTTTACTGTATTTATGAATATAATGAAAGTATCGAGCGTTATTGGGCGAAGTTGGATTGATTTGTGAGAAGTTTTAGAGTTTATGGATTTTGAGATTTGAGAAATCTCCATTAATGGAGTTTTGGAAATTTACGAGCATGAATTGCTCGATAAAATGTCTCAAAGAGTTGAATTAGAGTTTATGAGATTTCTTTAGTTAAGGATTTCATTAACTTGGACGTTTAATAGTTTAAACTTGTTTTAATGACAATGTTGCGAAATTGCCTTAGGCGAACAAAGCTCGTGGACGGAGGTTGGATTGCAACGGACACGAGGTAAGTTCTCGTGACTTACTCTGGCCGATTGGCCTACACCGTACATCGAGGTCGCGTCGAGGATCTTTGATGAACTGTTTGTTTAAATGCTTTGGTTGGATAGTTAGGATTAGTTCTTTTATAAGATATGCTTTTAATTGCTTTTATTGTCTTGATGGTACTTATGATGTATATTTACTTTATGCATTTAACTGTTCATGGATCACGTCTTTTAAAATAGCATGAAAACGGATTTCTGCACGTGTTTAAGAAAATGAAATAAAATGAACGAAATGAATCTATGTAATCTGTTATCTGGTCATGCGAGGTGGGGCTCAGGCACGGCTGTTTACGGATGTAAGCGTGTACCCCTCCCCCCCCCCCGGTTAGGTGAAGAAGGCAGTCCAACCGCGGGATGTGTCCTCTCCATCTAAAAGGCTAAGACCTCGGTGACATTCTGTCTGCGACGTAATGATAAGAAAGATGTTGCAAGATTTCTGAAACTCATATGCACAGTATGCATTTGCATTTACGAAACTTACTGAGCCTTTAGCTCATAGTGTGTCTGTAAGGTGTAGGTGATATCGAAACAGGTGAGGACGACATTCCTCCTCCTGAAGCATGAGTTCAGTTGATGAAGAATGATCGCGGGAGTGTGCTGGCGCAATCGAGGCCTTTCATGACCCGTGGGGACGTATGTAGGTATTTTGGATAGAAAACGTTTAAGGAAAATATTTGTACAGATAGAACATTATAGGAAGTTTGGATCTGGACTAATTGATAGGTTTGTGTTTTGAAGTTTTTAAACGTATTGGAAACTTGTTTTGTAAATGCTTGGTATTAGGGAAATGTTCGTTTTTTCTAAACATATCCATGCAGTTCATTTTTGTGAAAACGTATTTCGTGTTAAATGCGTCTTGAGTCAATTTTGAGTGAGATTATGGAGGACGTAGGAGTATGGGGTTGTTTGATGTCAAATGGTAATGGGAAGGTGTATGTGAAGTTAGTAGTAATTGAGGAAGAAAAATGGTTGTGTTTAAGTTTGTATGCAGGGAAGAAGAAGGAAGAAAAGGAAAAGAGGGAGCCGAGCTCTTTGGAAAAATTCAAGAGAGCTTAGCGATCGATCGCCCGCCTTGGGCGATCGATCGCCTCCCTCTCTTTGGTCGCGCCCAGCGATCGTCTCACCACGATGTCTTCTGGCTTCGTCGTCCATGAAGCCTTCTGTCCTTAAAGTCCACGATGCCTTCTGGCTTCGTCGTCCACGAAGCATTCTGTCCTTAAAGTCCACGATGTCTTCTAGCTTCATCGTCCATGAAGCCTTTTGTCCTTAAAGTCCACGATGCCTTCTGGCTTCGTCGTCCACGAAGCCTTCTGTCCTTAAAGTCCACGATGTCTTCTGGCTTCGTCATCCACGAAGCCTTCTGTCCTTAAAGTCCACTATGCCTTCTGGCTTCGTCGTCAACGAAGCTTTCTGTCCTTAAAGTCCACGATGCCTTCTGGCTTCGTCGTCCACGAAGCCTTCTGTCCTTAAAGTCCACGATGCCTTCTGGCTTCGTCGTCCACGAAGCCTTCTGTCCTTATTGTCCTCAAAGCCTTCTGTATTTATTGTCCGCGATGCCTTCTGGCTTCGTCGTCCACGAAGCCTTCTGTGTTAAATGTCCACGAAGTTTTCAGATTTAAAATTCCACTATTGTCTACAGTCCTGTTGTCCAAACCCTATAGAACGAAATGTTGACTTCCACTGTTCAAACTAAAGAAAGCCCGAGAGGAATTATTGACTTCACATCCTTGTGTAATCTGCCGCCCTATGACGATTTTTCCCCTCCAATTGATGGCCGATTCCTTTTATGTTTAATTCTGTTTTCTTTAATTGTTTATTTTTCTTTATGTTTTCCTCACCTTAAATACGTTTTGTTCAATGATTTTCAATGATTCTCTAGATTTAGGTAGATCCCTCCCCTGTTTTAATTATTTTTACTTAAATGTTCTCTCTTATTTTCTTAAATGGTTTTCAATGGTTTAAATTATGACGTAATATTATAGGGTTATAGAGGAAAGAAAATTTTTATATGGTAAAACTAGGATACGGGTAAGGGTCGCTACAGTTATGGTATCAGAGCCCTCAGGTTTTAAAAACGGTTCTGTAGACTGCTCGACTGCACAGCCACTACGCGGACATCCTTCATCAACTGTAAGTACGTTCTATTTTATTTCTTAGGATTATTTGTTTTGATTTTTATAGGAATTTTATAAAAAAAAATAGTTCGAGGAAAAGATCCTAGAGACGACGCCTTAGACAGACTTACGGAATTGCTGGACCGTCAGTCTCAGCACATGGACCGGCAGGCCCAACAAATTGAGAGCTTAGTGAACCGAGAGAATCAGAGGGCCCAAGATTTGGTGGTTCCTAATAATCAGGGCATGCAGAAATTCCAA
Source organism: Begonia masoniana (assembly GCA_022432975.1). Taxonomy (NCBI): domain Eukaryota; kingdom Viridiplantae; phylum Streptophyta; class Magnoliopsida; order Cucurbitales; family Begoniaceae; genus Begonia; species Begonia masoniana. Next base: position 13,800,740 of record CM039510.1, read on the forward strand.
AGCCTACGACCTCAAGTATTCGACGGCCGATCATCGGATCCAACGGTTGCCGAAGAATGGATCAGGGTGAGGATATGCTAGGGTATGCAGAGGTAGGGAACGGGAGCAAGGTGGCCTACGTCACCTTCCATTTGGCGTTAGATGCCCGTTTCTGGTGGGATTCGATCAAGTCGAGAACAGATGTATCAGTTATGACTTGGGAATGGTTCAAGACTGTATTCTTCGACAAGTATTTCAGCCGGACTGTGAGAGTGGTAAAGAGGAACGAGTTTACGCAGCTGAAGCAGACAGGTTCAGTTGCGGATTATATAAGGAAGTTTGAAGCCCTATCGAGATTTGCACCGCGCCTAGTAAGTGATAATGAAGACAAGGTGCATCAGTTTATGGAGGGGCTGAACCTGAAGATCCGGATGAACATTGTTGTGTCAGGTATTATAGACGTGCCCTATTCTGATATTGTAGCTAGAGCTCTGGACTTCAAGGCTGCCAGGGCGACTTGTGTTAGGCCGAGGGAGCCAGTTAAGGGCTTCTTCCGTGAAATCCGTCCTCGGTCACAGAACCGAGGTTGGCAGCCCAGAGCACCACAGCCCCAGCAGCAGCAAAGGGGTGTAAAGAGGCCTTTAGAGGGAGGCAATGATCGAAGGAAAGGCAAGCAAGTACAGGGGACTTCTCAAATACCCTGGTGCCCTAAATGTCAGCGAGAACACAGTGGAGAGTGCCGGGTGGGCACTAACAAATGTTATAGATGTGGTGAAGTCGGCCATTGCGTCAGAGATTGCCCAAAGCCGGGCCGAGATCAGTTGGGCGGAGACCAGAGGAGGGTTATGTCGAGGATCTTTGCATTTATCAAGCCTGGGCTATCGATGATGAGACTCAGCCTTCCGTGATAGCAGGTACTATATTGATTATGGGCGTAGCTGTATTTTCGTTGATAGACACTGGAGCTACGCATTCCTTTATTTCAACTGCTTGCATGGCTAGACTGGGGTTAGCGTCTGAGTTAGCAGAGGTCAAGTATAGAGTGATGCTGCCTTCGGGAGAGCATATGCAGTCGGATCGTATTCTCCAGGGCAATGTCGTCTTAGTGGGGGATGCTACCCTTTATGCTTGTCTGATAGTTATGAGCATAGAGCGGTACGATCTTATCTTAGGGATGGACTGACTTTCACAGCACTTCGCCACCATCGATTGTCTATCCGGGATTGTGACCTTTCGACCCCCGGGTAAAACAGAGCTTTCTTATCAGGCGATGAACCGATCTAGTGGATTACCTATCTCTTATTCCATGAAGGTCAACGAGCAGTTTAAATGTGAGTGCTCTATTTATTTGGCCACAATAGTCGATACTCAGATGCTTAGCGGAGTAAAGCCGAGCGACATTCCTATTGTCAGGGAATTCTCTGAGATATTCCTTGACGATCTTCCCGGATTACCGCCGGACAGGGAGATCGAGTTTGTTATTGATGTATGTCCGAGCTCCGCGCCAGTGTCTAAGAATCCATATAGATTGGCGCCTGCAGAATTGAAAGAGCTGAAGACTTAGCTTGAGGAGTTGCTGGATAAAGGTTTCATCCAACCCAGTTTTTCGCCCTGGGGTGCGCCCGTTCTATTTGTCAAGAAGAAAGACAGGACCCTCAGGATGTGTGTGGATTACATAGAGCTGAATAAGCTTACAGTGAAGAATAAGTATCCACTGCCTCTGATAGATGATTTATTTGATCAACTGCAGGGTGCCCGAGTGTTTTCCATGATTGACCTACGCTCGGGTTATTATCAGTTGAAGGTCCAGAAGGAAGACATTTAGAAGACGGCATTACGAACGAGGTACGGGCATTATGAGTTCCTCTTTATGTCATTTGGAGTTACTAATGCCCCTGCAGTGTTTATGGACTTGATGAACCGTGTCTTCAAGGAGTACCTGGACAAATTCGTTGTTGTTTTCATCAACGATATTCTAATTTATTCTAAGACGAAGGAGGAGCATGAAGAGCAATTGCGGATTGTTCTAGGAATTTTCCAACGACACTAGCTATATCCAGTTCTCCAAGTGTGAGTTTTGGCTGGATCGGGTCAGTTTTCTAGGCCATATTATATCACAGGAAGGGTTTCTGTAGATCCGAACAAGATTCAGGTGGTCAGAGATTGGCCACAGCCTAAAAACGTGCGTGAAGTACGTGGATTTCTTGGGTTGGCTGGCTATTATCGGAAATTCATAGAGAGATTTTCGAAGATTGCAGTTCCACTTTCACGTTTGACTCGGAAGAATGAAAAGTTTGTATGGTCAGCTGCTTGTGACAACAGTTTTATGGAGTAAAGCAGAAGTTGACCACAGTTCCAGTTCTAACGCTACCTGTTGAAGATAATAAATTCAGTATTTACTGTGATGCGTCTGGAGTTGGACTTGGTTGTGTATTGATGCAGGAAGGAAAGGTTATCGCATATGCTTCTCGACGGTTGAAGCCGTATGAACAGAACTATCCTATGCATGACCTGGAATTAGTAGCCGTGGTCTTTGCACTGAAAATATGGAGGCATTACTTGTATGGGCAGCAGTGCGAGATATTTTTCGACCACAAAAGCCTGAAATATTTGTTTACGCAGAAGGAATTGAATATGTGACAGAGAAGGTGGCTTGAGTTCGTCAAAGACTATGAGTTTGAGATAAAGTACCATCCAGGAAAGGCGAACAAGGTCGTTGATGCTTTAAGCCGAATGCCTTCTGCGAGTCCGCCTTCACTTGCAGCGATATCGATTACGTTGCGGTCTGAGATTGAGAGGATCGATGTGGAGATTGTGGTAGAGTTGTCCAGTATGCTCACCAACATTTCTCTCAGGCCAACTATTCTGGATAAGATACGTGAAGCCCAGCAGAATAATATGGAGTGTGAAGAACTTCTATTGAGCATGACATCTGGAGACGTATCTGAATTTAATTTGTCAGACGATAGTATTCTAAAGTTCAGACATAGGTGGTACGTGCCTAATGATGAGGAGTTAAAGAATGAGATTTTGGTTGAAGCACATTCTTCAGCTTATTCTGTGCACCCGGGAAGTACCAAGATGTACCAGGATTTAAAACAACATTTTTGGTGGCCGAACATGAAGAGGGAAGTTGCGAAATATGTTGAAACCTGTTTAATTTGTCAACAGGTTAAGGCGGAACACCAGAGGCCGGCCGGAACACTACAGCCACTGCCGATTTCGAAGTGGAAATGGGAGTAGATCTCCATGGATTTTATTGTGGGGCTCCCGAGGACGACAAAAGGACACGACGGCATCTGGGTGATCATGGACCGATTGACAAAGTCGGCTCACTTCTTATCTGTGAAGATGGCATCTTCTATGGATCAGCTCGCCGAGCTTTATGTGCAGGAGATTGTTAGATTGCACGGAGTACCAGTTTCGATTGTCTCAGATAGAGATCCGAGGTTTACATCGAATTTCTGGAAAAGTCTGCACAAAACTATGGGGACTCAGCTAAATTTCAGCACTGCATTTCATCCTCAGACAGAGAGGACAAATCAGATTCTTGAGGATATGCTCAGAGCTTGTGTGTTGGTACTTCAGGGATCGTGGAGCAGATATTTGCCACTGATCGAGTTCTCTTACAACAACAGCTTCCAGGCTACCATTGGTATGGCTCCATACGAGGCTTTGTATGGCCGAAAGTGTAGATCTCCGCTATATTAGGACGAAGTTGGTGAAGCCAGTATTATTGGTCCTGAGATTCTACAGCAAACGGCAGAGAAGATTGCCGTTATCAGACAGCGTATCGAGATAGCTCAGAGTCGATAGAAGAGCTATGCTGACACAAGACGGAGAGAACTGGAGTTCGAAGAAGGTGATGAGGTTTATTTGAAGGTTTCTCCATTTAGAGGTGTAATGCAATTTGGAAGGAAGGGTAAGTTGAACCCTCGATATGTGGGACCCTTCTCTATTTTGAAGAAGATCGGGAAGATGGCGTATCGACTGCAGCTTCCGGCTTCGATGGAGGGTATCCACGACGTATTTCACGTGTCTATGCTTCGGAAGTGTTTGCGTGATCCATCGCATATCGTGGAGGCAAGAGAGATCGAGGTACAGCCTACCTTGACATATGTGGAGAAACCAGTACGTATTTTGGAGTCTTCGATCAAAGTTTTGCGCAACAAAGAAATCCCGCTAGTCAAAGTCTTATGGCGGAACCACGAGGCGGAAGAAGCGACTTGGGAGTGACAACATGATATGATGACTAAGTATCCTGAGTTGTTTGTATAATCAAATTTTGAGGACAAAATTTTAAATAAGGTGGATGGATTGTAATACCCGGCTGTACGGAATATTAATATTTTAATATAATGGCATTTTTGTTATTATATCAAATCAAGTCCATTTTACGAAAAGAAAGCGTTATTACGATCCTAATAATTAATAAGGATTTTAAGAAAATTTTGGGAAATTTTAGGAGTTTAACGCTAATTTTACGAGAATTACGTTTATCGTAATATAAAGGATACTTTGGTAAAAATAGTAAACGGGGTTCGAATTGCGAACGGACAGTTTTAATGGAACTCTGATAATAAATTGAAGTTATTGGCGAAATAAGGAGATTTGGAGAAAATGAATCGTTAGCTAATTAACGAAACGAAGGACGAAATTAATATAAAAACAATGGAAGGGCGTTATGGTAATTTACCAAGCCAAATTTTAATTAAAAACCAACATTTTTCTTTCTCCTCCACCACTTCATGAAAACTCCTCTGTGATTTCTTCTCCAGGCGATTTTTTCATCGCCTTTCACTGTGTTCTTCCATTCCGACGATCGTTCTTTCTCCGATCGACTCGTTTTCTTCGTGTTTTCTCCTCCAATCAACGCTCTAGGTAAGGTTCTATGGTTTTGGAAAGTTTATTTGTAGTTTTCAGGTCGTTTGACGGTTAGGATTTCGTTTAGGGTTTCGTTGAAAACGTGATTTAGAGTTTGAAATCGTTAGGTTTACAGTATTTATGAATATAGAGTTTATGGATTTTGAGGTTTGAGAATCTCCATTAATGGATTTTTGGAAATTTACGAACATGAATTGCCCCATAAAATGTCTCCAAGCGTTGAATTAGAGTTTAGGAGATTTCTTTAGTTAAGGATTTCATTAACTTGGACGTTTAATAGTTTAAACTCGTTTTAACGACAATGTTGCGAAATTGCCTTATGTGAACAAAACTCGTGGACGGAGGTTGGATTGCAACGGACACGAGGTAAGTTCTCGTGACTTACTCTGGCCGATTGGCCTACACCGTATATCGAGGTCGCGTCGAGGATCTTTGATGAATTGTTTGTTTAAATGCTTTGGTTGGGTAGTTAAGATTAGTTCTTTTATAGGATATGCTTTTAATTGCTTTTATTGTCTTGATGGTACTTATGATGTATGTTTACTTTATGCATTTAACTGTTCATGCATCACGTCTTTTAAAATAGCATGAAAACGAATTTCTGCACGTGTTTAAGAAAATGAAATAAAACGAACGAAATGAATCTATGTAATCTGTTATCTGGTCATGCGAGGTGGGGCTCAAGCACGGCTGTTTACGGATATAAGCGTGTACCCCCCCCCCCCCCCCCCGGTTAGGTGAAGAGGGCAGTCCAACCGCGAGATGTGTCCTCTCCATCTAAAAGGCTGAGACCTCGGTGACATTCTGTCTACGACGTAATGATAAGAAAGATGTTGCATGATTTCTGAAACTCATATGCACAGCATGCATTTACATTTACGAAACTTACTGAGCCTTTAGCTCATAGTGTGTCTGTATGGTGTAGGTGATATCGAAATAGGTGAGGACGACATTCCTTTTCCTGAAGCATGAGTCCAGTTGATGAAGAATGATCGCGAGAGTGTGCTGGCGCAGTCGAGGCGTTTCATGACCCGTGGGGACGTATGTAGGTATTTTGGGTTATTTTGGATAGAAAACGTTTAAGGAAAATATTTGTGTAGATAGAACATTATAGGATGTTTGGATATGGACTAGTTGATAGGTTTGTGTTTTGAAGTTTTTAAACGTATTGGAAACTTGTTTTATAAATGTTTGGTATTAGGGAAATGTTCATTTTTTTTAAACATATCCATGCAGTTCGTTTTCGTGAAAACGTATTTCGTGTTAAATGCGTCTTGAGTCAGTTTTGAGTGAGATTATGGAAAACGTAGGAGTATCGGGTGGTTTGATGTCAAATGGTAATGGGAAGGTGTATGTGGAGTTAGTAGTAATTGAGGAAGAAAAATGGTTGTGTTTAAGTTGGTATGCAGGGAAGAAGAAGGAAGAAAAGGAAAAGAGGGAGCGAGCTCTCTGGAAAAATTCCAGAGAGCTTGGCGATCGATCGCCCGCCTTGGGCGATCGATTGCCTCCCCCTCTTTGGTCGCGCCCAGCGATCGTCTCACCACGATGTCTTCTGGCTTCGTCGTCCACGAAGCCTTCTGTCCTTAAAGTCCACGATGCCTTCTGGCTTCGTCGTCCACGAAGCCTTATGTCCTTAAAGTCCACGATGTCTTCTGGCTTCGTTGTCTACGAAGCCTTCTGTCCTTAAAGTCCACGAATGACGTCTGGCTTCATCGTTCACGAAACCTTCTGTCCTTAAAGTCCACGATGTCTTCTGGCTTCGTCGTCCACGAAGCCTTCTGTTCTTAAAGTCCACGATGCCTTTTGGCTTCGTCGTCCACGAAGCCTTCTGTCCTTAAAGTCCACGATGCCTTCTGGCTTCGTCGTCCACGAAGCCTTCTGTCCTTATTGTGTAACGACCCCCATTCCCAGCAAGATATTGTCCGCTCTGGGGATTGGGCCGCAGTCCAATATCATCCCCTCACGGCTTTGTTTGGCGAGAACTTCCCAAAAGGTCACCCAACCTGGAATTGCTCTCGCCGAAGCACTTTTAACTTCGGAGTTCTTATGGGATCCGTTGTCAATTGTGCTCCAAAACGCGTCTTAATATCTTGGGAGGGATCTCTTACATATGTTTCATTTCCATGTACTTCCCCAAGCGATGTGGGATTGTGGCAATCCCCTTTTATGACCCGGGATTTGCCTATACTCGAGTCCGGGATTTGCCTACACTCGGCTTAGGTCCCGAGGTTCGCCCCGCAACCCGAGGTTTGCCCCGCAGTCGTACACATACGTACACATTCCATTCGGGTCATCACATATTGTCCTCGAAGCCTTCTGTCTTTATTGTCCGCGATGCCTTCTGGCTTTGTCGTCCACAAAGCGTTCTGTGTTAAATGTCCACGAAGTTTTCAGATTTAAAAGTCCATGATTCTCTACAGTCCTGTTGTCCAAACCCGATAGAACGAAAGGTTGACTTCCACTGTTCAAACTGAAGAAACCCGAGAGGAATTATTGACTTCACATCCTTGTGTAATCTGTCGCCCTATGACGATTTTTCCCCTCCAATTGATGGCCGATTCCTTTTATGTTTAATTCTGTTTTCTTTAATTGTTTATTTTTCTTTAAGTTTTCCTCACCTTAAATACGTTTTGTTCAATGATTTTCAATGATTCTCGAGATTTAGGTAGATCTCTCCCCTGTTTTAATTATTTTTACTTAAATGTTTTCTCTTATTTTCTTAAATGATTTTCAATGGTTTAAATTACGACGTAATATTATAGGGTTATAGAGAAAAGAAAAATTTTATACGGGTAAGGATCGCTACAGTGAAGGTCATTGATTTGATGTTCTCCTTTAGACATTTTGAGAAGGTTTTTTGTTTATACTGTTAGTAGAGTAATGAGATAACTGATTGTGTCGTGTACTTAGGTGTGAATCTCTAAAACTGATCAAGGTTGTCATTTTTATTTGCGATCACCAAGTATCGTCATTCTTTATATGTTTATGACATAGTATGTTCATAGACCATGAGTGGCTCATTTATCACTGATATTTTTATATATGAAAGAAGTGGTCTATTTTTTATTTTTTACCATGGTATAGTGGATCAATTTGAGGTTTGCTTTATTGATGATTCTTAGAACTTGTTTTGGATAACATTTTTATTCTTGATTTCGATACATGAATTTTTTAGGCATGCACGATTTTTTTTAAATACTAGATAGATGACTTATAATCACTATTGAATTTGGTCGATTACACCCTAATTGACTCCTAATTTTAGTTTTTAGTCAGAGAATCTTGGAGCAGCCGTTGCAGGATCAAGCTTAGCACATTTATTAGTTTTATTTTGATTTAGTCTAGATTGACATTAATGGTGAGACTTAGTATTACTATATTTCCATTTATTTCCTACTTGGAGTTAGTATATCATATTAGAGTATTACAAAATTTGTATTTGGAACTTCAAATTATTACACTATCAGATGTTACAGTTTCACCTGCTATAAACCCAATGTTTTTGGGTCATGGCTCTAGGTTTTATATTTGACTACTTAAGTCTTCTTTGCAAAGTTATTAAGTTTTGTTGATGGTTGGGTGTCCAACTCTTTTACAGGTCGAATATTTTTCTATTCAATTTGTGACGGCCCGCCTTGTGAAGGAAAAAATGACCCGAGACTCTGTAAATTGTGAAGACTCATCCAATACTAGTGGGCATGCATGATCTTGCATTGCTTGACAGAGTGAAAATGAATGATTTATAATTAGAGTTCTTCTCTCTACCTAGTACAACGTGTTTTGAGCTAACTATAATAATAAAGTCATGCGGGATCTAACGTAGAGCGGAACATATTAAACTAGATGCACCAGAGACTCTATAAATAGTAACAAAGTCGAAGCCCAACCGAAAATGTAGTCAACGGGGGTGTCAGACCCTAAAGTTGGGAGATAAGTGTGTATTTTACACACTTTATTGTGTTTTTTTATACTTGATTTGATAAGCTTTCCTCAAGTATGTGAATGATTCTAATAACTTTGGTGCAAGTGTGTAGAGAAATTAAAAAATTACAGGTTTTACGAATTCGATCCGAGATAGAAAATAAGAAGGACAGAGAGAAAAATATGCAGAGGACTTCCCGATCGATCGGCCACAGTGCAGGCGATTGATCGGCTGAAGAAAAGATGAAGTTGTTTTGGCAGAGAAGTTGCCGATCGTAGGCCAAATCTTGGCGATCGATCGGCTGACGCTATGATAAGAGAACGAAAACAAAGGCATAGCCGATCGATCGGCCACATTTGGCCGATCGATCGGCTAAAAATGAAGAATTTAAGGAGAAGACAGAAGCGTAGTCTATCGATCACAGAATTTTAGGCGATCGATCGGCTAAAGAAGCTGAATTAAAGAGGAATCCAGAGAAAGTGCCGACCAATCGGCCATTTCCCAGGCGATCGATCGGTTGAGGTGATTAGAATTACAAAACCAAGCAGAATGACTGCCGATCGATCGGCCACATTCCAAGATATCGATCGGTTGAAGTGGTATTTTTACGTGAAGTAGTCGTTAAGTCGATCGATCAGCTACACTTCAGCCGATCGATCAGCCATTTTAATTGTTTTAATCTGTTTTAATCTCAACCGTTGAGGCTAATCGTTGGCTGCAGATTAGTTGATAATTAGTTTATAAGTTAACCTAATTAGAATGGAGAACAGTTTTCGGAGATTGAGAGATAGAGATTGAGACTGAAACTGAGCGAGAGCATCGGAAAAAGAGAATTCGAATTGACAAACCTAGTTTTTTTTTTCTCCTTCTCTTTTCAATTATGAGCATCTCTATTTATTCTATTTGTTTTCGTTACTTTAGTATGAACTAAACTTCTTTTTCTAGGGCTACGATGTAGTCAGATTATTAATATTTAGTTTTTCTTTAATTTAAGTTATTCATTTTTTGTTTTGTAATTATGTTGAATAATTTATTCTATTTTTATTGCTTGTAATTGCTTGATCACCAAAAGCATATTTGTAGGATTGTTTTGAGACTGAGAGGTAATAAATAATCGTGCACTGAATAATTTACCATGAAAATGATGTTAGACTAGAGATAGATAATGCGTTCATGTGGTAATTTAATTTCTTATTTTTAATGTATTCAATTAATTCTCAGAACTAGTGACCGAGAGATAATAATTCGGTAAGTGAATAAGTTATCATTACTCGAGAGAGATTGATAAATAGTTTTGTGAAATTGTCATCAACACATAGAAATAGAAAGTAATGATTAAATTAGAAAGAATAAATAAGATTAATTTAAGTGAAATTGGAAACCCTAGAACTTTTTCATTACATTCTAAACTTCATTTAATTTATTCTATTTAATTTAAGTACTTTGCAAATTTATTTTAAATCAAGATTATAGAAGTTTCGTATCCATTATAAATCAGAATTAATTGTGTTTGATAATTAGTGAAATTAGTTCTCGTGGGTTCGACTCGTATTTATATACTTTATTACTTTTGCGGCATGTTCACTTGCGTAGGATTTTTTGCAACAATAAGTAAAGTTTCTCTATCTACCTCGTACAACGTGTTTTGAGTTAACTCTAATAATAAAATCATGTAGGATTTGACGTAGAGTGGAAAATATTAAACTAGATGCACTAGAGACTCTATAAATGGTAATAAAGTCGAAGCTCAACCGAAAATGTGGTCAACGGAGGCGTCGGGCCCCAAAGGGGGGAGATTGTGATGGTCTACCTTGTGAAGGCAAGAACTACTTAAGATTTTTTTAATTGTGAGAGTCCAACTCATATTAATGGAGGTGTACAATCTCACATTCAATGGTAGAGTGGAAAATGAATGATTTATAAGTAAAAAATTTCTCTCTACATAGTACAACTCATTTTGGGCATTAGGGACTCCATAGCAATTGCGAGTCCCTTTCGAGTCATGACAGTTTAATGCTCTAAGGGTCGGATTGTTCCCGTTTCCGTCGATCCCTTTTCATGTCATAAAAAGTTTAGTTGATAAATAAATAATTGATTAACGAGTCAATTAGAATTCAATATCTTATTTAGATATAAATCTAGTCAAGCCATTGAATTGTGAGTTTGAGTATATGGTGCGTTATTTATCTATTAATTTATGATTTTAATTAATCTTTTTTTTTTTGTTAATGAATAATTAACAGAAAGATGCATGGTTTGAAGCACTTGTAAGTGCACAAGATCCAAACAATGTCTTTTTCTTTTTTCTACCGTTTTTTCAAAAGCTAAAGAAAAAAAAAATCCAATGAATTTTCCAATTTATATGAAATGATTTTCTATTTCTAGAATGTTTAATATATGATTTATGTCTTGTATGCAAACAATTTTAATTTTCATAAGATCGTCTGCTCCAATTACCTACAGGGGTTCACTAAATTGGATTCCTTCTCCATTTCTGAGAGCTGGGCAAGGGAAATTACATGCTAGATGATTTCTAGCTCAAGAGAGAAAACTTGAGCTGTCATCCGCGTTAGCAGGTCTCACTTCCTTTGAGAAAATGCATTCGAACCTTCCTAATGAACGAAGAAAAAGCCACCGATTTCCCATTACAACTGTTTCGCTCTCTCTCTCTCTCAACTTTTCTCTCTCATATCACCCTTTGAAAACAAGACTACAAGTGGGGCTATTTTAACACTTTAGTTTGAAGTATGTTTCCTTCTAAAGATTTCTAGAAACTGGCTTATAATTTTCTCTCTTTGGCTGCTTCTTCTTCTTCTTCTTCTTCTTGCTTTTTCTCTTTGGTCTTCCTCTCTCTATAAAATTATACTGCAGCTGAAACAGGGAAGAAGAAGATTACCTCCCTATTAGGTCTCCCATAAGAAAGTTATGGTATTGTCCTTATACCTAACCCAACAGTTTCTTCTGGTTTGCACCTATGGAGGAATCTGATCGACGCAAGCCCTCTCCTAGTCTCTTTCACTCCATGTTCTTCCTCGTTGGTTTCTACTGCTGGGACTGGGAGTTCCTCACTGCTCTTCTTCTCTTTAGTTCGATCTGAAGAAAATCAAAAGGTCATTTCTCGCAAACCAAGATTAGTAAATTAGTTTTCAGGATATTTGCTTTGGGTTTTGTTTTCTCTTGGAATCCTATTTTGGCCTGGAAAAAATGGCACAAAGGTCAGCTCCTGCTCCGTTTCTGACGAAAACGTATCAGTTGGTGGAAGATGAGAGCAGCGACGAAGTGATTTCATGGAGCGAGAGTGGCACTACCTTTGTCGTTTGGAAAACGGCCGATTTCGCAAACGATTTGCTTCCCAAATTCTTTAAACACAATAATTTCTCAAGCTTTGTTCGTCAGCTCAACACTTACGTAAGTTCTTCTTCTTTCTTCTGCTTACCACTTAGTTTGGCTACGACTGCTAGTGATTCCGATCATGAAAGCCACCTGTTAACGACAAGGTGAGCTAGCTTTCTTTTGTTCCAATCGTTCTTGTTATCTTCTTACGGGCGATCTGGATCACGAATTCGGATCCTTATGCATCCTTTTCCAGCTTCAGGAGGACACGCTGGTTGATATTCTAAAATATCGTTTCAAGCCCTCAAGATGGCGACGGAAATTACGTAATTTTTTTTTCTTTTGGTTGACTTTTCAACCACCGTATTGACCATTTCATCCCCACCTACCGAGTAGATAAGTTTCCTCCATTTGAGGTAGGTTCCAGTAGGAGGAGAGCCACGTGTTACCTGCTAATCACGTGTTAGAATAGAAGTTGGATGCAGCAATTCCACCGTGTGGGCTCATCGAATCTAGTAGACTTGTCCGAAATAACCCTTTTTAACACAAACGCGTAAGTACAGTCCACCTCGGCTGCTGCTTGCCACGTGTCTATTGACTAGCGTAGTGTTGTCCCGTGGTTCAAATGAGATAGGACATTGGTTTTGCCAAAGCTTAAGTTAAAAGAACCTCAGCTTATCCTTAGCTCAGATAAGAGAAACGTTGGATTGTGTTTTCCTCAAATAAATTTTGTTTCTGCAGGGGTTTCGAAAAACTGTTCCCGATAAATGGGAATTCGCGAACGACAACTTCAAGCAAGGGCAGAAGGAGCTCCTCATCAAGATCCGTCGCCGGAAGACAGCAACTTCGACAGCTACGCAGGGAAAAACTGCTGGGAAATCAGCAGGAGTTGATCAAATGTCGCCGTCGGACTCAGGCGAGGACGGCGGGTCGACGTCGACTTCGTCACCGGATTCGAAGAACCCGGGGTCGGTAGAGACGGTGCAAGTAACTCAGGTGGCAGAGTTGTCTGAGGAGAACCAGAAACTGAAGAAGGACAACCAGATTCTGAACTGTGAACTGGCTGAGACGAAGAAGCAGTGCGATGATCTGGTGGGTTTTCTGACGAAGTACTTGAAGGTGGGCCCGGATCAGATCGATCTAATCATGCGTCAAGGAAGCCATGCGTCAACCCAAGATGGATCAACCGGGGCCATTGGTGCCGAGGGCGACAAAGGAGGCAAAGCTATGGCGGAAGAGGAGGGAGAGAGTCTGAAGCTTTTCGGGGTTTGGTTGGTGGAGAAGAAGACAAAGAGGCTCCGTGATGACAAACAAGAATTAAAGCAGGCCCACCCCAAGTCTCTGAAATCCGTCGAATTGCGCGCGCCTTTGGGCAGGGGTAGCAACATCTGCACCTGATGATCGAGAGCGAGCGGAGACGCGGCTGTGTGTAACAATAAATTTGCATTAATGTAAATTAGTTTTGAGAAGATTTTGAATGATCATGTAATTCGGTGGTTCTTTGTTGGAAGTTGGAGATCAAAAGCAAATGGGTCTCTGCTTCCATAAATTTAAAGTTGGAAGTATTAGTTGTAAGTGTTTCGTGTAACAATTTATCTCAATTTAGTATTCATAATATAATTTAAATAAAATTTTTTAAAAAATAATTTCAATAAAAAAAGTATGAAAATTTGTCGTGAAATTTAAAGATTTTATCCAAATCATTAGAGGTAAGTGGTCTCTATCTCCAATTTCATTTCTGATACGTTGAGGGGGCCTCCAACGAGACCTTGAGTCAATAGGCTCATTAATCTATTTGTTCATTTTGCATTAACATCCTTCTTCAATAGAAAATACCGAAAAAGAAAAACGAAAAAATAATGGACACCGAATTTTACGTGGAAACCCTAGAAAGGCAAAAAACCACGGGCAGAAGAGAGAATCACTAATATCAATTCGATACGATGAGTTTTGCGACTCAAACATCAATATATAGAGAAAACGTAAAACCCTAATATTGATATACGGGCCCAACCCGACCTAACTAGAATTCGGGTCACACCAAATTCTAACAAACTCCACCTTGACACGAATTCCACATGAGAGATCCAACGGGCTACTCGGCCCAATCCAAAGTGAATCCAGAACACTGAACTCTGACAATCTCCACCTTCAACGAAATTCCGGTGCAAAGAAAACAAATCTGCAAAACCTCATTAAAAATAAGCTCCTCTACCACAAAGGCCCCAGATGGGCCAACTCAGGATCTGATACCGATCAAGTTTAAGCCCCGCTTAAACTTGAGAGATTTACCTGAGAAGAAATCGTATCTCCTTCTCCATGGTATCACTGAACTATCAGAGTTGCTGCAACGAACTCTATCTGAACATGTCGAAGACTCCACACAGAAATCGTTACCCTCGAACACATTCAATACGTAACTCACAGTTTCATCATATCGTCTCGAAGTTTTAACCTTCCGCATTGTTCTGCATTTGACGATACCATTCTGACGTGAAACTGAACCTGATGCCTGAACATCTGTAATAGGCTGACTCATCGGCTCTGATGTACCCTCAGATCCAAACCTGAACTTCACCTGAGAACCTGACTTCTTCCGAGTCTTCTCAACCTTTCTTTTAGAAGGTGAATTCACAAAATTTGCAGCCTTATTAACTATCACATTGACTGTGGAACCCGCGATCTTCGCATGCATCACATATAATGAGGAGTATTTTTCTCCTCTCGCCACAATCAATGAACCTCTGGTAAGCTTCCATTTTCCATCACGAAAGGTGTTGCCAAACCCTTCGTCGTCAAGCTTTCCAGTCGAGACCAAATTCTTGCGGATGTCAGGGATGTGCTTCACACCTCTCAAAACCAAGGTGCTGCCGATGTTGGTCTCCAAATGCACATCTCCCATACCAATGGCTTTTGCAATGCCACCATTTCTCATCCTCACACTTCCAAAGTCACCTGAAGTGTAGGATGTAAAGAAATCTCTCCGCGAAGTGGCATGTATTGAAGCGCCACTATCGATCACCCAACTTGTATCTTGGCAATCAGAATTTACAACATCCTCGTTGTACACACTAAAGGACTCCTCGGTGGCTGTATCTACCTCCTCGTCTGTGTCACCCTCTTCGAACATCTTTTCCTTTCCTTTGGCATTCAGATTCTCCCGAAGAAACTTGTGACAAAATCTCTTTATGTGTCCTTTCTTGCCACAATGATAACACTCAAAGTTGGCATGTTTTCCGGACTTCCTCTGACTTTGATTTCTATTGTCCGGACCTTTACTTTGACTTCTGCCCCTATTTGCAACACTCAGAGCTGAACCTATCGATGTTACACCAAAATCAATCTTACGAACCTCCTCGGCAAGAATACGATCCCTCACATCGGTAAATACCAGTTTAGCACTTCCAACTGAGTTACTAACTGCTGCTCTCATAGGCTCCCAACTATTCGGTAGAGACGCCAACAAAATTATGGCACGAACCTCATCTTCAAAATCAATTTCCACAGATAGCAATTGATTCACAATCGTATTGAACTCATTCAGATGCGCTGCGACAGAAGCACCATCAATCATCTTCAGATTAAAAAGCTTCTTCATAAGAAATACCTTATTATTCGAAGACGGTTTCTCATACATATCAGACAGAGTCTTCATCAAACTCGCGGTGGTCTTCTCCTTCGCCACGTTGTGAGCAACGCTTTTGGCTAGCGTCAATCGGACGACTCCCAAAACCTTTCTATCAAGGAGATTCCATTCACCGTCTTCCATCTTCTCTGGCTTCGCACTCAGAGGAAGATCAAGATCTTTCCCGTACAAGTAATCTTCGATTTGCATTCTCCAGAATGCGAAATCTGTCCCATCGAATTTTTCAATACTAGGTCATGTGCTATCCTCACCTACCATTGTTATCAAAAACAATTCCCAAAAACTGATATGTCCCGATTAATTATTTAACCCAATAATTAATCCCAAGTTTGCCCAAAAACGGATAATTTTATTCCCAAAAAGATATCCCAAAAATATGTTGTTCCTCGCTGCTCGGGCAGAACAGAACAGAACCTTTCTGTTCTTCTTCGGCCAAGCCCTCACCAACAGAATTCCACCAATCAGAAATTCCAAATACTCAATTTTTCAAACAAAAAATTGCTCTCCCAAACTATTCCTCTGTTCTTCGTTGCAAAGAAAAACAGCAACCAGGAACCCAATAACAGCAACCAGAAATTTTTATTTTATTGGATCAAAATCAATCACGCTGAAAAATTCCAAAATCACACTTTTGACTTTCTCTCTCCTCTTTTACTCTTCTTGCTTCAGTGAATGAAAAACAAACCAGGAAAAAGAAAACCAGTGAAAACCAAAACTTTTTCGCAACGAATTGGCGACGGTTGGCGGTAGTGGTTGATCTCCGTCAGCGCTTCTTTCTGTCCGACGATGGCGCGGCGTGCGACGGCAGACGGTTTCCAGGCGAGCGACTTCGCTACGGCTGGCTGGGGCACGCTTCTGTTCTGTCGGTCGGTGGACGGCACAACAGAGGCTTCTTCTCTATTTTTCGCGGCGGTCGGCGGCGAGCTCGGGCTTCTCCTCTCTCCCTCTTCTTGACGGCTCTTCGCGCGGTGGTTGGCGTGGTCTTGCGATCGGCGGTGGCGATCGCGGCTATCCCTCTCCTCTCTCTGTTTTCTGTTTTTCGCGTGAGGAAGACAAGCAAAAATAGAACAAAAAAAAAAACCTTTTCCTTTTTCTTTTTTATTTCCAATTTCTTTTTCCTTTGCAAAATTCCACCGAACAAAATTGCAAACCCAATAATAGTTCGATATTGCAAACCTGAAATCGTTTGATACCCTTTGAAGAATCAAACCCTGATTTTCGAAAAACCACTTCAACCTCGAATCTCTGATACCAGTTGTTAGGATTAGACGCCCTAATCCACCTGTAACGAACAATCAGAAAATAACGAAAAAGAAAAACGAGAAAATAATGGATACCGAATTTTACGTGAAAACCCTAGAAAGGGAAAAAACCACGGGCAGGGAGAGAATCACTAATATTAATTCGGTACGATGAGTTTTGCGACTCAAGTATCAATATATAGAGAAAACGTAAAACCCTAATATTGATATACGGGTCCAACCCGGCCCAACTAGAATTTGGGTCATACCAAATTCTAACATAGCTTTTCTGTCTTCTATAGTTTTTATAATGTGTTTATGATGACTCAGACCTTCTAAGCTGTCTCTTGGACTAATTCAAGGCCTACCAGAATCAGCACCCCTAAGTCTAAAACACAAAAAATCTGTAATATCAGTTAAATTTATATCAATAAATTTTTCAGTCAATTTCCTCGTTATTTGAGGTCAACTTGTTTGCGTTTACCCAAAAAATTTCGTAAGCAATTTAATGTTTGGACACATGTAATTCGTAGATCAAATGGTCAAATCTGCGAATTTTAGAAGATATAGCGTGGTTGAATCCCAAAAATTTGCGACAGGTAAATCGAGTTACCTTAGTTGAAGTTTCGGATAGCGCTGGAATTTTTATTGAATTGGAATTTAGAAATTTATTTGAATATATATATATATTTTAGAAGCAGGAAGGGGTGGAACCCTTCTTTTCAACCGAGCACAAAGAAAGCGCGAGAGAGTGAAGGATAGTCAGTGAGAGATTTTTTATCGAGTCTCTATCTAATTCATGTCCTTGATGCCCTAATCTTCAAGTTCTGAAACGGTTCTTGAATGGTAAGTTGATTTTAGCTTCTGTTTCCATTAGTTTTCTCGTTTAACTTTTAGTTAGTGCCGGATTTCGATTTTAAGCTTGGTGTCTTATTTGTAATTTTGAAAATTGAAAAAATATGGTTATTAGTTCTAAGTTAATGAATTTCTACATATATAACTCGTCACCGTACATGATGCGAACCTCAGATGTTAGAAAATTTAGAACCGTCAACAACGTGGAGTAAACGATAAAATCGTCGTGTGATTCAAGAAAACAAAGGAACTAGAACTCGATCGAACATTGCCGTTAGAACCGTAGTTATCAAAAAAGAAGCTTGACTCGAGCCACATTAGTTGGCTGAACTAAGGCTATCAAAGATGATCTATCAAGTCAATATTTGATAAAGATTAAGTTCTTCATAAAAAATCCAATAAAAGAATCTCTTTAAAAAAAAAACTTAAATTTTTATTAATTTCAAAAAAATCTCTCAAAAATAAATTCTAAATCATATGTTTAAATAGACAAAATAAATAAAATTATGAAAATAAAATACAAAACTAAAAAACACAAAAAAAAACTAAAAGCTTGCCGCGAATACGCGCACTGGGCGCGCGACGAGGGCCTGTGGAGCACGCAATTGAACGCGGCAAGAGTGTTGGGCTGAGTAGGGTGCACGAATGGGCTGTGTGGCGCGAAGGGCTTGCTGGGCGTGGAGATGGGGCGTTGGACGATGGTGCGTTGGGTGCATGCTGTCTGAAGATGTGGGGGTGCGGGACGTGGTGTCATGCATGCGTGGTAGCTGCGTCGTCTAGATGAGGTGCGTTGTCGTGCTAGGGGGGCGCGCGCAGCGCGCTGCTGTGCTACGAGGGCACGCGCAGCGCGCCGCTACCTTGCTGGTGGGTGCTTCAACTTTGAAATTTTTGTACCTCGCATTTTCATGCACCTTATTGGTCTTTACTCATGTTATAATGTTACATGATTCTTGGGCTTGAGCTTAGTGGTTCTTTGGTTCATATCAATATATGATATTACTAATTGAAAATACTCTTGGAAAAGAGTACTTGAAATTTCTAATATATTTAAGGGTAATTATCGATTTTAATCATATACTATACATTTTATTTCAGTTATTCTCCTGTACTAAAAAAATCGACAAATCAAACCATGTACTTTCATTCTGTTGTCCGTTTTGACATTCCATCAATAATTGCGTTAAACTATCATTTAAAAAATTACCAAAAGATATTAGATTAAGTTGATATTTTTACCACATGTTCACTACTTAATGAGAAGATAATCTAAAAATTGTCATGATTTTTTAACACATGTATGATTTATTGTAATTTTATTTTAGTATTTTATAAACATATTATAATAAATTATACAAGTTTTAAAAAATCACGAAATATTTTCTATTATCTATCCATGATATGGTGAATATATGAAACAATTTTCAAATAAATTCAATATCTTTTGGTATTTTTTAAAATTAATCTCAGTTTCTTCTTTACTTTATAAATTAATTTTTACAAAAATAACAAATGATATTGGATTTATTTGAAAAATTTTTCATATATTCACCATATCATGAGTAGATAATAAAAAATATTTGTGATTTTCTAAAACTTGTATAATTTATTATAATACTTTTTATAAATTACTAAAATAAAATTACAATAAATCGTACATGTGTTAAAAAATCACAAAATTTTCAGATTGTCTTCTCATTAAGTAGTAAACATGTGGTAAAAATTTTAAGTAAATCCAACATCATTTGGTAATTTTTCAAATGAGGGTTTAACGAAATTATTGATGGAATGTCAAAATTAATAACAGAATCAAAGTACAGAGTTTGCTTTGCTTGTTTTTTTAGTACATGAGACTAACTGAAATAAAGTGCATAGTACAATGTTAAAATTGATAATTATCCTATATTTAAAGAGTGATCTTACAGACTTAGCAAATTTCCGTTCATTGTGGAAGTCCTTTCCTTCAAAGCTGAAGCATGTTTGTAGGGAAAAATGCAACATTAAGATTGTGGGGTTCCTATCAAGGGCGATGAACAATGTGGAACTCTTATATTTTTCCTTTGGAGAGTTCCTAGTTGAAAAGTGGGAGACCGAGTTAGTCTAAAACTGAAAGAGATCAACGTTTGCGGAGTTTGAGCCCAAAAGATATACACTTGCGGACTTCCTCTACAAAACTATGGTTTTGAATGTAGAATCCCGCACTCTAAATAATAAGAAAAAATATTAGCATTTGTGGAGTCTCGGATTCGAGAGGCATCTTGCACGGAAGACTGTGACTAGATAAAAATCTCATTTTTATGCACACGGAGTTCCGAGTTATAAACCAGAATACCACGGCGGATGAATTTTGGGAGGAAGTAGAAGTCCTCATTCCCTTTTGCTATGCCTAACAAATCTATTGTGGAGGATCAATACGTACATGCGGAGTTCCGCTCATCAAGAAGTTTGGAGAAATCTATAAATAAAAGCACACTTCAAATTGCAAACACATCCAACTCGAGAATCTTACACGAAGTGCTGCTAAATTTTCACGAGAAGTTTATTCTCTCCTACTTAGTAACTGTAAGACTGAAAATAACACCAGAGGGGGGCAGGTGAATTGAGTTATTAAAACTTTTTCGTGATTAACTATCAAATTTATGCAAGTTCAATTATAATGGTTTTCTTAAAATATATGATCAATTTATCTAAATGCTAACTTATGGAGGAATTTTACACCAACGTTAGGGAGAGCATTGATGACACAATACAATTATGGTACAAGGGAAACAAATACCATTTGACAACCACACCATCAACAAATTTTTTGACCCGCCAGACTTTGTTCAAGATTAATATTCGGTGTAATCTATGTCCCCCACAATATTGATGAAATCATATGAGAATTTTTGTTGGCCTAGCACTAAGTGGAAGATGTCACATGGACAATGCATCCACTTTCCCTCGAACTTACTATACACAGCTCCAACATTATGGCACCTATTCATCGTTTTCTACCTGATGCTTATCTGTCACATGAGTGATGTCACCAAGGATCGATCCATATTATTATTGGTATTGCACAAAGAAATGACTATTGATGTAGGGAGGGTTATTCACAACGGAGTTGTTCATTGTGCTGAGATGGAAAATGTCGAGTTATACTTCCCAACTGTGATCACATAGTTATGCAACCTAGTTAATATTCATTAGATCTAGATGACAATTCCTTTAAATCTATTCAGCCCATCGGTGATTAGCATCCTACAACAAGACGGCCACAAGGACAGTCGTCAAGAGGTAGCCCACTGATCTCCACCACAGCCACTTTTCTTACCGCCTCCGATCGACAGAAAGCTACTTGTTATGCATGCTCATGTTGAGCATCTTGAGAAACAACAATAGTGGCTTACGTAGGATCTCTCCGACATTCGAGCTTGGGCCACCCAACACAACGGAATCGACAAAGCGCGGACACACACCTCCATTGATATGCTTGTGTGAGGCATTGCCTCCAAGATGGGTTTAGACACAACTTTCCATTAATGCCCCTTTGTTCACCTCTATATTACTTTCCATCTTCTTCGAGAGCACCTGAAATCAATGCTTATAGGGATAATTTTAAGGATAACTCCGATGAGTAAGGTTTGTGCATTTTGGTAAGTTGCTCTTCTTGATCTTTAATCTGTTGTTTTTAACTATCGAGAGTGATATTTATTTTAAGTTTGGGGGTGGCTATATTAAAATTTTGTTTTAGTGTGGATATCTAGTATGATTTTGTTACATTCTTTGCATTTTGATATATTATGAACTGTGTTATTCATGGTTGTTTCTGTATCTACTTAGTTTGTAGTTTTTAGGGTAATTTTTGTTTTTTGAGCATTTTTGATTTGTGGTTAATAACTTGTGCATATAAAAAAACATGTCTTAAAGATGTTTAGTACTAATAAAGTCTTTATGTATCAAATCTTGTAGAAAGAACTGAATTTTAGAATTGTTTGGTTGATGAATCACATGAGCAAGTAGGATTTCTTCACTCAGTTTGTACGAATTTTAAATTTATTGTACATACAAAGTACGAAAATGATAAAATAATGATCAAGTTGTGATGTGATTTATGTTTTAATTTCACTCGACTATATCATGTTGTGTTATGAGCTGAATTTGCTAAATTGTGAATATCATAGAATTTATACTGATTCTTGTTTCTCTAGCCTTGTGTATTTGTTAAAAAAAAACCTATGGTTTTATAATTCCTCGGTACACTTTCAAATTTTGAGCGAGGTTTTGGATACATAATGAGTAGAAGACTCTTAAATAAATGGGTAACATTGTGTAACACCCGAGAATTTTCTATAATGCGTGACGATTAGAGGGTTAATGGTTAAGAATGAAAGGTTAGAAACAATGCAAAGTGAGAATGGAAAGGAAGAATGTAAGTTTGACAAGTCAAAAAGAAAAGGGGTTTGAAAAGTCAAAAGCATGAACCAATAAAATTTCAAGAAATGTGTGAATAAAAGGAGGCTTTTATTGGGTGATGCACGTTGACATTCAAAGGAAGGGGGGGTTGGGGGGGGGGGGGGGGGTTTGATTGCAATTTTAAACAAAATGGTGGAAAGAAATAAAAAGTAAAAAGATTTTTTATAAATAAGAGAAAAGTGAAGGAAAGAAATGTTAAAAAAAGCCTTCCTCTTCCCTTGCCTCCACGATTTTTCATTGGCAGCCATTGAAGCCCCATTTTCTTCATTTCATCAAAGAGAATTCAAGAGATTTAAGGTTAGTTTTGTTGGGGTTTTAGTTATATACCTTTTAGAGTTAGTTTTTAGTAGTTTTAGTGTGATTTAAGTGAATTTTGTAACGACCCTAGAAGGATCGTCACACATTCCGTATCTTTCTTAATCATTTAATTCTTATTACTCACACTTTATTCATTATTGGTAATATATTTTTTTTTTAAACATAACTTAGCTCAAGATGTCATGTGCGATTCACTAGGTATCGCTCAGCAAAGAAATACATTACACATCTGCCGGCGGGCAGTGCAATGTGTATCAGCTGAAGAGAAACTTAAACCCTTAGACTGCATATACCGATAGAGAAATAAACTACATCTACCGGTCATTAGACGACAAAATTATACTTACATCTTCTGATGGCTTAAACACCCTACATCTGTCGGTCGCTGGACGATGAAATAACACTTACATCATCTGGTAAGTTAAATACACTCTACATCTGCCAGTCATTGGACGATGAAATAACACTTACATCATCTGGTAACTTAAATACACTTCATCTGCCAATCACTAGACGACAAAATAGCACTTTCATCATCCGACAGCTTAAACCCTCTACATCTGCCGATCACTAGATGACAAATTAGCACTTTCATCATCCGATAGCTTAAACCCTCTACATCTGCCGATCACTAGACGATAAAATAGGACTTTCATCATCCGATAGCTTAGACACTCTACATCTGCCAGTCACTGAACGATGAAATAACACTTACATCATCCGGTAACCTAAATACACTTCATCTGCCGATTACTAGACGACAAAATAGCACCTCATCATCTGATAGCTTAAACCCTCTACATCTGCCGATCACTAGACGACAAAATAGCACTTTCATCATCCGATAGCTTAAACCCTCTACATCTGCCGATCACTAGACGACAAAATAGCACTTTCATCATCCGATAGCTTAAACCCTCTACATCTGCCGATCACTAGACGACAAAATAGCACTTTCATCATCCGATAGCTTAAACCCTCTACATCTGCCGATCACTAGACGACAAAATAGCACTTTCATCATCCGATAGCTTAAACCCTCTACATCTGCCGATCACTAGACGACAAAATAGCACTTTCATCATCCGATAGCTTAAACCCTCTACATCTGCCGATCACTAGACGACAAAATAGCACTTTCATCATCCGATAGCTTAAACCCTCTACATCTGCCGATCACTAGACGACAAAATAGCACTTTCATCATCCGATAGCTTAAACCCTCTACATCTGCCGATCACTAGACGACAAAATAGCACTTTCATCATCCGATAGCTTAAACCCTCTACATCTGCCGATCACTAGACGACAAAATAGCACTTTCATCATCCGATAGCTTAAACCCTCTACATCTGCCGATCACTAGACGACAAAATAGCACTTTCATCATCCGATAGCTTAAACCCTCTACATCTGCCGATCACTAGACGACAAAATAGCACTTTCATCATCCGATAGCTTAAACCCTCTACATCTGCCGATCACTAGACGACAAAATAGCACTTTCATCATCCGATAGCTTAAACCCTCTACATCTGCCGATCACTAGACGACAAAATAGCACTTTCATCATCCGATAGCTTAAACCCTCTACATCTGCCGATCACTAGACGACAAAATAGCACTTTCATCATCCGATAGCTTAAACCCTCTACATCTGCCGATCACTAGACGACAAAATAGCACTTTCATCATCCGATAGCTTAAACCCTCTACATCTGCCGATCACTAGACGACAAAATAGCACTTTCATCATCCGATAGCTTAAACCCTCTACATCTGCCGATCACTAGACGACAAAATAGCACTTTCATCATCCGATAGCTTAAACCCTCTACATCTGCCGATCACTAGACGACAAAATAGCACTTTCATCATCCGATAGCTTAAACCCTCTACATCTGCCGATCACTAGACGACAAAATAGCACTTTCATCATCCGATAGCTTAAACCCTCTACATCTGCCGATCACTAGACGACAAAATAGCACTTTCATCATCCGATAGCTTAAACCCTCTACATCTGCCGATCACTAGACGACAAAATAGCACTTTCATCATCCGATAGCTTAAACCCTCTACATCTGCCGATCACTAGACGACAAAATAGCACTTTCATCATCCGATAGCTTAAACCCTCTACATCTGCCGATCACTAGACGACAAAATAGCACTTTCATCATCCGATAGCTTAAACCCTCTACATCTGCCGATCACTAGACGACAAAATAGCACCTCATCATCTGATAGCTTAAACTCTCTACATCTGCCGGTCACTGAACGATGAAATAACACTTATATCATCCGGTAACCTAAATACACTTCATTTGCCGATCACTAGACGACAAAATAGCACTTTCATCATCCGATAGGCATAACCTTCACTGATTTCAACTTCAATGGCATAACATTCATACTAATGAAAATCAGTAACTCACCCAGAATTCATATAGCGGAAGACTTCAGCAAACAGACCATTCAATACTCCTAAAAATTATTTCCAGATTCAGTGGTCAACAGACAACTTCGAAAGAAGACTCAATATTATAAAATAGACTCATCCTACTCAAACTATCATATTCATTATCGTAACTAAAATCATAAAAACATTAACCAGGGGTCTCATTTGCTATCCAGCCACAGAAATTGCACCCTGATCACCTTCCAGCAACCAAGCTCAGACATCAAAATAGCACTTTCATCATCCGATAGCTTAAACCCTCTACATCTGCCGATCACTAGACGACAAAATAGCACTTTCATCATCCGATAGCTTAAACCCTCTACATCTGCCGATCACTAGACGACAAAATAGCACTTTCATCATCCGATAGCTTAAACCCTCTACATCTGCCGATCACTAGACGACAAAATAGCACTTTCATCATCCGATAGCTTAAACCCTCTACATCTGCCGATCACTAGACGACAAAATAGCACTTTCATCATCCGATAGCTTAAACCCTCTACATCTGCCGATCACTAGACGACAAAATAGCACTTTCATCATCCGATAGCTTAAACCCTCTACATCTGCCGATCACTAGACGACAAAATAGCACTTTCATCATCCGATAGCTTAAACCCTCTACATCTGCCGATCACTAGACGACAAAATAGCACTTTCATCATCCGATAGCTTAAACCCTCTACATCTGCCGATCACTAGACGACAAAATAGCACTTTCATCATCCGATAGCTTAAACCCTCTACATCTGCCGATCACTAGACGACAAAATAGCACTTTCATCATCCGATAGCTTAAACCCTCTACATCTGCCGATCACTAGACGACAAAATAGCACTTTCATCATCCGATAGCTTAAACCCTCTACATCTGCCGATCACTAGACGACAAAATAGCACTTTCATCATCCGATAGCTTAAACCCTCTACATCTGCCGATCACTAGACGACAAAATAGCACTTTCATCATCCGATAGCTTAAACCCTCTACATCTGCCGATCACTAGACGACAAAATAGCACTTTCATCATCCGATAGCTTAAACCCTCTACATCTGCCGATCACTAGACGACAAAATAGCACTTTCATCATCCGATAGCTTAAACCCTCTACATCTGCCGATCACTAGACGACAAAATAGCACTTTCATCATCCGATAGCTTAAACCCTCTACATCTGCCGATCACTAGACGACAAAATAGCACTTTCATCATCCGATAGGTTGGTTGTTTAATGTCCAAAATCGATTCGGAATGACATTACCACTTTCAGAATTTTAAAATATCCTTACTAATACTCGGCCATTGACGAACCCAGAACCTCAACACATAGCTGAAAACAGAGCTTAACGACTAAAAGATAGCTACATTGCCAAACTCGTACCTCGAGCACAAAGTAGCCGAGAAGCAGCAAGGAAACCGATCGTCGAAGGAGGGATTTCCAGCTGATAGAGAGCGAGAGCACTGGAGAGAAAGTCGCCGAGAGTAAGAGATGGCGGCTACAGTGGTTTAAATGAGGTTTGAATCCTTTCCATTTTCTTTAAATACTGGTCTCAATCCTCCATTATTACAACTTTGCCACACAACCTAGTTTAAATCCACATGTAATTAATTAAGCTTGGCACAAAACTCTAAACCGTGAAGATTGAATTTTCATGACCGTTAATACAGTTAGGAAGTCACCTGGTTGAAGTTGTCGGGTGTTACAAATTTGGTGAGGGTTTGAAAACCCTAGATAGAAGAGTCCGAAAATTTTGTTCTCCTTGAGGGTTTTCTTCCTCTTTTGATCAATGAATCCTTAAATATGTTAGTTTAGGTTAAGTGAGTGGTTAGATTGAAGATTGGAGAAGTGTTACATAAAAATCGGTTTAGGAACATTTGGTGGCCGATTCTGTCTTTGGCATTTTCGGTTTGGCTAAGTGAAGTGTTTGGTTAATTTGAGTGTTTCAATGGATAGTAGACGTGTAGAGGTTTCCGAGTTGGGGTGGCACGTCGAAATCCGTTGAAAAACGAGAAAGTTATGACCGTTTGAAGTTGGACGGTCAAATTTGGGTAAAAATCGAGTTTAAGTGTTTTAAGTGTGAGATTGTTTTAAGTGTTGGTTAGGTATAGGTTTTAGAATTTCTTAGATTGTATTGGTGACTTACCAAGTTGAGTTTTGTTATTTTAGGTCGTCGAACGAGTGAATTGACTGATAGAAGTGGACAATTAAAATTCGAGCAACCAGGTAAGTAGTGGATGTGTGTTTGTTGCCTTCCGGCCTACACCAAAGAACGGTAGGGATTGTTTGTTTGTTTGCTATGTTTTAAATTCGTGTCATGCATCGTGTGTCCTGCATCATTGTTTTCTAAACTACGAAACCACGTGTTTTGCATCTGTGAGTGGTGAGGATGAAAGATAAGAATTGATATGCAACTTGGTCTCGAGTAGAATAGATTCGTCGGGCAAGTGGCTCATTGAGCACCCCGCGAGGGATTTTACTCGAGATGCTATGCTAAATTACGTAATGTGTCGTGAGTATGAATGTCTCGACCTGCTCGTGCTGAAAAGCACACTGGGGATTCTGAATGCCTTGACCTGTTCGTGCTGAAAGGCACACTAGGGATTCTGATTGCCTCGACCTACTCGTGCCGGAAGGCACACTGAGGATTCTACGATCGAAGAAGGAGGAGATTCGGTTAGCCGTCCCGGACTGTGTTAGGACATGTGCCTTCGGTCTTGCTCCGTGGATCAAGGTGTGGCCGTCCTGGACTGTGTGGGGGCGTGTGCCTACTTGATTCACCTGAAAGTAAAAGATAAATGCAACTGAAATAAAAAGAAACAACAGAGTGTATAGAAACTGCATGTTAGGGTTGAGTTGAGCATGTAATGTGTTATTGTGCATTATTTCCCTACTTGCTAAGCGTTAGGCTTATTTTTGTGTTCTATGGTGTAGGTGACGAGTTCTTTACAGGTGAGGTAGATGAGACAGCCGAGGATTAGGCCGCAGTCGGAGGAGTACAGAGTCCGCTGGTGCAGGCTATTGTCGGGGCGTCTGGACCATTGTCTTCCTCGGGTAGTGTGGGAGGTGAATGTTTTGGTGTCAATAGTTTTGTTGGTAAATGTTTGTTTGAGAAAAGTAGGAAAATGAAAGGTATTGGTACGTTGAAATTGTAGATATTTTCGTAATTATTTTGGAGAATTGGGAGTCGGTTGTAGGGTGGATATTGGTTGCATGTATTTGGGATTTTAAACTAGTTTGAATTCCGGTTTTGATTTCAGGTTTCGGTTTATAGAATTTTAGGCCTTATGCCGCTCGTTTTACTTTTAAAACAAACGACGTCGGGTTTACTTTCTCTATTTTTTTATTAACCGTGTTAAGTCGGTTTTTCAAGATTTTTATGGGACATGAAGGTTAGGGTGTCGGGATTGTGTGGTAAAAATTTTAGAATTTTTGGAGGTGTATGACTTGAAAAAAATGGAGGAAAAGTGGTGAAGGTCGGGCTGGGCGCGCAGGTGGGGCGCTGGTGCGCGCGCGGGGCGCGCAAAGCGCGCCGCAGGGGCGATCGTTCGCTGCTCAGCGGCGAATGTTCTCTGCTGAGCGCCTCTCGGGTACTGTAGCACCCGAGAGGGTGGCGATCGATCGCCACTTGTAAAAAAAAAAATTAATAAATTTTTAAATTTTTTAAAAATTTTTCTAATTCCAAATTATTTTACCCCTACATTTTCTAAGGCATTTTAAATGTATTTTTGGATGATTTACAATATTTTTTTCGAGGGTTCGAAAAACCCGAAACCGAGTCGATAATTTTACGAAAATTATTTTAAACGCCGTTTTAGACGTAGGATTGGTTAGCAAAGTAGTGCACCGAGTCTGGGCGGGTTCGGGGGCGTTACATATTGAGTGTAATTCTATTGCAAATTATATTTTTGCTTTTGTTTAATTTAATTTGTAAAAAAATAAAAATCAATATTGCAATTTGCGTCACATTTTCAACTTTGATGTATGCTTTTGATACTCAATGGGTGTAGTGTAGTGAAGTGAAATGAAAAACGTGTCATTATATCAGCGGTAT
Organism: Begonia masoniana; assembly: GCA_022432975.1. NCBI lineage: Eukaryota > Viridiplantae > Streptophyta > Magnoliopsida > Cucurbitales > Begoniaceae > Begonia > Begonia masoniana. Next base: position 13,829,894 of record CM039510.1, read on the forward strand.
CATTATGCTTAATTATGAAACATAATTAATGGGCTTAATATTCAAAAAGTCTGGTTGAATGTAGAGTTGCCTTGAACACACATGGAGGTTCACTAGCAAGACAACTTTGATACATGAGGTGAAGGCTAACATGTTTGTAATATTTAGATTTTATTAATAATTGAATTCTATTTTCATTCTTTGAGGCAAAAACAACTGCTCTATATTTGAGTCTTTTAGTTTGTTTTTTTATTAGTTTTACTTCTCTCTTTTGCCCGAGTAAAAGCAAAATCTCAATTTGGGAGTATTTAATAAGTCAGCTTTATATTAATGAATTGAGTAGTTCTAACCATCAATTTTGAGAGTTCGATATTTTACAACGCATTTTTGAGTTGTTTTTGGTATATTTTCAAAGTAACAAGTTTTATATATTTTTTCAAAGTTAAATTTAAGAGTTAATAGAAAGGGCAAAAGTGTGAATATGAAGAACAACTAGCGTAGTCGCGATTGGACAAGCGAACCAGCGCTCAAGAAAACAAAGAATTTGTGTAAAATAGTAGCACTACTACACTCTCATTGTGCATAGCTGTTGGGAATAATGTGCCCAACAAGCAAATGTTATGAACATTTTTTATTGCTGTAATTAACAAATAATTTTTATGATTAATTTTTATGTTTGCATTATTAGATATGCTTTATAAATTCAAAGAAAAATCCTTGATTATTTGTGCAATTTTAAATTTACATATATGTTGATATATGTGGGATTAAATTTAAAAAGAAATAATCATAATAGTCCATGACTTATATTTGAAGTAAAGGATCTTCAAATTAATAAAGTCATAAATACAGTTCACTTCGTTGAGAACGTATAGTCAAATCCCGACTATATATGTAGTGACATAAAGTGATTGTATTTTATATAATATGATTATATAGGACTGGACCAGATGAAATTATATTGTTCTTATAATATCCGTTAAATAAAGAACAATTAATTTTATCATAATGATGGTCATATGTGTATGATCTTAATTCATTGTATTTAGTAGACTCCTATTTCATTTTAATTTATTCTTTGATTTACTCGGTATAGTTTTGTATGAGTTACATTACATAAACCTTGTATTTTGGGAATAAATTAAATGAGTAGCTGGGAATGCTAACATTGATACAATGAAATCCATAATATAAGATTCCCTTGTTTGTTAGTTCAGGGATTGAATAATTAGCGCGCAAATTCATAAATGTTATGAATTAATTATTCAATCAAGAACTAATGGTAGTCAAGGATAAAGATGTAATATGAGAGGTTAACGGATTTTATACCTAGCTCTATTACGAATCTTAATGGAGGATTAATACATATGTAATGACTATATCAATGGACATTACTTTGAGTAAATATACTCTATAGTTCTAAGAGTGCAACTCTAGGTATTTAGTGGAATTACTCTAGAGTTAATAATTGTGTTATTTAATATAAAGAGTTTATATTAATTAACAAATATTATTGGAGCTTAGAACTATAGGTCCATCGGTCCCACTGTTATCTTATATCACTATTTAATTTCCATGTTATAAGAATAAATATATAAATGATTAATAAAGATTAATCATTTATAAACACTCATTTGAATATATTGTTATTCAAAATATATAAATAGTTTTTATATTTTGAATTCAAAATAAAATATCTCATTAGATGAAATATTTTTAAGGGATTTGAATTAGATTTGAAGAATCTCATCAGATGAGATTTGATCTTCAAATTGAAAGTTAGTTATGTAACAAACTATCAAATCAGATTTTTGAAATTTGAATATAAGTAGATCTGAAAATCTGATTATATTAGATTTGATCTACAATTGACTTATAGTTTGTTTACTATTTAAAAGTAGATCTGAAGAATCTCATAAGATGAAATTGTCTTGAAAAGTAGTTTCATAAATATATTCTAAAACTGTTTTTAGATTATATGATTAATTGATAAATTGATTTATTAGATAAATCAACTTCTAATCAAATTAGATTGATTAGATAAGATTTATTTTTTAAAAATTAGTTTTTATTAAAATAAATCTAAAAAATAATTTTAAAACGATCTATAAAATGTCAAAGGTTATTTGACAGGCGACTGACAACGAACTCGAAAACACAAACTCCATAGAGAGGAAACGGTGTGACCTTGCCGTATTCGATTTTAGAAAACCTGTTTTTCCTAAGATCGACAGAGAGACGTCTCATGTGTTGAGAACACGTCTCTCCACAAATATAAGAGTGTGTTATTCTTGTACGAGAGACGCCCACACGTCAGGAGATTAAGTGTAACGATCTTCAGAGAACGACTCGGACGTATCAAAGTCTTCGGGAAAAACACTGATCCTGAGTTAAAGCTGTTAAGATCAGACGGGAGTACCTGAGTAAAAAGCGTTGCTCCAAAAAGGTATTCCTTTTATTATTTCCCCAATCTAAATTCTAATAATTTTTCTCAATGTAAATTGTTTTACATTTTGAAAAATACTATTCTCAAACTTTTAGACTAACGATCAAACTTATGGTTTTTGTTGATTTTAAAATAGTTTTAAAGTCACAGGGTAACGCATGTCACTATTATTAGTGAATTCCGCCATGCGTAGGAACCTCGAAAACCAACAATTGGTATCAGAGAGAGGTTTTATTAGTCTAAAATATTTTTGATGATACAATTTAATGTAAATTGTGATATGTGTTAGAATTAGATTTTCTGCATTATATAATTTATGAATATATTGTGGATGTATGTTTTGCATGGCATGAAATAGTGATCGAAATTATGTCGGTTGTTTGGGTTAGGATTTATTTGATTTACATATTTTTCTTTACTGTCAAATTTGTAATCCTACAATGAAGATCGAAGACTTCAAAGCCAAGGATGGAGTTTTCGTCAAAGATTTGATCTATTGACGAAAATTGATGATGTTGCCCAATCAGATATGAATTCACAAATTTGATTTGTGAATTTTTGAAGCGATCATTGGATGAGGCGGTTACGAAAAGACGAAGATTAGGAATCTTAGTTTTATTTATTTTAATTTTGGGGTTGTAATTTTAGAAATACCCAAAGGTCAACCCGGTCACTATTTCATTTATTTTTATGTTGATATAATTTGTTATATTGCCATGCATTCACATGTCATATAGATTATGCATGTTTAGGTTTATTTTTAAATTTCTCACATATCATGCATTTAAACATTATTTAAATTGCATAATGATTTAATAAAGAGTTTATTAAATAAATTAGTTTTAATTTGATTAAAACTAATATTGATTCATTTTAATGAATTATGTGAGAATATAAAAATAAAGTAATTTTTTTTTTAATTTGTTAAAAATTTACTTTATTTTTAGAAAATTCAAGTAATTTGATTATTTGAAATTATTAATTTTATAATATGATTATAAGATTAATAATTAAGTATTGATAAATTAATATGATTAATTTATCGATACCAAGGAATATTTGATATTCGATAATCACTAATTCAAAATAATGAGTGGGAGCGGGAAGTTAGGCGTAACATCCCATGGTCTCCGCTGTTGGCACAACACCGTGAGATCTAAGTGGGGCTCCGAGATGACTTTGATTTTCATCCTCCCTACGGAGAGTGTTCACTTAGGTCAATACCAAGGTTGGTCTCCTAGAGATAGGATATATGAAATGTATTTTATAGTTGTCCGACCCTACGGCGGCGACTATAAGTTAAGTTTCATAAATCCAAAACAGTGGGTTACACTCATGAAAATATAACTAAACGTGTTAGTTATATTTTGACCAAAATTTTCGGTAAGTTAATAAATTTCGAAAATATGAGATATTTTGAGTAAATTTATTAATTGATAATATTTCTACCCTAAGGTGATTTATTATGTTATCGAGGCTATAGTAGCATTTACATATTTTTGTGATTAGCATGTTCATGCATCATACTAGCATGCCATAACATTTTGAATTTTATAGCATAAAATTGATTATAATTTTATTTATTTATTACAGCATCATGTCTCAATTAATGATAAATTTGCTTGCGACTGAAAAGCTTGACGGCGACAATTTTGTAAAGTGGAAAAAGAATTTGAATCTCATTCTCGTGCATGACAACTTGAAATTCGTACTGACGGAGGAATGTCCTCCTACTCCTGCTACTAATGCTCAACGGACTCTGAAAGATGCTTATGATACATGGATCAAAGCAAATGTCAAAGCCCGTTGTTATTTGCTTGCAACCATGTCTGATGTTCTCAGTGCAAAATTCGAGAACTGTGAGACTGCTTATGAGATAATGGAGTCTCTTCAAGGCATGTTTGGCAGACCGTCTGACCAAGCCCGACATGAAGCAATAAAGAGAGTTATGAACTCTAAGATGAAAGCAGGAGTCCCCGTACGTCAACATGTTCTGATGATGATCAGTACTATTCATGAAGCTGAAATTAATGGAGCTCATATTGATGAGGCAACCCAAGTGGGCATGATTTTAGAAAGCCTTAGCCCACAATTTCTCCAGTTCAAAAGCAATTATTTCATGAATAAATTGAGTTATGATTTGACTCAGTTGCTGAATGAGCTGACCATTTTTTAGTCTATTTCTGTGGATAAGAAGAGTGAAGCAAATGTTGTGGAACCTTCTTCATCCAATTCTTCTCTTAAGAAGAGAAAGAAATTCCAGAAACAGGCCAAGGGTAAAAAGGGCCAACAACAGGGAGCCCAGAAGCTCAAGAAAAAGAACAAGTTAAACAAGAGAAGCTCGGACCATTTAAAGCCCAAAGGAAAATGTTTTCATTGTGGGGTAGATGGCCATTGGAAGAGAAATTGCAAGCAGTATCTCGAGGAGCTGAAAAAGCAAAAAGGTAAATTTGATTTACTAGTTACTGAGTCTTGTTTGATTGAAAGTGATTTATCACCCTGGATAATTGATTCAGGTGCGACTAATCATGTTTGTTGTTCTTTGCAGATGCTAAACTCCTACAGGAGACTAGCTGATGGAGAATTCACCCTCAGAGTTGGCAACGGGGCGGTTGTTTCAGCTTCAGCAGTGGGAGAAGCCAAAATTTATTTTGAGAACAATAAATTTTTGTTTTTAGAAAACATTTATTTTATTCCGGGGTTTACTAGAAATCTCATTTCTATTTCTCGAATAATTGAACAATTATATGCTATTTCTTTTAAAAATAATGCAGTTATTATTTCTCGAAATGGTTTGAATATTTGTTCAGGCTCAATGGAAAATGGGCTTTATATGATAAGGCCCATCATAAGTTCATCACTGTTGAATACTGAAATGTTCAAAGTTGAATTGCCGAAATCCAAGAAGCAAAAGATTTCTTATACTGATGATACATATCTTTGGCACCTAAGACTTGGTCATATTAATCTTGATAGAATTAACAGACTTGTTAAGGATGGTCCTTTAAAAGATCTAACCGTTGGATCTTTACCTGTCTGTGAATCATGTCTAGAAGGTAAAATGACCAAGAGGTCCTTTATTGGAAAGGGCCAAAGGGCTCAAGAAACACTTGAGCTGATACATTCAGATGTATGTGGCCCAATATCTACACGGGCCAGAGGTGGCTATGAGTACTTTCTGACATTCATAGATGATTACTCAAGATATGGATATACTTACCTGATTCAGCTTAAGTCTGAAACTTTTAGAAAGTTTCAAGATTTTAAAGCTGAAGTTGAGAACAAATTAGGTAAGACAATCAAGTGTCTTCGATCAGATCGAGGTGGTGAGTACCTTGACAGTGAATTCAAGGATTATCTGTTAGAAAATGGGATAGTATCCCAACTAACAGCACCAGGCACACCTCAGCAGAATGGTGTTGCTGAAAGAAGAAATCGAACATTGCTTAATATGGTAAGATCCATGATGAGCTATTCTTCTCTTCCAAAATCGTTTTGGGGATATGCTTTACAAACAGCAACCTACATACTTAATGTAGTTCCATCTAAGTCTATACCTAAAACACCATTTGAGTTGTGGAGTGGTCACAAACCTAGTTTGAGACACTTTCGCATATGGGGTTGTCCAGCACATGTGCTAGTAGGTAAGACCGGGAAGTTGGAACCAAGAACTGAGGTTTGCATGTTTGTTGGATATCCGGTAAGCACGAGAGGAGGTTTGTTTTATAGTCCTCAAGATAATAAGGTATTTGTATCGACAAATGCCACATTTCTTGAACATGACTATATAACAAATTACAAACCTCATAGTAAGATTGTCTTACAAGAGATTCAATCTGACCAGGTTAGACCGGTTACAACAACAGTTGTTGATCCACAAGTTACAAGAAACACCACTCTTTCTAGTCAACCTATCATTACACTTCGTCGTAGCGATAGGGTAGTGCGACTACCATCTCGATATCGACACGATGGTGAAGCACAAGTTGCTATCACCGATGATGGGAAGGATGATCCATTGACATATAGATGTGCAATGGAAGACTCTGACAAAGAAGCATGGCTTGAAGCTATGAAACTTGAAATGGAATCTATGTATTCCAACTCAGTCTGGGATCTTGTAGATTTACCTGAAGGGGTAAAACCCATTGGGTGTAAATGGATCTACAAGAGGAAACTTGGAATAGACGGGAATGTAGAGACATTCAAAGCTAGACTGGTGGCTAAGGGTTATACCCAAAAAGAAGGGATTGACTATGAAGAAACCTTCTCACCAGTGGCAATGCTTAAATCTATTCGTATTCTGCTTTCCATAGCTGCTCATTATGATTATGAGATTTGGCAGATGGACGTCAAGACAGCTTTTTTGAATGGCTATCTTGAGGAGACTATCTATATGAGCAGCCAGAGGGTTTCATAGCACAGGATGCAAAACAAAAGGTTTGTAAATTGCATAGGTCTATTTATGGACTCAAGCAAGCATCCAGGTCATGGAATATGAGATTTGATGATGCGATCAAATCTTATGGATTTGTGCAATGTCTTGATGAGTCTTGTGTATACAAGCTCTTCAAGGAGAAGCAAGTGGTTTTTCTAATTCTTTATGTCGATGATATTCTACTTATTGGGAATAATGTAGTATTATTATCAGACATAAAAGCTTGGTTGGCTAAGCAATTCCAAATGAAAGATTTGGGAGAAGCGAGCTATATTCTTGGGATTCGTCTATTTAGAGATCGCAAGAATAAGTTGTTAGCCTTGTCTCAGGCATTGTATATTGACAAGATGCTTGTCAGATATTCAATGCAGAACTCCAAGAAAGGTAATTTACCTTCTCGTCATGGAGTTACTCTTTCTAAGAAGCAGTGTCCTGACACGCCTCAAAAGGAAGAGGATATGAGACGCTATCCATATGCATCAGCAGTTGGTAGCTTGATGTATGCTATGTTATGCACAAGACCTGACATTTGCTATGCAGTAGGGATAGTTAGCCGTTTTCAGTCTAATCCAGGATTAGATCACTGGATAGCAGTTAAACACATTCTCAAGTATCTTAGGAGAACGAGAAATTATATGCTTGTATATTCTGGTAGGGATTTGATTCCTACAGGATATACAGATTCTGATTTTCAATCTGATATAGATGATCGAAAGTCGATATCTGGATCAGTATTTACTCTTGGTGGTGGAGCCATTGTTTGGAGAAGTACCAAACAAGGAGGAGTTTCTGACTCGACTATGGAAGCCGAGTACATAGCTGCTTCAGAAGCAGCTAAAGAAGCTGTTTGGCTCCGCAAGTTCTTTAGTGATCTGGAAGTTGTTCCAGATATAAATAAACCACTCACACTTTATTGTGATAATAGTGGTGCAGTGGCGAATTCTAAAGAACCGAGAAGCCACAAAAGATCAAAGCATATAGAAAGAAAATATCATCTGATTAGAGAGATCGTGCAACGTGGAGACGTCGCCGTTTTGAAGATTCCAACCACTGAGAATCTTGCAGATCCCTTCACCAAGACATTGCCTGCAAAGAGTTTTGATAAACATCTTGAAGGATTAGGGATTAGAGACATGTCTCATTTGCTTTAGGGCAAGTGGGAGATTGTTGGGAATAATGTGCCCAACAAGCAAATGTTATGAACATTTTTTATTGCTGTAATTAACAAATAATTTTTATGATTAATTTTTATGTTTGCATTATTAGATATGCTTTATAAATTCAAAGAAAAATCCTTGATTATTTGTGCAATTTTAAATTTACATATATGTTGATATATGTGGGATTAAATTTAAAAAGAAATAATCATAATAGTCCATGACTTATATTTGAAGTAAAGGATCTTCAAATTAATAAAGTCATAAATACAGTTCACTTCGTTGAGAACGTATAGTCAAATCCCGACTATATATGTAGTGACATAAAGTGATTGTATTTTATATAATATGATTATATAGGACTGGACCAGATGAAATTATATTGTTCTTATAATATCCGTTAAATAAAGAACAATTAATTTTATCATAATGATGGTCATATGTGTATGATCTTAATTCATTGTATTTAGTAGACTCCTATTTCATTTTAATTTATTCTTTGATTTACTCGGTATAGTTTTGTATGAGTTACATTACATAAACCTTGTATTTTGGGAATAAATTAAATGAGTAGCTGGGAATGCTAACATTGATACAATGAAATCCATAATATAAGATTCCCTTGTTTGTTAGTTCAGGGATTGAATAATTAGCGCGCAAATTCATAAATGTTATGAATTAATTTATTCAATCAAGAACTAATGGTAGTCAAGGATAAAGATGTAATATGAGAGGTTAACGGATTTTATACCTAGCTCTATTACGAATCTTAATGGAGGATTAATACATATGTAATGACTATATCAATGGACATTACTTTGAGTAAATATACTCTATAGTTCTAAGAGTGCAACTCTAGGTATTTAGTGGAATTACTCTAGAGTTAATAATTGTGTTATTTAATATAAAGAGTTTATATTAATTAACAAATATTATTGGAGCTTAGAACTATAGGTCCATCGGTCCCACTGTTATCTTATATCACTATTTAATTTCCATGTTATAAGAATAAATATATAATGATTAATAAAGATTAATCATTTATAAACACTCATTTGAATATATTGTTATTCAAAATATATAAATAGTTTTTATATTTTGAATTCAAAATAAAATATCTCATTAGATGAAATATTTTTAAGGGATTTGAATTAGATTTGAAGAATCTCATCAGATGAGATTTGATCTTCAAATTGAAAGTTAGTTATGTAACAAACTATCAAATCAGATTTTTGAAATTTGAATATAAGTAGATCTGAAAATCTGATTATATTAGATTTGATCTACAATTGACTTATAGTTTGTTTACTATTTAAAAGTAGATCTGAAGAATCTCATAAGATGAAATTGTCTTGAAAAGTAGTTTTCATAAATATATTCTAAAAACTGTTTTAGATTATATGATTAATTGATAAATTGATTTATTAGATAAATCAACTTCTAATCAAATTAGATTTGATTAGATAA